>JANBPO010002517.1:600000-955199 GCA_024336825.1 Amorphophallus titanum
GGTTTGGGACCGGGCGACTCAATCCCGATCCCCAATCCTGCCTACCTTGAGCTGGACTGAGTTGAGGTGATTTAACAGCACCTCACCTAGCCTTGTCCCTTGCACAGCAGCCTTATGTGCTACTGAATTGATAACATAGATTCATTGTGATCAAACCATCACCATGGGAACCACGGAGATAGCATATCAGCTAATTGGATCATGGATACAGAACATCAACATACAGTATATCCACATTCAACATGCATAATTTCATATCCATTTTTGCTGCCCTCATCCGAGTGCTTTCCAGTCTTTATCTTCCCCTCTCAAGGCCCTCACAAAAGTGATGACCATATATTACACTTTTCCTTCATACATATCCAGGCCATCTCAGATGTTGCTACTGCTAATCAAGGTAGACCGATTGGGGGATCGGGATCGGATCGGTCGATCCAAAACCGATCCGGCTGGGTGGGATCGGCCGATCCGGGCCGATCCCGGACCGATCCCGGCCGGTCGCTCTTAATAAAAAGGGTTTGATTGATATTACCTCTCTTGAAGTCATTTTTCGAAAGGAATGTACTTAACCTCTCATGCCATGCACGGGGGGCTTACTTCAGACTATACAATGCTTTGTCAAGTTTGTACACATGGTCTAGATTCTTCTCATCTTCAAATCTCGGTGGCTGCTCAACATAGATGTCTTCTTTCACTACACCATTCAAAAATACACTTTTAACGTTCATTTGAAAAGGTTTCATATTCCTAGAGCATGCAAAGGCAAGTAATATTCTAACGGCCTCAAGCCTAGCCACGGGTGCAAATGATTCATCAAAATCAATTCCTAATTCTTGACTGTAGTCTTGGGTTACAAGCCGAGCTTTATTCCTAATCACCACCCCTTGATCACTAAGTTTATTTTGAAAAATTCACTTAGTTCCTATCACTGGGTGATTCTTAAGTCTAGGCACAAGAAATCATACCTCATTCCTTTAGAATTGGTGCAATTCTTCCTGCATAGTCAAGATCCAGAAATTATCATTTAATGCCTCATCTACAGATTTGGGCTAAATGTCGAAAAGAAATGTAAGATTATCATATTCTTTAACTTTCCTGATTGAAGCCTTTGTTCTTACACCTTGTTTCACGTCTCTTATGACATTGTCTTGTGAGTGGTCCTTGTGGAACGTCCATTACTTGGGGAGATCTTCATTTTGGGTTGGAGTTTCATCATTTTTGGTGTTCGACTCCGCTTGATGAACATCTTGATTTTCCTTGTCTTTCTTTCCTTCTCCATCTTCCTGCCCTACATCAATAAAATGATTATCTTTGTTAGATAACCTCAAGGTGTATTCATCAATGATCACATGTGAGTTTTCTTCTACCACAAGAGTACGTAGGTTATATACTCGATATACTTTAGATGATGAAGAATATCCAAGAAATATACCTCTATTACTCTTTGCAGTAAATTTCTCCAAATGTTCTTTAGAATTATTCAAAATGAAATATGGAGAACCAAAAGGTTTAAAATATACAATATTCGACGTCTTACCTTTATAAAACTCATATGGAGTTTTCTTGAGAATACGTCTTACCATGGCTTGATTGATGATATGACAGACCGTGCTCACTGCCTCGCCCCAAAAGTATCTTGGTAAGCCGTTTTCCGCAAGCATCGTTCTGGCCATCTCCACGAGCATCCTATTTTTTCGTTCCACGAGTCCATTTTGTTGTGGGGTTCGAGGTGCTAAGAAGTTGTGTATAAACTCCTGTTTCCTGCAAAGATCATCAAAGTCATGGTTATCAAATTCTCTTCCATAATCGCTTCGAATAGCTTTAATTTGATACCCCTTATCAATTTGTAAATTCTTGCAAAGATCATCAAACTCCTGCAATGCATCATTCTTATGGGTTAAAAATAATACCCAAGTGAGTCTTGAGTAATCATCTACAATAACAAACCCATAAAGTTTTCCTCCAAGACTGGGTGTCCTATTGGGATCAAATAAATCTAGATGAAGGAGTTCAAAAGGTCTAGTGGTGGTGACAATATTTTTAGATTTAAAAGACATCCTGGTCTGTTTTCCCATAGCACATGCATCACAAATTTTATTTACATTAAAATTCAGTTTTGATAAATCTCTTATCAATGTTTTTCTGTACAATTTAGAAAGAACACTAAAACTTGCATGACCAAGTCGTCGATGCCATAACCATGCATCATCCTACTTATTAGCTACTAAGCAAAGATTTTCTTTTGAAAAATTTTCAAGATCAACAGAGTAAATATTTCCATCTTTGTCAAGTAAGATAATGGATCAAGGATGAGAGGTGACAGAGCCAGAAGAAGTATAGCATAGGAGGATGGAGAAGAGGAAAAGACTCAAAAAGGTTACTAAATAGTTAGAATGGAAGTTCATAAAGTTTTTTTTTTTGGGGGGGTGAGTGGATGGTACCACTATTGTATAAATAGAAAAAAGGAAGATGTACAAGTATAAGGAGCCCTATATTAAAGGCCAGACAAAGAAAGTGTGGAACAAATCAGCCCCTCAATAAAACAAAAAGAGAAGAGTTGAGAGAATTCACATTACAAAGGAGCTTAGTCCAATCCCTCACTCTATCACATACAAAAGAGACAACCGACACCACACATCTAGACTCCCTCCTAAAGATCTGGTTGTTGCGCTCCCCCTATAACGACCAAAGAGTACCATGGAGAATGAGCCACCACACTATCATGTCTCCTCTAAGGGCCCAGCTTCTACCCCAGTGCTCCATCAGTAGGTGCACCTGACTATACTGAACGAAGCCAGATTGAGTCCTCTGAGCAAGCTCTTCCCACGCCCTTTGTGGAACAACCTACAAACAGGTGGTCCAACGTCTCAACATCCACTACACACAAGCAGCAAGCCGGCTGAACACCCAGGAGGAACCGGCTCACTCTATCTCAAGGGGGTAGTCTCCCATATAAGATCCTCTAAGTGAGAACCTTCACCTTCACCGGGGTCTTCAGTCTCCAAACCCAAGAATAGAGAGTGTGGCAAACACCACCATCTATGATAATGGCAAAAGCTGAGCTGACAAAAAAGGCGCCCTCCTTTCCCCACCTCCAAAGCCACTTATCCTCTATGCCTGGGAGAGGATGGAATGGGAGGAGGAATGAGAGGAGGTCCTGAAGCTGATCCAACTCGACGTCTTTGAGGGCCCTCCTGGAGGTCGGAGCCCAGGTGCCTCCAGAAAGTTGGGAGTCAAATGCCTAAGATAATGTCCCCAAGGGTGCATCTGAGACAACAAAGAGTTTGTGGAAGACATCCTCCAAAGTGAAATCTCCACATAGACGGCCTCCAAAGTGAAGTCTCCACACCATCTATCCTTCCAGAAGAGGCTCTGGTCGCCTATTCATAGTCGAACTCGGACACTGGAGTAGATGAAATCCCTACAAGTCAATATGTCGGGCCAAAGAGGCGAAGTCCTATGCTGAGGGATTAGACCCAAATCCCAAACTCTCCTCCTGCCATAGTATCTCTGCCGAATCACCTGCGTCCACAGCCCAACCTCCCCTATTCTCAGTCTCCACAACCACTTACACAATAGGGCCAGGTTGAAGTCCCTTACATCCTTGATCCCCAACCCTCCTCCTTCTTTGCCCGCTGCCACCCTCCCCCAGATAATGTCATGCTACCCCTTGCATCTCCCACCACTACCATGCCAAAAGAAACTCCTCTAGACATCCTCAATGTTCGTGGCCACTGTCTTCAAAATCCGAAAGATAGAGAGGAAATAGACCGATAGACTATCTAGCACAGATCTACACAAAGCAAGTCTACTCCCATAAGATAACAACCATACCTTCCATCCAGTCAGCCTGACCTCATATCTCTGAGCAATAGGAAGCCAATCTGCACAAAGAAATAGGCCCAAGTACGACATAGGGTTACCTTGCACCCAAAATACAAGCTGCCCGGAGAGGCAACTCTCCCACACCCAACCCCACAATTAAGCTCTTATTAAAATTGGCTTTAACCAACAACTCCAGCAAAAGTATAAACCTGTAGAATTGCTACTCTCCCTCAGCTAGGAACAGAATAAAAACTTAGATGAAGATATCAAAGCTCGATCCTTAAAATTTCAAGATGTTAGAATCAGTTTAGAAAAAGGATTGATGAAGACCCTTGAAGACATTCAAGCCTGATGGTTAAGAAGATTCATGCCTAAATCATATTTAAATCAAGTCAAGAATGTTTATTCAAGGTGTTGGAGACATGCTGGAATCAAGCTCCCAAGAATGGATTGAATAGTCCAAAGGGTAGTTGAAGAATCAGTAGATAATAAGCGAAGAGTGAACACCGAGAGTCGACTCCAAATTGCCAACATTCTATCCAAGTGTCTGCAGCACAAGTGAAGTCGACGCAATGATACACATGAGGTCGATGTAGCAATGAAGCAGCTATGAAGCTAAGCAAGTCACATAATGGTGGAGTCGACGCAAGCTAATCACAAAGTCGACGCGGCTGGCAGATTTCCTTTCAACGACAAGAAGGGTGTCGACTCTCAGAGTCGACCCTCGAATTGAGGCGTTCAGCTTGAGCGTCTGTAGCATCAGTGGGTCGATGCACAGGTGCAACGACGTTGACACAGTCAACCTCACCGATTAAAAACACGGGAGGATTTCAAGTTGTCCACATGCCTTTGAACTCAAATGATTGGCACGTGATTTTAGGTGACCTGGCACCTTTCTAGAAGTCTCTTGGAGATCAATATTCCCTGAAATACCTAGACCAATAGGACTACAGATCTGAGGATAATATTAACTTGAAAATTGTTATTTTCAGTATACAAATACATGTCTTCTTCCTTCGAAGATGGCCGTTGCAAGGGTGCTGCTAGAGGGGCTACACCAGGGCCTGTGTGGGCTATCTGAGAGCTGTTGGGTAGTTCAGTTCGAATAAGAAATTGAGAGAGAATCTGAGAGAAAAAGAAGAAGAAAAGAGGAAGAAAGCTTGAACCCAGTTCAATAGAATTGCAGTCTAGTTTATGAGAGTTCATATCAGAGTGTAGCCTGGAGCTATATTGAAGATCTACTTGAAGATCGGACTCTAGATCAGATCCAAGCCATCCTGCTCCCTTGAAGCTATATTTTCCTTTGCTCTCCATTGTGTTTTTCCTTTTGTTCTTTCTCCTTTCTATCTTGTAGTTTCGATACCCTATTGTGGGTTGGGTTTCCCTCTAAGGTATTAGAGGAAGGGTGGATTGTTCCTCCGGTTGCCTTCTGAGCCTTTAGAAGAAGGGAGAACTAGTTCTCCAGGGTTCCTTCTGAGGTTTCAGAAGAAGAGAGGATCGGCTCCTCTGGTCACTACCTGTGTCGGGGGTTTTTTATTTTGCTGGGAGCAAGATCAAGTGTGAGGGATTTGTTTCCCTCGTTCAAGCTATTCGACGGCCGTTGTAGTAGAGTGTTCTCCACTTTCATGCTATTAGCAAGGGAATCCTTACTCAGTTGAGTAAGGGGTGGATGTAGATCTGCTGGTGTAGATCGAACCACCCAAAAATCTCTAGTGCATTGTGGTTCGTATCTTGTGTGATTGCTTTCTCTCTCCGATCTGTATTTACAAGAATGAATGCTTCAGATTGAGTCAGTTTAAACTGGTATATCAAATGGTGTGGTCTCACATCTTGCTAGGGGAAAGTTTCTAGACTCAACCCTCTGCCTAGTACCAGTTAATTTGAGTAACTGCTCATGGTTGTCTAGCAAGCTGAATATTGTACTGAAATTCTTCAAGTGTTATAATCCTTTGTGCGTAGGTTAAATTTTGGATTATTATATATATCTGACATCTTTTTATGAATTCAGCACTGTCATTCTCCCAAGTGTTCGAGAGGAAAAAACATCATTGGGCTAAGAAGATGACAAAAACATATGTGGTCTCTCAAAGGACCATGACCATTACTGACACGGTGCAATTGAGAACCACGACCATGACCGCCCTAAATGGAAAAATAAATGGCCGTTTGAATGCAAACTAAAATGGCCATTCCCCCCTTTTCAAAATCATCCATTCTCTTCCACACTCTCCTCCCCCAAGCCCAAACCACTTGCCTACTCTTCCACCTATTGTGATGGCACTGGAGAGGAAGAAACGGGTGGTGAAGTGACCACGCCACCACCGTCTCTGAGAAGAAGAGGAGGCGATAGCCTTGGTGGTGCATGAAGAAGAAGAACAAAGAGAAGAAGAGGATGCCCCAATGGTGACCATCCCTGGAGGTGAAGAAGAAGAAGTGATGCAGGACGACAATGAGACTCAACACGTTGGATGCAATCCTAGATTTCTAGTAGACGATGTGACTCATTGAGTGACGCGACCAGCAACAACACTCACAACTCGGCACCTAACGTGACTCCTAAAGAGGTGAATTTGCCCCAAAAAAGAAGCAACCGCTCACAGTCATCCCTGGCGAGGGAAACGAGTCGATCTGCATGGTTGAGAAACCGGCGATGATTCTTGAGTGGTCAGCTTACTCTCGTGCTCAGAACGAGTCACGGGACGGGTCTCGCTCTCAAAACTCACTGTGGTGACTAAGATGATCGGGCTAGAATCCTAACATGCTCATGAGCAGTGGCATAAGAGCCTATACTAGGAAAGCAAGTAACTAAGGAGGGGGTGGCGAGTGTACCTCCACGCTCAGGGCGTGGGGAAGATTTCTCGGCCAAGACGGTGACTCCCGGTACAAGGGTTAAACTTAATTACAGCAATGAACTACAAGACCACTCCACACAGGGAGGTAATAGGCTACACATCGACTCTAAGGGGCACCGAACTTGGGTTGGCGGGCAGCATCTTGACGGGTCCCGTGCAACGGTCTGGCTCGGTGGCTTGATGGTCGGCAGGACAGCGGCCATAGACGTACAAAGGGGCCACGTCCTCCTGAAGGCTTCTGGAGGTAGTGGTCCACCGAGATGAAGGCGGCAGGTTCCTGGTCGATCTCCTGGAGCGGAGGCAGCTGAATCGACACCGGTGTACCTTTGGATGAATTAACGGTGCCTCCTTTGTGCTGCCTCATTTCTGAAAATGGCCTGCGCAGTCTGGCAAGAACGGCTACTGCGACCAACCCCGATGTCAGATAAACGCGAGACTGGTGGCGTTGGAAAGATCTCTCAAATATCTTCAACCTTAGTCTCCCTGATGGTCTCGGTGCAGCTCCCCGACGGCGCGTCCCTGCAGCGCACGGAGCGGGCGATGGGCGAGATCGGGAAGATCGCCCGCGGCATCCCCGGCGTGGAACGCACCATCGCCATCGGCGGCGTGTCGCCGCTGGACAACAACGCGTCGCTGTCCAGCGCCGGCATCGTCTATCTCATGCTCAAGGACTGGGGCGAGCGCGGGCGCGACGAAAACCTGAAGTCCATCTACCTGGCGCTCTCGCAAAAACTGGCGAAGTTTCAGGACGCCAGCACGCTGGTCCTTGTGCCGCCGCCGATCCAGGGCCTCGGCCTTTCGGGCGGCTTCCAGATGCAGGTGGAGATGACCGACGGCAGCTACGACTTCGTGCGCCTGCAGCGGGCGACGGACGCCCTCGTGAAGGCGGCCAAGGCCGACCCCTCGGTGCAGATGGCGTTCACGCCGTTCCGCTCGCAGGCGCCGCAGGTCTCCGTGACGGTGGACCGCGCGGCATATTGACCCCTATGGCCGAACAACCTAGGAGCCTTGACCTCCTACACCTTTGTGTCAGGTCTATCACCTCGGTGCCCTCCGTCTCAGTGAAGATCTGTGAGATAGCAAAGTCCATCTGCAATCCTAAGCTTGAAATGATCCTAAAAAAAAAGACTAGAATAGTAGTCCCTCGCTAGTTCCCTAATCTGCTCCTCTGAAGAGATGAAGAGATCACCCACCCGAATGCAAGTAAAGGTGTTAACCCTCCTCCTACCAGATGCTAAGCGCTAAAAGTAAATTGTACTTCTGTCTCCCTATTTGGTCCATCTGTCCCTTGATCTCTGCCTCCAATATATCTCCTCTCTAGAAAGGATCTCATCAAATTGAAACCTCAGAGTGTCTCGTAGCCTTCCTGCGTCCACAAGGCCTGCCTCCTCCAGCCTGTCCAAACCTTCAATCTACGGTAGAATTCTGTTCTTGGTCGCCCTCCTTAGGAAGGTTTTACCCTCCCCCCAGGTCTTAAGAGCCTCAACAGTGTGCCTCAATCTGTAGACAAGAGTAGCCATAGTAGAGCTATAGGTAACCTGTGCAAACCAAGCCTCCTAGACAGTATTCATGAAGTCCTCCCTAAGCCAGTACCTCTCCAATCTAAATGTAGACCTCCTTTCCTGCATATGGCTGGTCTTTAAAATGATTGGCTTATGATCCGAAACATATCTAGCCAATGGAAGTACCTAAGCATGAAGGAAATGATCGTCCCAATAAAAAATCTATTCAGCCTTGAACAGGAAGCCTCCGCTCTCATATTGGACCATGTAAAGCAATCATATGTCATGTCAATATCTACCAAAGCCACCTCCTCAATGAAGGCAGTGAAGTCATCCATGTCCCTAGAATGAACAATATCACCCGATCTCTCCCATGAGGAATCCCCTCCCACACACCAAGGCCTACCCGAAGAGAGGTGTAATCTAATCAACTCTCAAAGCAGCCACTTCTCCTCTTTCCGTGTGGCCCATAAACCCTGGTGAAGTCTCAAAAGAAGGCGTCCTTCACCAAGGTGAAATAAAGAGAAATGGCGCACCTGCTAATGTGCCTATCCACCGACACCTCATCAACCTCATAGGGCTTCCAAAAAATCATGATGCCTCCAGACCTCCCCTCTGCCGGAGAAGCAACACCTATTGAGAGTCTAGCACCCCCTAACTCTCTCATAAGACACACCCCCTCCCCTTCACATTTGATTTCTTAAATGTAGAGAATATCAACCCCGCATCCCCTCACTAGTTCCTTAACCGCCCTCTTCTTCTCAACCACCCCTAAACCTCTCACATTCCATGAGACAATCCCCAAAGAGACAATGCAATCCCTCTCCTTCCCTTCCCCTTCCTCCTCCCTCATCCCCCTCTACTGAGCCCTTTCCTCCTGCAGGATAACCGCACACGACCTCTTACAAATATTGGTACATGCCTCACTCACATCTTTCTCAGCTTTTGCTTCAAAGGAGATACCTACATGATCGGCCATCGCCCTCACCTACAGCTCCAACATTTTCTAAGTAGTCGCCATCATCTCTCGCACCTCCTCTCTCGTCATGTAATATTTCCTTTTCTACTCCTCACCATCAGTGATGAGGGCCACCAGCCCCTCGGGTAAGGCCGGCAGGGACAGCACCTCATCTGAAAGAGCACCGCCTTCCAGGTGACTCAGGGCAGCAGGTTTGAGTCCCTGTCCGGCATCATGACTTTCCGCCTAAGTCGGCAAATAATCTATCTTGACGTCATGGCCTTCCGCCTAAGCCATGTTATCCTCCTGGTGTTCTTCTTGTCGCACCAGCTCGGGCTGAGATTCCCCAGCAGCCGGCACCTGCTTTGTCTGGGCCAAGATTCAGGAGACAAGCCTTGACCTCCTCAGGTATTGAAGAGCCTAGTTCAGGTTGCCCGAAGTGTCCTCCGGCTGCTTGTCGGCGGAGGTAGTGTAACAGGCGAACATCTTGACAGAATCATTAGTCACCTGAACCACCTACTTTTTCCTGGGCGGTTGTCTACCCTGCTTGGGTGGCATCCCAATTCTGTTAAAAACAAATACTCGGGACGTGGAAGCCTGTGGAGCAATCCTCATCCGTATGTGTAGAACTAGCCCACGGAGAGGTCGACTGCACCTTCTTGCCGGCTCCTCGGTGCTTTTACCCACGTGGGGGCTGAGGTGTAGGCCTCGGGGATGCGGAGGCTTCAACGCTTGTCGGGCTTCATATTTGTTGCAATTCCGACATGCGGAAAGGGGCTTCCGCCCTTGCTCGCCTTATAATTCGGACCTCCTCTTTGGTGACCCAAATTTTCTTCAATTGGAGCTGGCGCTCCTCCACTGAGTTGCCCCCTGTCCTTGACCGGGGAGCTCGTGGCTTGGGCCGCTGTAGGGGACCCTGAGTTACCGCCGGTACGGCAGGCTTCTTCATCTTCGCTCCATCCTCCCGGACTTGCCGAAGAAGCTCGAAGCGATTGGAGGTCGAGATGGTCGGGACATGTCGATCCCGAGGCAAAATCGGCTCGCCTCCATCGAGCCGAATGCAGAGATCTCCGACGATTATAGTCTTGCCGGAGCAGGATGTAGCTGCTGCAGGCTTTGTGCCTTGGCGGCTACGACGTTGTCCCCGCTGAGTAGGAGCAACCTTGGTGACGCCCACCGTAGGCGCGACGTCATTGTGGCGGCGATGTTGCCCCCGTTGAGCAGGAGCAGTATGTCTGAGGGTTGCCGCAGTAGAACTGGTGTCGTGGCGGCGACGGCGCTGCCCCCGTTGAACAGGAGCGACGCCAGCAGTGACTTGATTGACCGAGAAGACTCGGCCATTTGCTATGGCAGAAGGCTTGACACCTTCGGCCATCATCATGAGAGCCGAGCAAACTCGGCCAGTTGCTGGGACAGAGGGCCTGACACCTCCGGTCCGCGAAAAGACGGCCGGGCGAACCCGACCAATTGCTGAGGCTGAGGGCCTGACACCCCCAATGGTGGTCTTGTTAACCGGGTTGACCCAGCCAGCTGTTGGGGCCGAGGGCCTGACACCCTCGACAATTGTCTTATTGACCGGGCGGACCCAACCGATTGATGCAGACGAGGGCCTGACACCCCCGACAATTGACTTGTTGGCCAAGCTAACCCGGCCAGTTGCTGAAGTGGAGGGCCTGACGCCCTTAGTGGCTGTTGCCGTAGGCGTGGCTGAGCTGACCTCAAGCATGGGTACCACGCTCAGGAAGAAGGGCGAATCGACGACCGCTGGGAAGTCGCCGAAGACGATGGGGGTTGCCAGGTATCCGAACCTGGTGTGGTTGGCGATGAACTGGGGGACGTAGGTGACGCGGCCATCACTGCTATTGCTGTTGTTATTGGTGGTGGTGCGTAGCACAAATGAGGAAGCGTACGAGTGCACGAAGAGCTCTCGAACGAACAGAGAGGTGTGTGCCCTCCTCTTCCCACCCTGTAAGAGGAAGAGGGGCAATCAGAACCTTGAAGCAGGTTTGGGGACTTTCTTTGACAGAAAGAAGAAAGGCGGGAAAGGTCCCATCGGGCGTGCCAGTCTGTTGGTCACGGAATTTATTTGGGATGGATAAAGATAAAGAATTAAACAGAGAGGGGTTCAAAGACTTCAGACAAGGAGGACTATAAGGGTCTAGGGACCCTAGAGAAGAAGAGGAGCTTGATTGCGTGAATTTAGATGATGAAAAGCGTCCCCTCCACTAATAGATTGCCCATAAAAGGAAGTTAAATAGCAACAAGAGCGGTGATGGAATGGGATAGGAAGTGGATGGACCAATGAGGGCCCCCTCAACAAGGGATCTCTTTTTCTTAAGCTTCACTTTATACATTCCCCTCTTCTTAGTGGATACTCTCTTATAGTGCGGCCCCTTATCCCTCAATATAGCTTCTCGGTCTCTTGACCTCGCATGCCCTCTCTAGCAACGTGCCCAGATAGATGACCTTGTCTTTCCTCGATTGCCCGACTCAATTGGTGTAGTTGGCGCCCACAGACTCTCAATCGATGAACTTTTAATAAGATCCCTTGGACATTCAAAAATAAATGATAACTCCCTTGAAAAATAATCATAGCAAAAATTTGAGAGTTTCACTTGTGAAATAGGAATCTTGACATGGAATGGCTCCTTTAGAAATAGTTCCCTTGCTAAGTAGAGGGTAGCTATCATAGGAAGTTTGGCCTTCGGCACAAGGAGCTTTATATTTGGCACACTGCCTAAGGTCGTTGGAATATTGTGCATAAACATGCTTGGTAACATAGACATTCGCCCCTTGAATGGAAGTTGGTGGTGAGTAGACATGATGTCAAAAGCTTCCAACAAGGACTGCCCTGACCTGCCCTTGAGCATAGAGTTCATCATCACCTTTGCAGTGGAATGTGTCATCACTATGCTTGAGAAGAACCCCTTCTCTTGATTAGCCATTTAAACTATAACTGAAGAAGGGGTAATGAGAGCCTTGAAAGTATCTTGGCCAATCAGTAATGTGACTTTGATGATCTTAGACTTAGGCCAGCACAGGATCAATGCTTGGTTTCTTTCCCTAGTAAGTACTAGGGGATACTCGGCCTCCTCAAAGATGCCCGGCACAAGAACTTGACTCGGCATTTGGCAAATCAAATAGTGGATTTTGAATGGCATAGTTGTGTCCAAATTCTTCTTGATCAGTTCTTGACCATCCTCTTTGGCACATATATTTGTAGAGATACACCCACTCTGAGGGGAGTGGAAGGAGGTGAGATGGAGGTGGAAGGCTCAATAAATGATGGATGTTTAATGAAAGGTGCTATATGAAGGGTAGGTGGAGGTTGAAACGCGGTGAACTTCTCCTCTTGCTCGGAAGCAGACGGGGATGGCCTGGGTGCAAAAATAAATGGGCCCTGCTCAAGATTAACACGAGTTTGGGTAAGGGGTCGAGTAGAGGATTGAGAGTGATTAGGTTCATGGTTATAAGGATAGTGGAGGTTTTAGGTGGAGGTGACGGAGGGATTCTTAGTTGGGAACAAGGGTTAATGGTTGACTCGGTGGAGGCCGATGGTGTGGAGGTTTTGGTGGTACATTGGGCATCCAATGTAGGGGCTAACTCATGGTGCATCGGCACAAGTTGTGGGAGCATGGACCAATCATCGTAACACCATGAGGTCTCATAGACATGGGTAGGGATAGTGGCTGATTCATGGTGCATTGACACAGGTTGCTGGAGTATTAACCCATCATCGTAACACCATGATGTCTCATAGGCAGGGGTAGGGATGGCGGCTTCATCTTGAGCAGGGGGTTCTTGTGGAAGTGGTGGAAGAGGGAAACGAAGAAAACTCAGAGTAGGTGCATCTTCAAAATCTTCATAAATTTCATCGTCCCTGAAAAAGAGTTAGGCTCTGATACCAAGTGTTGAACAGCTAAAGGGCGATCTAGAGGGGGGGTGAATAGATCAGTCACCCAATAAAGATTTTCCTCTAGCTAGAACAAATATTATTGTAGAATATAAAACGCTGCTAGACAGATAGAGGACACTTAACCAGAGGCGCACCAAAATCGTTCTCACACGGTCCTATGCAATCATCTACTACGCAATGAACACAGTGAAAAGGCAATGCAGTCCACAGAAATAATCACATAGTAGACAAGGGTTTTTAGGTGGTTCGATCTCAGACACGAGATCTACATCCACCCCACAGTCCAAGATGGAAAGTGGCTTCACTGCTGCGCCTTACAGCTTGCGAAGGCTGGGCAACACAGCTTGCCTTACAAATGGCTGAGCGTCACAGCTTGCTGTCCAGAGAATCACGTTCTCTGCAACTGCTAGGGACTACAGCTTAACCCGACTAGAGGACTCTTCCTCTACGACTGCTGGGGACTACAACTTAACCCGTCCAGTGGATTCCTCCACTGCAACTATTGACTAACAGCTTGACAAATCGGTTTCACAGAAGAAAACAGAAAACACAGGTAAAGGAAAGAAAAATCGAGAATGAAATCCCAACACGGGAATATAGCTCAAATAGGTGAGCAGACTCAGCTCTGGTTTTGAACCACGAGACTGAGATGAAAGCACTCTCTTAGTAAATCCTTCATACCCCTGACAGACTCTCTTCTCTTCTTCTCTTCCTCTTCTTCTTACTCTCTGTTTCTCTCTTTCACTTCTAGATCGAAAGGGCACCGCTAACTCCTGCTTCTTCTCTAAGTTTCCTATCTGTGCCTCTACACTTCTCACGAATGAGAAGATTCCTTTTTATATCAGCAGCAGCAACAACCCTGACGTGTGTCTCCCACGCCTTCCAGTCCAGAAGGTTTCTCCACGTGTAGATCTCTTAGAGGCCTATTCATCATGTGTCACATCTTTGGCATGCCCTCAATCATTGGATCACGTGCCAGCCTCACCTTCTCGAAGACACACCTGTAATGACAGAGGAATAATCATAAGGTCAGGTCTCATCAAAATATTCCTGTACGAGGAAGAAAGGGGCTGCTCGAGCAAATGTGCAAAAGGAACATACACGAGGTATGCAAACAGAAGCCAATACCTGCACGAGGTATACTATGCACTATGCATGCGACTGGCAAAACCTGCACGAGTTAAGCTAAGAAATCTGCACGAGGTACACTACGAAATCTGCACGAGATATGCTAAGAAATCTGCACGAGGTTGGCCTTAGAAAAGCTGCACGAGGTATCTCCTCGTAAGTGTAAAGTTGGCACGAGGTATACCCTGTGAGATAGAAAGTGTGCTTGAGGTACACTTGAACCAGAAAATCTACTCGACGTATGTAAAAAATTGCACAAAGTATGGTTTTCAAAAAGTGCACGAGGTATAACTTTCCAAAATATGCATGAAGTATGTTTTTCAAAAAATGCACGAGGTATGACTTTCCAAAACATGCACAAAGTATGTTTTTCAAAAAGTGCACGAGGTATGAGAAGCACAAAGAGAGCCTTTTCAAAAATGTGCTCGACGTACGCTTTTGAAAGATTGCACGAGGTACATTTTTCAGAAAGTTGCTCGAGGTACACTTTTGAAAAATGACACGAGGTATGTTTTCTTTAACAAGAGAAACTGCACCAAGTAAGAGATGCACAGAGAGAGCCTTTTCAAAAAATGTGCTCGAGGTATGTTTCTGAAAATGACACGAGGTACATTTTTCAGCAGATCCTTCTCAAGTCTGACTGCTGGTCTCCCTCGTCCTTGTTCCTCTGACGGGACTTGGGAGCTTGAGTGCCAAATCGACACTGGTGCTTTTGGGCCATTGCCGAAGTGTCCGCCCGCTTAAGTTCCGCCTTGTCTTCCCACGTTCGACGCAGGAGGCTAAAGCAGTTGGTGATGGGTGCCGTAGGGACGATCCGTTCCGGAGGAATAATGGGTTCGCCCTCATCCAGGCGAATTCGTAAGTCTCCGACAAGAATGGTCTTGCCGGAGTTGCTGGTGGTAGCAACAGGTCGCTTGCCTTTACGGCTACGACAGTGCTTCTTCTGGGGAGCCGAAGACGACTCCGCCCCAAGGTGGTAGGCCGAGAAAACCCAGCCTGCGGGTGCTGGTGGCACATGGCCGTTCATCGGGAATACCGGGATAGGCCCCCAAGACGCGAAGTCTGTAGTGAAGGCCGGCGGCTGGGTGGCTGGAGTGTAGGCTTTCGCCTGAGCTGACAGTAGTGTTGCGGACGCTCGCCGCGACGTGTCTGTGCCCGAAGTTGTCACTGTAGAGGGTACCGAGATGCCGGTGACCCGAGGCCTTAAGCCTGAGCTAGGAGCCGATAGGACCAGAAGGCGCGACAGAGGGTGCTGAGTCCGTACTGAGGTCACCGCGTCCCACAAAGGCAAACCCGTGCTGGGGATCAGCGTTGTCAGATTACGGGAGGAATGCCCCCGAGGTAGAGCCAAGGGATCTGGGACCTGATGCGAACCACTCGTAACAGACGTCATCTACCGGAAACCCCACAGTTGTACGCCTGGTCTGGATGCTAGGATGCCTCGTGCCAGGGGTTGGGGACCCGGGCGAGGCGGTCGCGCTTCTGCAGTTCGGGTTGGGAGGCCCGAACGGGGTGCTGGGGAGCCCTGCCCCCGGGCTAGGAGGCCCGTGTAGGGAGCTGGCTCGGTGGGAGCTCGGGGTTGACGGCCCGAGCTGAGTGCTGAGGAGCCGAACACCCTGAGGTGGAGACCCACACTGGAAGTCGGCTTGGCTAGGGCTCAGGGCTGGAGGCCCGAGTGAACTGTAGGACTGGAGACCGGAACCTGGGACGCAAGGCTTGCACCGGAAGCCGGTCGAGACTGGGCCCGGGGACTAATGCTTGCCCGGGCTGGGGCTGGTCCGGAACCCCTACGGGCATCGATGGTAGGAGAGCCGAGCCTGACGCTCAGCCTGGCTATCAGGACTGGTAGCTGGCATGGTGCCCTGGTGGCACCAGAGGAAACAGGAGCTAGGGGTGGCGGTGGAGCCGCCACGGGGACCACACCCAGGAAGTAGGGTGATCCGACGACTGGGGCAAAGCTGCCAAAAGTGATCGGCACCGCCAAGTAGCCCACCTGTGCGTGGGTGGCGATGACGATGGGACTGTAGGTGATGGCCGCCATAGTTGTTAAAGTCCTGGATGAGCAGAGGCGACGGCTGGGAGCGGTCATCGAACACGATCTGGCAACTGGGAGACGAACTGGAAGCTGTTGGGAAGTGCGAACAGGTGCTCTTCTGCTACCTCTCCTACAATGACGGGAAAAGGGCACCCAGACTTCAGGACTGGCACGAACTTTCGCTTCAGTAAAAAGAAGGAAGGCGGGAGACGTCCCACCGGGTGTGCCATCCTTTTTGTTCTGTCTCGGGAGGTCCACCAGGATGGTGTGTGCGGTGACCGGAGTGAGGGGTAGGGTACAGTCATGGGAGAGATGCTGGAAGTTAATGGGCCTCGGGCACCCCCTCTCATGACCGTATCTGCCTCAAGGCGGCTTTCACTGTCCTCTTCTCATTTTACACCATCCCCATTATTTTTCATGCCCCATAGTGGTTAAAAACCCAACCCTAAGTATCCCCCATTCCATATTATGTTGTTAGTTCTTCCATTTATTTCATAGATATTGCACGTTCCAAGACTAATTTGGGCTTTATTGTCTTGACATTTACTTTGTTTTGCAGGTCAGTAGAAGCTAAGCATGAGGCCCATCCCCTCTGGCCGGGCGGAAGGGGTGGAGGATTAAGTTCCACAACCTGAAGTCTGGCAGCATCACACAGCCCTTTTTCATCCATGTGCAAGGGTATGTAGTTCTGTGCAGACCATTCGTAGCCTTCTTGCGGCCTTCTGCAGACCGTCTGAATGCCAACCAGCCTTCATCCCGCGTTCCTATCCAGCGCTATAAGCAGCCAGTCGAGTGGCCGTGTACATTGATGAGCGGTTCCCAGTGGACCGTTTTCACCCTACTATAGCGCTACCACTTTGGCGTGTGTCTTCTCCATTTTCCAAGGTACGCAGCACTGCGCTTATGTAGTCCGTGCCTTGGTGGTGATCACGATCCACCCAAACCCATTTCCCCCATTTAGCATTGTTATTTTCATATTTCGATTTAGGAAGGAAAGGTAAAAGGGGGGGAAATATATCTACATCCTAATTTTGTGGCGATCACGGTGGGACACCTAGTGCCTATCGTACTTTTGTTTTGTTGACCTGCGTTTCTATGCTCGGTTAGGTTTTTCAAGTTGTTTCAGGTTTGCTATTTCATCCGCTGTGGGTTTCTGTTCCCAGAAGTTGTACGTGGTCCTCCCAGGACCGCTCACATCTTCCCATGGTTGGACGATAGGTCGTGCCACTTTGGTCTCGGGTGTATTCCTGTTCTGGTTTCTGTCACTCTGTTATGCTTGCGCGGTCTACTTCAAGTTGTTTCTCTATTTCCAAGGTCGGACGATAGACCGTTCATTTCCTTCTCACGAGAGTTCATGTTTCTGTGAGCCTGATAGTTTCAGCGGTCCTATTTGGGCCATGTTTCAGTCTCCACGGTCTGTCCAAAGCCCGTGCACATCTGTTGGCTCAGGTATATTGCTGTTCTTCATACTCTTGTGGGCTTACTGACTTTCTACGGTCTTCTCAGGGCTGTTTCGAAGGATTTACAATCAGTCGATAGACCGTCTAGTTAGGTACGCTGCTGTCTCTGCAGTTTCAGTTCGTTTCAGTTCTTTGTTTTCCATTTGTTACTACTCCCTGTTGTTACACGACCATTCCCAGGGCCGTTTATCTCCCTGAGCGGTCTCCCACTAGACCGCGTTTGTGTGCTACAGTGCACCCAGGATTAGCATTTTTGAGTATTATTCCACATCCTTTCCTACTTGTTTGGGTGCTATTCTGATCTTACATGATTGTCACTTGTTTTTGCATGATTATTACCATACTTGTCATAATTGGTTGATCATTGTTTGTTAGATTTAGACTAGATTTTGTATGCACTCTGGTGCACATAGGATTCATCCATTCTTCCATACTAGTTGCATTCCTACCTTGGTAGGGGATCCTCTTGTCTCCATATTCCTTGGAGCTGACTAGGTGACCTTACCCGGGACCACCATAAGTCTCCGTGAGCCGTGGATTCCCACACGGACGTCGGACATGTTGTACCTTACCACACTGAGTCCAGGTTGCATCCGTAAGAGAGAGAGTACCCTTAGAGTCAAACAAGTCCCCATTCCATCCCTATTAGGAACCCTTATGTGAGAGAATTTTCATTTAAATTGATTCACTAAGGTTCTAAAAGTACTAAGGGAATTGGCGGACTATAACTGGGCCACTATATTTACATGGCAGTCTAGTGTTGGGCCGCTAGAGTGGGCTGAATGCAGAAAGAAATTAATTTGGACTCAGAGAACGTGGCGGTCAGATACTATACCATTAATGGGCCTTGGCGGTCTAGTATTGAATCGTTACTAAACAGAATTTCAAAAAATGCTGGTAGTGCTTTCTAGACAATTGGGCTTTAATGGTACAACCCACTCAGCATCCTAGTGGGAATCTCAGACTCGCAGAGACTTACGGAGGCCTTGAAACATGATTTCCTAGTCTATTGGAAGGAATATCTAAAGGAGAGGTCATCAAGTCCAAGATTAGGTGCCTAATGTGTAATAAGTGTAACTAATGGTCATATACCGGAGTATATGCCATGTACTTATAGAAATTCACTCTGAGATAAGAAGAGAGTTTGTAACAGTGATAAACCATTCAGTGAACCATGTTCATTATCACCCTTGAAAGATGTATTTAATACAAAAGTATATAACTTTGGCATGAAATTAACTTAAGCTTTAAAATAGTCCCAAGTATGATGAAGAACACGAAATCAATCGTTATGATCAACAAGTAAAACTCAGAGTAGTGAAGTAACATTTAAGACAGGTTGATATATAGTTAACTAGGCTTATTTATAAGCTAAATGGACTGCTCTTGATTCTATCTCAGGTTGACAGAAAACAGAACATTGGCGGTCTATAATAGAACCATTACAAGACTTTGACGGTTTATCGTAAGGCCGCCAGAAGGAGTTTAACAGTCTATGTCCGGTCCGCCAGAGATTTCACAGAAATCAAGTTGCAAAGTGGATAGCGGTTTACCATAGGGCCGCTAAACAATGTTGGCGGTCGAATATTAGGCCATTAGAGCACGTCTGACAGAAAACTAAATAAGAAGGAACTAGTGTTTAAAACACATCATGTCTAGAAATCAACATATATAAACTTCTCCTATCATGATAGAATGAAAAATAGGCTAACAATATGCATGGGTTTCATGTGTATGACAAGATGATTCTTTTTAACTTAATTGGGCTAAGAGTATGCATGGAAGTATACTAGATGCATAAAACATGAAATTCTTGATGCATAGTACATGAAATCTAGTGAAACAAGATGGCTTTTATTCCTAGAATAATATTTTTACCATTCATGAGATGACCTACCTCTGTAACCACTTCTAAACTCTGGATTTGATGGTGAAAGGTTGCCCTAATTCTGCCCTTCCTATGACAAATCAGCAACTTCACGTCACTCTAACTCCTTGTTCTCTTGACCTAAGGATGTGAAATTTGGAGGGTAAGAAGTAGATAGTAAGAGGAACAAAAAGTTCTAAAGGATCAAACTCTAGATACCTCGTTTTGGTTCCTGAATTCCCTGATCTTCAACGGACGTTTGCACAGTTTCCTGAGTCTCTGAGGTGAAACCAACAACTTTGCAGACTTCTAACTCCTTGTGTGGTCGATCTCCTAGCACGAAATTTTGGGAGTTGTTAGTCCTATGTATTAGAAACAAATACTTCTAAAGAACTTACCCCAAATAACAACTCCTTACCTTGTTTCCACGCAAGCCAAAGTAAGGGTCGCATAGGCCAAAACTAGATTCTATTTATAGGGTTCTGCTAGGGTTTCGTGGATTAGACCCATTCTAGAGTCCTTATTCAACCTTGGATCGACTTCTGGGAGTCCTAAACATATTTAAAAGTCCTAACATCTTGGTCTCTCGGAGATAATTCTTTCAAAAAATCTAATCTTTTTGGCGGACCAAGTCCAACCCCTCAACCTGGTCCACCTAAACCCTTCCATGCCCCTTCAACTTCCCCTATAAAAGCCCCTTAGAAGTTCAAGGGGTAGGGGATGCAATCCAGAATAGTCTAAGGCATTAGCACAAGGTAACATGCGTAGCAAGCAAGGAGATTTGTGTGTGCTGGTGACTTATGAATCAGCTTACAGGCACCGAGGTTATGTCGCTCATACTCCCCTCATGCGGCGCTTAGCCACGACACGCAAGTCCACCCCGCTACACGCAAGGCGCTATGATAACGGTAAATACTCCCTTATTTTGGGATTGCCCATGCATGCCCGTCTACGATGGCCACATGCATTCCATGATGTCGCACCCCTTGCCGTCACAAGGCTGTACTTGACTGCTCCACTCGGGCCGTGTTCGATCCTCGCCTAGTCCCCAGCCAGTGTCCTTCCCAGTTGCCCAGTCTAGTCATCCCTCGACGAATCGGGCATAGTCCCCGCCTCGAGGAGAGCCCCTGTAAAACCTGTGGATGTGCGCCTTATCACCCATTGACCCGGTGGCTGGTCTCCTGGTTGAAAATGTCCTGCGGCTTGCGCCAGTTGTACCTCGGCCATCACGGCCCATCTATAAAGCCCACGTGGCTCTCATAAATTATATCATCACTTGAATGAATGTTCTCGCATCCACGTTCAGGTCCCAGACTTCTCCTGCACCACTTGGTGCAGGTGTCCAGTACCTCCAACCCCAACAAACACCTCCTAGTTAAACGTGAACCCATAGCTGTGAAGTGCCCCTTGCTCTTCACCCTTGGCTCCAGATATATACAGACTTCTCTTCAGCATAGAACAAAGGTATTCGGATTCAATCCGTTGTAAATAAACACCGACTGCTTGCGGTCGGTGGGGAAAGACGTCCAGTACATGACTCCCCACAATCACCTGCGCACTGCACCTGTGGAACCTCCCTTCTATCCACGTGTCACCCGTCTCTTGAGCCCACGTGTCACGTCTAGGCGATGCTTCCCGATCAAGTCTTGGTTCCACAGGTGATTGTCGAGAAATCGACTGGCACGCCCGCACCCCAGCCATGTTCCCTCGAGACCAAGAAACCTCTCGTGCCACTCGGTCCTCCTTCTCAACTTTTCGTAAAAGGTGAGTGCTCGATGCCACATTGAGAAGGATGCGACCATAGGAGGGGGCACCTGAAGTATGCCAGAATCTGACGTCTCCCCTATCGCCTTATCCCACCTCTCAGTCCGGTCACAAAACACACACCCGCGCGCCCGGGGCGCGGCTGATTCCCGAGCGCATCCCCCCGAGGATTGTCGCGACCCACAATGCATGCAAACAAAAGGAGGGCACACCCGGTGGGATGTCTCCCGCCTTCCTTCTTTTTGCTAAAGAGAAAGCCTGTGCTAGCCCTAAAGTCCTGGTGCCCTTTTCCTGGCCTTGCAGGAGAGACAGAGGAGAGCACTTGTTTGCACTTTCCAGTAGCTTCCAGTTTGAGCTTCAATCATCGGACTACACTCGATGATCACCGACGATCGTCACCTCTGCAGCTTCCAGTACTCCAGCAGCCATGGCAGCCGTCACCTACGGTCCCATCGTCATTGCCACCCATGCGAGGGTGGGTTACTTGGCGGTGCTGATTGCCTTCGGCAACTTCACCCCGATCATTGGATCACCCTACTTCTTGGGTGTGGCCCTCGTGGCTGCTCTACAGCTACCCTTAGTTCCCATGCTCACAGGCGCAGCGAACGCGCCAGACCAGCTCCCAGTCTTAACAACTTGCTCGAGTGTCAGGCTCGGGTCTTCCATCATCGGTCCCCGTAGGGGCCTCGGACCAGCTCCTGCCTGGGCAAACGTCAGCCCCCGGGCCCAGTCTCGATCGACTCCCAGTGTGGGCCTCGCGCCCTGATTCCCAGCCTCCACTGCAGCTGTTCGCTCGGGCCTCCGACCCCGAGCTCCAGTTAAGCCAGCATCCGGTACGGGTCTCTACCCTAGGATGCCCGGCTTCCCAGCATCCTACTCGAGCGCTCAGTCCCGAGCTCCAGTCGAGCCAGCCCCCTGCATGGGTCTCCTGACCTGGGGTCAAGGCTCCCTACCACTCTGTTTGGGCCTCTCGACCCGAACCTCTGAAGAGTCGTCGTCTAACCTGAGTTTTCAACACCTGGTTCGAGGTTCCCCAGCACCCAGACCGGGCGTACAGCCCTCGGATCTCTCAGGGTCAGTCCTCAGCCTGGACTCTCCGCATCGGGACCTGGGCCTCTCAGCCCCATTGTGGGACTCTGTCCCCTTCCCCTCAGTGGCGCCGACTCCCAACATAGGTCTGCCTCTTTGGGACGTGGCGACCCTGATGTTGGGTGTGGGTCCTCTAACCCACTCTCCTATCTCCCCAGCACTGGGTATAGGCTCGTAGCCTTGGGTCGTCAGCACTCCAGCACCTCCAGCTATATCGGTTCCTGGTGCAAGGACATCCTCTCGACCGTCGACAACACTTTTATCAGCCCGGGCGAAAGCTTACACCCGAGTCACCCAGCTGTCGGCTTCCACCACAGAGTTCATGCCTCGGGGGCTGATTCCAGCATTTCCAGCTACAGATCTTGTGCCACCAGCCACCACAGGCCAGGTCTTCTCAGTCTACCACCTTGGAGTGGGGTCTTCCTAGACTCCCCAAAAGAAGCGTCGTCATGGCGGTAAAGGTAGCTGGTTCACCACTGCGACCAGTAACTCCGGAAAGACCATCCTTGCCAGTGATCTGTGGATTCGCCTCAATGGGGGCGAACCAATCATACCCTAGGAATGGATCGTCCCTACAGTCCCCACCGCTAACCGCTTTAGCCTCCTGTGGCAAACGCGAGAGGACAAAGTGAAACTTAGAAAGGCAGGTGCTCCGTCAGTGGCCTGGGGGCATCCACGCCAGCCTGGTGCACGAGCTCCCAAGTCTCACTGGAAAAATAACGACAAGGGAGACCAACAACCCAACTTGAGAAGGATCTGGGTTACCCCGGAAGAAGCTCAAGCCATTCGGAGGGCGCGCCTTAGGAACCCCCTTTGGGCGCTTAGATGCGGCGCCAAGCAGGACACGACTGATTATACAACTGCGTTGCCTGGTGATGCTCAGTCATCCAACGCCCCTCGTCCGGATGGGCAGAGGTAGGGATGGGCTCATTTCGAGCCTCACCAGCATCCAGCCTCGAGTTCTCCTCAGGTTGATACCACAATGGAAACTCCTCCGCAATGTATCGACAGGCTGGGGGGACCTGTCCACCCCAAGAGGCATTCCCAGAAGAAGCGAACAGGCCAGTTCCTTGATGATGCAGTCCGAGTGTTCACGTGTTATGCCACCGGGCACCAGCCCGAGACCCAGTCCGACGATCTGGACCAGCCTATAGCTCAGCTCAGGAGGCCTCATCACTCGACTTAGCCACCAGCTCTGGTTGGTCATGTCGGCACTTCCGCCGGGCCTCAGACATCGGCACGAGCTGAGGAAGTTCCCATTAAGGACCGTGCCGACCCTGTCAATGCGGAGCCGATCAATAATGTTCCCCCAGCCAATGAGGTCCAAGAGGTGACTCTCGAGACTCTTATGAAGGAGAACCACACTTGAAGACCCTCCTACAAGACCTCCTTCAGGAATGTGACCTCCACCCTCAGCCACCTACCAGGCCTTTGGCTGAAGCACTGGCCCTGCCAGGTGGGCAAAATGGTGCCAATGCCTCAGTCGCGACTGTCCGAACCCCCACAGTAACTCAGTTTGACATGCCCCTGGCCGAAGCCCAACCACGGCCTCCTAACAAGCCGGTGCCAAAGAACCTCTTGGCACATCGTCAAATGATCGAGCGGGTCGTTGAGACCAAGCTTGCCCAGTTCGGAGAAGGGGTCGCAACCATAGATCTCTACAGCGTCCCCTACCCATTGCACCACCAGTTAAAGAAGCTCCCCCAAGAATATGCCAAGCAACCAAAGCTGCAAAAGTTTGACGGACAGGGGTCTCCGCATGAACACTTGGCCTATTACATTATGGCCATGGGCGACCTCGCATTGGACGAGTCCTATCTCCTTCGCTATTTTGCCACTTCACTGACGGGGACGGCCTTCCAATGGTATTTTCGCCTGAAGTCTAACTCAGTCATCGACTGGGTGGATCTCCAAAAGAAGTTCCTTGACCGTTTTCAAATGGCCGAGCGAAAGATCTCCCTAGTTGAGCTCTGCTCTCTCCAAAAGAAGAAGGGCGAGAGCGCTCTCGACTTCATCAAGAAATGGCGAGACCTCAGCATGAGGTGTGTCAACCCGCCAGTCACCCACAACGGAAGCACGGTTGAAGTTTGTCGAGGAGTTCGTGCCGAAATGGATGGAACAGAATTACGCCGACGAAATGCAAGTAGCTCACAGGCTCGCCGAAGAAATTGAAGACAACTGGCAGTTCATTCCCGAATGGCAAACGCCGACAGGGGAACAATTTTGGAACGGCCAAAGCCGTGAACGGTTGGTGCTGTCACATATCATCGCTCGGCAGCAAAACATAATTCAGTCATACGAGATGGAAACTTTCTTTTTGACAAACATTGCCGCCAGATTTGCCGCCGGTGTCATTAACAAAAAAGAGTGTGCTGAATGGTTGAAAGAAACGCTTGGTAACAAACCCCTGAAAGCATGGCTAAAAAAAAGAGAAGCCACAGCTAAAAAATATAAGAAAAGTTCAGCAAGCAGCATAACATAAAAGACTCACAACAAATAACCTATATCAAAAACAACATTAAAGATTAAAAAATTAATATTTAAAATTTTTAAATATTCACAAAAATGGATCCAACGCCTGATAAACCATGATCCAAAAACCTCGGTCATGACAGTGCATGTGTGGATGCGCGAAGGTTGGACGAGCTAGAGTCTAATGAGGAGAAAGGTGGCGATGTGTTGCATGATGCATGGGCGATCACGTTGGCATGGAGGCAACGTCCCAAGAAGGCAGCACGATTGGTGGAGGCTCTCACATGGGTTGAGAAGCTGGGTCAAAAGTGGAGGCTCTCACATAGGAAAGGTGGAGGTTGCATGGATTTAGCATGCAGGTGGGAAGAGCTGATATGTGGGCCATGGGTTTACATGAAAGAGATAGATGTAGCAACAAGACAAAGCGGCAAGTGGAAGCAGCATGTGAACGGGCAGGCATTGCGGTGGGGTTGGCACCGTTACGTTGACAACCCCATGGCAGCATGCATGAGGCCATCATAGATAGCAGGTGAGTATCTGGAGGTTAGGTGAGAAGAAAAGAAAATGAAGGGGGGCATGGTTTTGCCCTATAAAAAGGGCTTGAAATGTGTTGTTCAGAGCTTCCTTCTCCCCCTAAAACTTCTTCATAGGTAGTTAGTTTTAGTTTTCTCTTTGTTTTTAGGAGTAGGGTAGAACGTAGAACCCCTCTTCCCCAATTCTTTCTTGCCTCTTCTGTTTCCACTTCTTCCTCTTTCTTCCTCCTCCATCTATTTCCATGATGGGGGGTGAGTGCTCGCGAGATAGAGAGAGAAAGGATGCAGGAAGAAGAAGGGGGGATCGGAGAATAGAAGTGCCAGGAGGAGTGAGGACCTCCAGTTTTATAGGGCCAGTTACCAGGGAAGCATGCACCCTGCCTCCATGCAAATTCTTCGCAAGCCACCGCACGCACCTGCAAACATGACGGGGCCACTCCGATGCCAGCATGCCCATGCGATAAGAGGCCCATGCAAGAAGAGTGCCAGAGCTGCTCACCCATGCCCACGCGTTTCCACTCGCCCATGCCCATGCGCTGTCAGCATGCCTATGTGCAGGTGGGAACCACTCGCCCATGCCGCTGCCAACACGTCGTCCACTCCTCTGTCGTCCGTCCATGCCTACAGGACACTGTTCATCTAATTTATTGGTAGATGGTGAAACATAGTGATAAATTATGAATAACTCCTCACTTAAAATAGTTTTAACCAGATGCACTTAACAATGCGATTTTTGTTCCTCTTAAGCATGTCTTAAATTCCATTGCTTAAATAATTTACAAGAAACTCCAATTTTATGTGAGACTAGGAGTAATATGAAAATTTTACATAATTAATTATATTTCTATATATAAAGTTGGTGCGATAGTCTGAGTCCTCTTCAATGAGGTGACACCCCGTATGCGAACCTGAGTCCCTGTGGATGCACTTTTCCCTGTCTATCAAAGACCGACCTCCGGGGTTTTGCTTCTTCCCACAGAGGGGATTGATGGCGCTCCTCCGAGCGGTTCCTCGACTCTGCGCTGGGTGCAGGCCAAGTTTCTTCTTCTTCATAGGTGAAGGTTACTGCCCCCAGTAATCTCTGGCGACCCAAAGGGGTGTTCCCTGGGCCCCGTAGATAGTTCCTCATGGCCTGCTCCACTCCTTCCCAGTCTTGATCAGAAGGAAAGGACGGCGACAGCGCACCGGCAGCAGCGGTAGGGGTGTGAGCTGAAGGCCTCGTGTGAGCAGCTCAGTGACAGTGCCTGTAGTGTTGGCGGTGGGTGTCTTCTGGCGATGCCGATGTTGTGAGTACCGACTGGTACATGGGGGCCACTATCTTGACCCACTCTTCTTGTCGTGCCCTCGCAGGACGGAAGGTGCTGGGCCCTGTCTAGGAGGGTGGAGAAATCTGGGCTCCCTTGGGGATCCAGACCTGCTTGGATTTGGCCGGCCTATGGGCTGGCACATTCTTTGGCACTCTGGCCAGGGTAGCAAGCATCATCCTGCCCTTCATCTCTTCCAGCGCTCGGAATGAGTTCCGCACTGGCACAGCGGGCACGATCCGCTCTGGGATTGCCTCAGATCGCTGTCCATTGAGGTGGACTCGAATGCTCTCGACAACAATAGATTTGTCAGAGTTGGAGCCCAGGCCCTTCGGTGCAGCGGCAACACGGCTCCTCCAGAGCCTTCTCTAGTGGGATGCCGACCCTTGACGAGATGGGCCGACGGCTTGGTGCACGTGGTGTACATAGTAGCTTACTGTCCCAGCTGGGACAATCTTGGTGGTCTCGGCCGATGATCAACCGGCAGCAACTTCAGTGGCCCCCTGAATGGGAGCGTTGACTTCTGCGGTGTCGGATGCCTCCACGTCCAGCAAGTTCGCAAAGGCAACTCCGAGGAAATTGGGGAAGCCCACCACGGGAGGGAAGCTCCCAAAGCAGAGAGGAACGGCCAAGTACCCGTTCCGCACGTGGCTCTCCACGACCTGAGGGCTGAAAGTGAGCGTCATTCTTGATGTCGAAGCACGACCTGCATTTGCAAAGTCGAGCAGTTAGTTTTACAAGAAAGGGGCCGCAGGGCCCTTAATCCCGGCAAGGAGATGAAGGGTAGATTGGTCCCACCGGGCGTGCCAGACTTGTGGACGCACCTTTTTTTAAATCATTATTTCTATTTATTTATTTATTGATTGATTTATTAAGCGCGTGGACGTGCTAGTCACATGTGTGACGATTTATTTAGGCTCCGAAGAGCCACAGGTACGCTCGATCTGACCTAATTAGATGATTGTGTAGTTTGGGTCGGGACCAAAATCCACCATGCCATAAAGACCACGACGTTATTTACATCCCCCATACGAGAGAATACCATTAATTAGTTACCGAGATTAAGGGCCCTACGGCCTGAAGAAGTAACACTAACTGCATAAAATAAATGGACGCAAGCGGAGTTAAAGCGCGATGCGAGCATAGGCTTGGTTGTTAATCAACATGATGTCGTCGAATCACTGTCGAACACTTGCCGGCTTCTTTTAATATTCGGGTGATGGAAACATGAAAAATCAGGTCGCGATAATGTGCCAATGTATGCCCTGCCAGGGGCGTGCTTGATATTTATTTCTCGAGGGGGGTGGGGTCGGCTTCACGTGTGGGTAGTATATGCTTCCTTCTCTTGGTCGGACAAGGTGGCTCCGATCCTTAGCATTTTGCTCGAATCCTCCACCACCTAGATGGGGTACGGATCCTTGGCTGGAGTGCTCGTGCTAGGACCCGAGTCCTCTATCCTAGTCTTCTTCTTGGGAGGCACTTCGTCAGGCTGTCGGTCGCGTGTTGAGATGTGGTTGCACCTTCTTGGCTCTCTTTGATCTCCCTGAACTTTCCCTACTCCACAAGGAGTGGGGAACTTGAGTTTCTGGTGATACGAGGAAGGGATGCCACATCGGGGATGACTTGCTCGATGATAACATTGTATCTGGTCATTCCGCGAACCACCATGAAGTATGCTAGGAACGTTATGTCCCTGGGTGCAGTTCTGAATGTGATTGGTAAGGAGATGTGACCATCTGGGAGGATGGTAGTGCCAGATAATCCGTACAGGGGTGTGTGCAACGACGTGATCCGTGACAAATCCACACCCATGAGTACTAGACAGTAGTACAAGATGACATCGGGGCCACTCCCATTATCCACTAGAATACGTCAGATAGTACATTGGTTGATGGTGGCCGAGACCACCAAAGCATCAGAATGCGGAGTGGTTACAGCATCTAAGTCATCGTCTAAAAAGATGATGGGCTCTTTGAGGTGTCCAAGGGTAGCAGTTTCCCTCTGTCCGCTGTCTGTTGGGTCCCTTGGGTGCCAACTGATCTAGAAGGGGGGTTGAATAGATCTGATCCTAACTTTGCCCAATTAAAACTAAGCTCAATTAAAATAAAAACTACAGTATATAGCGGAAATGATTTAGGGCAATAGAAAAAGACACACAACACAAGATGACAACAAGTTGTAAAAGGCAGAAGATAGAGGCTGACAAAACAAAGTAGAAGGGTCGATGCAACCTTTCTATTCAATTGGCTATTAGACAGATTGGCTGCTCAACCGTCCCCTAGAGTGTGTGAGAGCAAAATAACTTGCCTCGGGCCTAGGTGGACTCCCTAGTGCTTGTGAGCAAGGGTGCAGCAAGCAACTAATGAAATCCTAGTACAATGAAGAAGATATATGGTGAATAGGTCCAAATGCTAAAGCGTGCGATGATGAAAGCAATCAGATATGAATAAGTTAATGCTGGCACATGAACCTATAAATGGTGAAGGAAGACATGGAACAATCACACAAGTCATAGCCCATTGCCCAGGAAATTTTAAGGTGGTTCAGTATGCAAACCTGTAGACCTACATCCATCCCTCACCAAATCCGATGAGACTTTCTCCACACGAGGATAAGGTCCTCAACGCATACATGGGGATGAGATACACCACACACACATACACACACACACACATACACACACACACGTGAATGAGACCCCCCACACACACGAGGATGAGATCCACAACACACATGCCCACACACACTAGAAAACAACAAGCTGCAAGTGCATCACCCACACTTTCGATCTCTCATAAGAGCACCAGATGCATAGAGTTTACAAATGGCAAATATAGAAGTAAAACCAAAAAAGTCAATATGGGGAAAAGGCAATGGTGATTGCAAATCGAAGTCTTGAAGCTCTATCAAACTCAGGCTGGCTGCAAGGAGGGGCTGCACTCCTTTCAGCTTCTTCTTCCTTTCTCACCACTGGTTGAACTCGAACTAGGGTTGGGCTGCTCTCCACACTCCTTTATTTTTGTTCTCACCACTTTCTATTGAAGGCATAGGGAGGATGTGGGCTTTTTCTCTTAAGGCAGCAGCAAAACAACAGCTTCTCCAATAGAAGATTTTAGAGCACCTGGGGCGGCTGACAGACTGAGCTAGATAGAGAGTAGTAGCGGGATCGGGTCCCGAGGCCGACACCATCCACTATTAATTCCTGATGTTGATGTTCGGGAAGCTGATCTTTGCTACAAGGGTAGATGGGGTGAGCTGCAAGTTCCTCCCCCTACTGGCGGACTTAGACACAGTCGAGCCTATGCTTGGGGCGTGGCTGCACTCGCCTTCTTGTTCGACTCCCTCAGAACCATGGCTCGGCAAACAATGTTGGGCAGGTTCTCCCCACTGCTGCAGGCAACCCTTCTACCTTAAATGCTTATGCCATTATGATTTTGAGACTACTATATGCTGACACCTGACAATGTAGGTACTGACTTATGTGTACCTCCCGGGCTTAGGGAGAGGGAAGGAGGTACACCCCGATCGAGTGCCCATCGCGAGGCGATGGATGGCAATCTGGGACACTAGCTCCCTGCGATGCCTGGTGCGGGCGATCCTAGACGACATCGACATGCTACCCTATGCATCGATAAGACCCCAAACTTAGACTTCTAAATGGAATAAAATGCTTTTACACTGACACTTGACCTTACTACCTTCCCCTTTCAGGTGCATTGGACCCCATACCATGATGAGGGACAGGACGGGTAGCTGTGGGTGGAGGTGGCACAGGCGTATGCGGGACGGGACGTCTAACTTCATTGCATGAACATGATCGAGCCACTGCACCACCGCTTGATCATGAGGATGAGGGGTGTCCATCAGCTAGAGGTAGAGTTCCCGACGCGGGAGGAGGAGCGCGTGGGGTGATCTTCACGTGGACTAACCGGGGAGATAGATTGGATCACCTGAGTGGTGGACTAGATCAGGGATTGGATGAGGAGAGGTCGGGCATTGCGAGCCCAAGCCACCAGCTATGAGGCCTACTTGAAGGCCTACGCCAGACGCTACAGAGACCAGGTCTTCCGTGGCTCTCCACGACCGATACGACTTTTAAACTTATGCTTCCTAATGATATTTGATGCATTGACAACCTGACTTTCTACATGCAACTAGACCCTCAGGGATGGATAGCGAAGCTCTAGGGTGTCCTCCACTCCAACATTCAGTAGAGGGACTAGTTCCAACACTCACTGGAGCTTTTGGTAAGCTCTACTTAACCTTAAACCTAATATGCAAATGCTGTGAAACTAACTAACTTCTATATGTAGCGCGCCAAGGGAGTACATCGACAGGGACCGAACACTCCGTCTTCCTCCTCCCAACCACCAGCGGATCGGGCTGAGTGGGATGCTGACTTCGCTCGGGCGTTTGCTCAGGCCGAGGAAGCAGAGGCCACACTCACGGAGCGGGTAAGTAAATCAAACTATACTTCCCTTTTGACTTCATGATTATGAATGCAATTGACCAACCCTAATGAATGCATGTGCAGGTGCGGGAGCTAGCAGCATTGCTGAGTGAGGCCACTCAACAGAGGGAGGAGGCAGAGCGGTCCTGAGCTGAGGCCTCAAGGACAAATACTAAATCTCTAGAGACCCTCAGTAGCACTGGGCTTTGCCAGCTCGGCCCAAAAGGTGAACAAGAGTATCTCAAGCAATGAAGGCACCCATTCACAGGGCCGTTCAATAATCTAATTGGACACTGAGGAGGTTAAATGGGACAAATGAGTGATCTGGTAGCCAAACAAGTGAACTGGTGGCCAAATGTTGAACCGACAGTCGGGGGCACGTCGGATCACCTCCCTCTGCCTACTATCGTCGTATCAAGCCTACCCCACCTCAGGCCAATGTATCAGATCCATTAGAAGAACAAAAACTCTGGCGGCGTGAGCTCGGGTGAGGAGCAGGGTGTCGCGGGCAACCTAGAGAAGAGGTCCAACACTTGCAGCGATGGAGGACCCCAAAGGCTCGAGGAAGAAGTTAGGAGGAAGTCCCGGCATCTCCAAGCAGACCGGGACGACGGGGGAGTCGGCTGACGGGGAGAAGCTGAGGTCCCATTTGGAGAAACGGAAGGGGCGGCCGTGGATGATCATGGACTCCTTGAGGAGGACTTGTAGGAAGTCCCCCCGGTTGAGGAAGCGCAGCAGAAGGTGACGGCCATCCAAGGCGCATAGCGAGAAGTCTTCTAAGAAGGTGAACCGTTGAGACAGCTGAGTGCGAATGCCGTGGAAGGACGGCCGACCATGGGGAGTCCTGGCGACGATCGCATGCTCTAGGTGCTTGCAGGAGAGAAGAATCTCCTCCGGGCTAAAGAAGGCCGTCGGCTCTCCAGTGGCAGTAGAGGCCGGCCCATGAGCAACAATATGGCAAGCCAGAGGAGAGAGGGACCGCAGCAAAGCCTTGGCGAAGGACGGAGGGGTAGATGGTGGCTACAGTAAGGAGGTGTCACCAGTCACGCTAGGCCCACCGAGCACATCAGCGGCAGGAGGGGGCAGTGGAGACCGCTCATGTGCATGGGCACCCGAAGGAAGAAGATAAGGCCCTGTTGGATGGTCGATGCACGTTCCCGGGGCGGTAGCCGGGGCTACAGGGGCCGGAGGAGGAACGCTAGCACCAACCAGCGCAGCCACGCACGCCTGGCGGGGACAAGCAGGCAGAGAAGGCTGGCCAGGTCAGACTCCTGTCGAAGGAGGAGGGAGAGATGCAACAACGGGGAGTGCGAAGGAGGGTAGGAATGGGCCAGGGGTGCCAAGAATGGAGGTGGAAGGGTCTAAGGAAGAAGGGCAAACCAGAACAGGGGAAGGCAGAGGGCGGTGCTCGTTCAAGAATAGAGCACCGTAACCCGACGGTGTCCCATCAAGGGCGGGGAGCGCGGAGGGCGAGGTTACACCAAAGGAGGATGTGGCCGTTGTACGGGCCAACGAAGAAGACCGGTCAACGCTGAGAGAGGCTGAAGTTGGGACTCCCGCCACCAGTTGCGTGCTCGAAGGAGCAAAGACGCGTTGATGGTGGGTTGGCTCCGCAGGGAGGAGCGTTGCGTCGCCGACGAGAGACGGGGAGGAAGCAACGACGGCGCCGAGGTGGGGTTTCACGACGCCATCGGTGAGCCCGATCGAGGATGACGAAAGAAGGGGGTGGCCTATGAGGCCCAGCTCCTTCAACAAAGCCGTTCGCAGTAGGATAGCGTAGGCAAGCTTCGACGACCGAGGAGACTTCCAAAGCGGTGAGAGGCGAGCCAGGAGGCTCGAGGAAGGCACCAGAACCAGACACCTGCAGAGGGTGAACCACATAGGGGGGGCATAGCCAGGGAGGACCGTCGGTGCTGGCAGAACAGCTGCAGGGTGGATCAAAGACGAGCCGACAGTGCGAGGGCAAACCGGGACGCCCAAGACGCCGACAGGATAGGCAGAGGCAGAGGAAGGGGGAAGGGGGAAGGCACAGGGTCCCCCCCCAACCGCCAGCCATCACCGGAGGGCAGCAGCACCAGGGAGTCAAACTGCAGGGAGGGGGGTCTTGCGCGAGAGGGGAGGTGGGACACTGGGAGGAGAGAGGCCCCTCGTAGGTCATTTCACGGGGAAAAGAGACAGCAGAATGTGCAACGATTCCGAAGCTCTTGGGTTATCAGCCTCTGGGGTAGACAGCTCCTCAACCGTTTATTGGGCTCCTTTGGAGCTAATATCGTGTCTTTTTATTTTCTTGTAATTTTTGGTGTGATTTTTCACTTTTTTGGTCTTAGGGTTATTTTGGTCATATGTTTGAGAGGAGATCCATTAGAGTTCTACCTCTATAAATAAAGATGTAATCTAAATTTTTTAGAGTGATGAAGATGTTGATTAGCATGAGATTTGCAGTCGTCTTCTTCCTCCCGTGAAGGGAATAGGGCGCAAAGCCCTAGGCGGGGTGTGAAGCCCCTCCCCACGACCCCATCCTCCCCCCTTTCCCACCATCGCCATCATCACATTCTTCTTCTTCCCCTACGTCTTTCTTCTTCCCCATCTTCCTTTCCCTACAACTCCACCACCACAGCAAGGATTCAACGCAGCCCCATCTGGCCGGATCACGCCGCCGCCAGCAGCAGCCCCTGCACCGTCACTGCCTCACAGGCGACGCCGGCCATTCCCTGTGGCAGCCCCCGCCGCCACGAATCTATCACCCAAGCTGCCACCTTCGGACACCTCGCCACCGCCGCCGAGCATCGCCCTCCCCGGCCGCCTTTCCCCCCCGCTGCGAACGCCGTTCTCATCCCCTGCGCAGCCCCACCCCGTTCGCCTGCCAGCAGCTTGGGCCCCATGAGTGCCGCCGCCACCTGCCACCGGCTGTCCCCAGCTCCCTCCTCTCCCTGCACGGCCCCATCACTAACCACGGGATCACCACCTTCATCCCAACCACCCAGCCGCACCACCATCGCCTACAGAGCGACGCTGCTGCCACAACCGCACATGTGCTAGAGCTCTGCCAGGAGCCCCACCACTATCCGCCGGCGCCCAGTCGTCGGCCACACCACCATTGCAGTGCCTCCACCCATCGCCCACCAGTATGCAGTCCCCACCAGGTACGGCAGCCGCATCAGTCACCGTTGGACACATCGGCCCAGTTCAGCCCAAACAGATCATCCAAGAGGTCCACATATGGCTCATTTCCTCTGCTTCTTGTTGCAGAATAGGTAATATATTAAGCAGCTCTGACATTTGTTCCATTTTTCTTTACAAAGTGTCACTTGGCCATCAATCAGAATGCCTAACTATTCAAAAAATCAATCAGAATGCCTATCTTGCCAGCCCGTCAATCAGATTCAAGTTGAACCCTTTGTCAACAAGGGGCTTTGCCCCAAGGTCATTTCATCCTCCTCCTCACCAAGCACCCTAATCAAACAGTCATCAGCCACTGTGACCTTCAGCGCAACAGCAACCCTGTTGGACTGAAAGATCCTAAATCCTGCCTCTAGGATACCAAAGAAGGCTGGGAGTCGATTTCCCTTGGGAACATGTTTTTCCAAGCAACCATCCACTTCTTGAAGTTGTGGTGAAGAGACACAAGGGTATTTTTGGATGATCACCAAGACCCATTGATCTGAGTGCAACAAGTCTAAAAAGTCCAGTCCAATGCCTGCCTTCACCAATATCTGATCCCTTGCTACATGTTCTTGGAATTATTTAATGCAACATTTTACAGGGTACATAGGCCAATACATAAGCCAATGGTGACCTCAAGTTCAGGTAGAAAGACCTGTAATTGGTAACTGATTGACATAAAACCAAACACTACTGGCATGGACATAACATGGGGTATACATGGATATTTTAGATGTTAGAAGAGTTACAGATGAAAATGCATGGTTAGAGCTGTAAGTGGAACAGGTTAAACCACATCCCATTCCTCAGAAGCCCAATTCAATTCATGAATTTGCAGTTCTGATTAGTATGCGGATGAAAGTTTCTCGAGTTGTGAGGAGAGAGAGGGGGTGGGGGTTAATTATAGAAAATCAATTCAATAATTTAAAAATATAAAAATTAAAAAAAATATTTTCACGATCCTCGAAAAACACACAAATCACCTGTAATGTCCCAGAACCCGACAACACGTTGGTTCACCCTACACAGGGTTCCGAAGGCTCGACAGCCAAAAACCCAATTAAATCGCAAAACATGATCTGAGACTCACAAGGGCGCTCCGAAACCCATAGATTCTGATTCAAAAAATCTGGGATATTACAACCACTGTAGACATCTATAGTGTACTATACCCACTACACCACCAACTAAAAAAGCTTCCCCCGGAGTACGCCAAGCCCTCGAAGTTGCAGAAGTTCGATGGGAAGGGGTCTTCACATGAACACTTGGGCTACTATATCACGGCCATGGGCAAGTTGGCACTAGATGAGTCATATCTCCTCCACTCCTTTGCCACCTCACTCACAGGAATGGCCTTCTAGTGATATTCCCGCCTGAAGCCTAACTTCGTAATTGACTGGGTAGATCTCCCAAAGAAATTCCTCGACCGCTTTCAAGCTACTGAGCACAAGATCTCCCTAGCAGAGCTTTGCTCTCTCTGGCAGAAGAAGGGCGAGAGTGCCCTTGACTTTATCAAGAGATGGTGAGACCTCAGTATGAGGTGCATCAACCCACCAGTCCAGGAGGATGCCATTACTATATGTCGCAAAGGCTTGGCAATCGTAGTCAGTGAAAAGTTTCTCGGCACCAATATTAAAGGCTTCAACCAGCTCAACTCGACAGTTGTCAAATAAAATGTTCTTTGCTGATAACCGGAGCTATACTTTAGTGAAGGAAAAACAGACGCGAGATTGCCAAACCGGTAAAGAGGTGAATACTATCAAATTCACCCCTACTACCAAAGCCAATAAGGAAGGCGAGTCAAGTGGCTTTGGCACGAAGCCATAGGACAAGTCAACCACTCTTACTTTTTCAGAGCGTATGAAGACGTCATTCTCCATCAAGAAGGAACACACGAAGATGTTCTTTGACCTCTACATGGCCCAGAAGATTATCGAGCTACCTGAAGCGTGCAAGCCAGACGATGCCCAAAAAGCGGATGACCCTAATTATTGTCCGTATCATCGTATGTTGGGCCACCCACTTGAGGATTGCTACATCTTCAAGACTCGGGCATAGAAGTTGATTAGAGATGACGTCATCAAAATGAAGAGCGGTCTCGTCGATCCTCCACAGCCACGTGTGTGGTCTAGACCCACCAAGGCGGCATGCCTGATTCACTACTCAACTAATGTGACTCACAAGATAGCCACATTCTCTCTCTCTAACACTGAAGCAAAGGAGCCCAGTACTAGCTGAGATGAGTGTTCACTGTGGTATCTGGGGTGGAGACCCTGCCATAACCACACGTCAGTCTCCTTTCCAAGGGAAAGGACTCGGCAACTCTTCAACGTCCTCGTCTAGAGAGGGAAAATCATGGCCCGTGAGTCACTGATAGACTACAAGTGACGCCTCGACTTGTAAATCTAGTCTAGTCGTAAAGACTCATGTCAGATCCCGATCAAAACGTCACAGTGGGACAGCCCAAGCTGTACATTACAGTAGAGAATTTCACATAAATATTGAGATATTATTGCAGTGAAAATAAAATTTCTCGAATCATTAGCTTACATTCAAATGACTTCATCCACATAAATCGGAATAAAGGTAACGATTTAACAAGCCATTTATTACATAACTAAATTTCACGTACACTTTTTTTTCTGACATAACTACCACAAGTTCTCGGATTGGCCAGAAAAGCTCATTGAAGCCTTATGGGCCTACCGCACTTCAATCCGTACTCCCACTGGGCAAATCCCATTCACCCTTACCTACGGGATGGACCCCATGTTCTTTTCTCTCTTTTTTTTCCCAGCATTGAAACGCTTGACGCGTGAACATAATATAGCCAGCTACTCTAACATATAAAAGCAAGTACCTTCACTTATTTTATATTGGTTTTAAGAATTATATGAAAAAAAGGAAAACTGAGCGCCCTACAAAAAATTGCAGCTCTGAGCCCATGGCTACCTGTTCTTCATTAATTAAGAAACTCCAACCCTTGGCGAAGATGGAGCACTTCAACGGTTAGCAGTCACCAGCGCCATGTGCTCAATCAGGTCCAATACCCGATTACTGAAGCAAGACAAAGCACACTTCATATAATAAACATCCGACATTTTGAATATAGAAGAATATGGGAAGCAGTGTACTGTAGTTCTAACCTGTATCCCCACTCGTTATCGTACCAAGAAACAAGCTTCATGAAGAATTTACTTAATCCAATCCCAGCCTTGGCGTCAAATATGCTTGACCTGCGCATATAGGTTTATTCGAGGAAAAGGACACGGGAAATAAGGAGGTTTGCCAACAGGTTTCAAAGCAAAACCATGTGAGATGAGGCACCATACCTCGAGTCACCAATGAAGTCATTAGAGACAACATCCTCGTCCGTGTACCCAAGTATTCCCTTCAGTGGCCCTTCTGATGCATACCTGATAAAATGGTTTATCAGGTCAGACACAAAGCTTGAAAATTTTTGTTCATAAAACATTGTTCACGAGGGATTCATAGTTGTTTGTGTGATGGAAGCGTGTGCATGGATTTATTTGAGCTGAGGAGAGAATGCGCATAGCAGTAGTTGAAAAGAGCAAATAGTTCTCACATGGAAGGTCATTTTCCCCTTGTAGTTCTAGACAAAGAGGAAGTCTTAGGAATAGACCGAGACAGCAAGCCTGTCACTTTAGTGGACCAAGGGGGTTTTACCAAGGAGTCAAAGAACAATAAGCACCCACCCATCCCACACACCTTTATTGTTGGTCCAAATTATTTTAGTCTTATGCAATTGCTCTTCATTATTCTCGACTGTTAACTGCCACCTTCCGAGCAAATGATACGTTTCGCTACTATCAGTTCGGGGCGTGACATGAATGGTACTCCAGCCTACCGGACGGTTCAATTGCTGATTGGCCAGACATGCAACGAAAGTTCAGAGAAAGATTTCACGTCACTGAGAGAGAGGTCACAGTGGCTGAGCTCTACTCAACATGGCAAAGGGTAGATGAAATAGCCCTTGAATGCATCAAGAGGTGGAGGAACCTCAGAATGAGGTGCAAGCGGCCCCTACATCAGTAGGACGTTGTACAAATCTATAAATAGAACCTCAGAAGGAAGGTATTAGAAAAGATGATTGGCATGAAAATCTAGTCATTCGACCATTTGAATAATGTAGTGGCCGAAGTGGAAGCCTTCTTGGCGATACCTGCCCCTACATCAACCACTGTCACCGCACAGAAAGCAAAGGTAGTAGAGTGGCACCAAGTGCCTAAAGAGACAAACACTCTTGATATCAGGGCATTTGAACAACAAAGAGATAAGGGCAAGAAAGCAGCTGCGCCTAAGCCCGCCAAAATAGAAGAGAAAAAAGAGGGTCTCTAACTAATGGACAAAATGAAGAAAGCCTATTCTTTCCTGAAGGAGAAGACCAAGGATCTATTTGGCTATGTTACCCAGTATAATAAGGTCACCCTACATGAACCAAAAAGGCCAGAGGACCTGAAAAGAAGAGACAGCTTGAGATTTTGACCTAGGGCACCTGATCGAGGACTACTATGTATTCAAAGACATCATTAAAGGCATGGTGAAGAAAGAAGAAATAGTGTTTGGGGAGTACAAGGTTGACCCACCACAATCTCATGAAGTGTCTCTAAGGAGAGCTGCGGCCAACATGATTTCCTTATATCAGGCATTGCCTGAAGAAGTCACAAAAGCTAGGACTCAACACACATATGAGGCCTACTTTCTGACACCAATTAAAGAGTAATAGGGATGGCAACAAGTCCCTGCAAAGACCAAGAAGAAAACTACACCTTGCCCGAAGGCGGGGACATAAGTTCGTGGCATCACACCACCACCTGTTCCTCCGGTGACAGCACCTGCGTGAATCAGCCCACCTGTAGTCATCAGAATACACACACACAACCAGAGAAGACAGACTCCACTGCCAGTGGCAAAAGAAATTATTCCAGAAGCCCGGCGATTGCAAGACTACATAAACTGGCTAGGTGATTGTAAATAGCCCGAATTAAAGCCTTTGCTAATACGGGATCATGTCCCATGGCAAGAACTAGAGCAGCTCTCACTGGAGCAAGGAGAGGCTAACAAAATGCTAGAAAGGGATGACAGCTTGTTCTGCGGGCAAGCGCCAGCCTGAGACAAGAAGAAGAAGTAAAAGAAGAAAAGAAGAGCCTGCAAGGCCAAGAGGGAGACAGTGCTATCCTGTAATACCCTCTCCGCCCTATTCAATCTGCTCGATGAGGAAGATGAGGAGGAAATATGCTTTACACCTGCTGTCAGGATAAGCCTGGCTGAAGCCGCGACTGCTACTCATGCAACACAGTCAGACCAAAAATGGGGGCGCCAGCTGCCCACCAACCACAATATCATCTTCAGGGGAGAGCAGCCATATAAGATACCTCCTCCGGAGGTCAAGGGAGTCCAAATCCCTCCTCCTTCAGGCTTATACACTCAGAGTGGGGGCAGCATCATAGTCCCTTCATTTCTTGAATTCCTAAAGATGTCAAAGGGCAAGTAGCCTGACCAATATTATCCAAGAAGCAGACCAAGGGGGAAATGATTCAAAACATAGGGAAATGACTTAAAGACCTAGGGACATGACTCAAATAAAAGGGAAAATACATCAAAATGACTCAAATAAGAAGCTCAAAATGCATAATTGGGCCCACATGGAGTGATACCCGAGCTCACACATCTCCAAGGTGAAGTGACGACCCGAGCTAGAGGGAGTCGTGGGTGATGCCTTCATCAAATCTCCTGGGCTATGAAGAGCTTGACTTTGTTGAGTAGGGGTCCATCCTACTGCGATACTGCTTTAGAAGGTCGGGGTCCAGCTGCTGGATGTCTTCCCGACTCACTCACGAGTCCTCCGAAGGAGGCCGACCCTTCCACCTAGCGAGGTAGCACTCATACGCCTTGCTCCTGGTGGCAGTGACCTGTTCATCCAATATCCGCTCAATCTGCTCACGCTGGGCTCTCCAGGCTGGTGGTTTCGCTCAACGGTGGGTGCCCTCTCAAGGGAGGGAACGGGCTCAATATCCTCACTGGGTCCCACCGTGGGACCCCTGTATGGCACCAGGTCTACCATATTGAATATGGGGCTCACTCCATACTCCTCGGGGAGGTCTAACTCATAAGCATTAGTGCCAATGTGCCTCAGAACCTGGAAGGGACCAGCCCCACAAGGCCTCAATTTTGAGACAGCTCCCGGGCAGAGCCTCTTAGTCCTCACCATCACGGAATCACCCACGCGAAATTCTTGGTGGTGCCGATGAGAGTCAGCCTGCCTTTTGTAAATCTCGTTGTTCTTGTTAATGTGCTTGCATATCTCCTCATGCAACTCTCTAATGTGTTAGGCAAATGACTCAGTTGAAACAGACACTCTAACATGCTGGGGGAGGGGAATGAGGTCTGATGGCTTTCTAGGTTTGTACCCATGCATAGCTTTGAACGGACTCATCCCTATGGACTTATTAACAGAGTTGTTGTATGCAAACTCAGCCTGGGGTAGAATGAGATCCCAATTTCCTGGATGATCCTCGACAAGACACCGAAGGAGGTTCCCAAGACTCCGATTGACTACCTCAGTTTGGCCATCAGTTTGAGGGTGATAGGCTGTGAACAATTTAAGGAGGGTACCCATCAAATGTCAAAGGGTCTTTTAGAAATAGCTGGTGAACTTTACATCGCTATCGGAGACTATAGGTTTGGGTAGCCCATGGAGGCGAACAACCTCATCGAAGAATAAATGGGCCACCCGGGAAGCATCTGAGGTTTTGGAGCATGGGATGAAATGGGCCATCTTAGAGAATCTGTCAACTACCACAAAGATCGAATCATGCTTTCTTTGAGTTCTGGGTAGGCCTAAAATGAAGTCCATGCTTAAGTCTTGCCATGGACGATCGGGGATGGGGAGAGGGGTATAAAGGCCGGTGTTTTACTTCACCTGTTTGGCTGAGGCACATGTGTGGCACTGACCCACTATCTTGGCCACATCCCTCTTGAGACTCAGCCAATAAAATTGGCCATCAACTAAAGCAATGGTTTTATGCACCCCAAAATGGCCAGCAAGGCCTCCCACATGCAACTCCCAGACCAAGAAATCATGGAGTGAGGGTCGTGGTATGCACAACTTTGGTCCCTTGAAGAGGAACATGTCCTCTATGATGAAACCCTCATGTTCCCAGATGGATTGAGTAGACAATGTGGTGTGGATGTGCCCAAAGTCAAGGCAATCAGAGTACTCATTCTTGATTCTCTTAAACCCGATAACCTCCACTTGGATAGTGGAAAGCAATGTTATCCTCCTACTGAGCACATCCGCTGCGCGGTTCTCGCTCCCCGCTTTATGTTTGATCACAATGGTGTAGGATTGGATGTATTCAACCCAACAGGCATGTCAGACATTCAGCTTTTGCTGGGAGTTAAGGTACTTTAAGGCCTCATGATCTAAAAAGATGATAAATTCTTTTGGCAACAGGTAGTGCCTCTAGTGCCTAAGGGATTGAATCACGGCATAAAACTCCTTGTCGTAGGTGGAGTATCTTATCCTAGCATAACATAGCTTCTCACTAAAGAAGGCCACTGGGTGTCCTTCTTGGCTAAGGATCCCACCTATGCCTACCCCGGATGCATCACATGTGACTTCGAAGACCTTGGAAAAGTCGGGGAGGCATAAGACCAGTGCTTGGGTCATCCTTTCCTTAAGCTCTTGAAAGGCTTTGGAAGTTGATTTGGTCCACATAAAGTTTCCCTTTTTGAGACAATCAGTGATGGGTGCAGTGATGGTGCTGAATCCCTGGATAAACCTCCTATAAAATGTGGCCAACCTGTGGAAGCTTCGGATCTCATGGTGGGTGTGGGGTTCCAGCCAGTCTAGTATAGCTTGGACCTTCTCGGGGTCCATGGAAATGCCCTCGGTAGAAACTACAAATCCTAGGAAGGTAATGGACTCCGTCATGAAGTGGCACTTTCCTAGGTTGGCAAATAGGCTCTCATGCCGAAGGACAGTACAAACTTGCCTAAGGTGATCTAGGTGAGCTTCTTTGGACTGACTATAGATGAGAATGTCATCAAAATAGACCACAAAGAAAACTCCAATGTAAGGCCAAAGGACCTCCGTCATAAGATGCATGAAAGTACTTGGGGTATTTGAAAGCCTAAAAGGCATGACCAGCCATTCATAAAGGCCGTCTTTGGTCTTGAAGGTGATTTTTCACTCATCTCTTGGCCTAATCCTAACTTGGTAGTAGCCACTCTTAAGGTCGATCTTGGAGAAAATGGTGACTCTAGCTAGCATGTCAAGCATGTCATCAAGCCTAGGTATGGGGAACCTATACTTGACTATGATCTTATTAATGGCCCAGTTATCTACAAACATTCGCCATGACCCATCCTTCTTGGGTGTGAGAAGGGTCGGGACGACACATGGGCTTTTGCTAAGGCAGATAAAACCCTTCCTAATAAGTTCCTCAATTTACCTTCGAAGCTCAGCATGTTCAGTAGGGTTGAGGTGGTAGTGAGGAAGGTTTGGGAGGGTGGCTCCCGGAGCTAGATCAATAGCATGTTGTACATCACGCATAGGAGGAAGTTGATCTGGGAGCTCCTCGGGAAACACATCACAAAACTCTTCTACGAGAAGCTGGATTTCTATGGGATGGGGGTTGGAGGGGGTGGGTTCCCCTAGGAAAATGACCACCGCACACAATGGTGTCTCTTGAGCTATCTCCTCCTCAAATTCTCTTTTGGTGATGAGATGAAGACCCTTGGTCATCCCCGATGTCTTATCTTGGTTGGGATTTTGGGGGGTTGGTTGGGTCGGTGAGGTGGGGTTCCCTGAGACTTGAGGTGGAGTGGGGTGATCTCCTTGAGAGGGTGGATCCCTCCTAGGCAAGGAACGAGGTGGGGAGGGGTTAAGACGGATAGTCTTCCCCTCATGTTCAAAGGTGCATGTGTTTGGCCTACCTAAGATGGTGGCATCTACATCATAAATCCAAGGTCTCCCCAGTAGGATGCTACCTACCTCCATGGGGATAATGTCACACCACACTTGGCCATGATAGGATGAGAAGGAGAAGGGTACGAGGCAGCGAGTGTTGACTGGGATGGAGGTGTTGTTAATACATGAGACCTGGTATGGGCTAGGGTGGGGAGTGATGGTAAGCCCTAGGAGTTTAACGGTGTCGGGGGACACAACATTTACCCAACTCCTGTTATCTAGAATCACTTTTCTCACATGACTCCCTATCTTAATAAAGGTGTGAAAAATGGTGGTTCAATGCTAATCTTCCTCTTGGGGTTTGGTGAGAGTGCATCTAATCACACCTAAGTGGGAGTCAGTAGATTGCATGGTGTTGTCTAGACCAGACTCGTGGTATTGTGTCTCATACTCTTCCTCCCAATCGAGTGAGGCCTCGTGGACCTCAACCATACTCTCAAGTTCCTCTTGGGGAGGGGCATTTTCCTCCTCGACAAGCAAGCTAGACAACCCTCTTGATGGGCATTGTCTGGTGAAGTGCCAAATCCTTGGCACCTATAGCATTGTTGCTTACCACTACCTGGGGTTGTCCTTCCTACACTAGGGCCCTTGGAACTCTCCTCCCTTTGGGGAGTGGGATGGCTAGGGGTGGCCTTTGTTAGAGTAATGGTGGGAGGGGGGTTGTAAGGCCGTAATGGGGCACTCCCACTTGGGCTGGGCACCTTCATGGGAGGGGCCAGGTTAGTTCAGAGTCCCAGGCCTTTATGGTCGACCGGTCGGGGAGGGGTAAACCTAGGAGTCCTAGAAAATCTTTCAGCATCCCGAGCTATTTGGTAGGATTTTTCTTCCTAGTGAGCTGTTGTTGGACGAGCTTGATCTTTTTCATTCTATTTGTGGCATCATTCTAAGGTAAGCTCTGGAAGTGCTGTCTCGGTGAAGCCTTTGTCCAATGTCTACTTATGTGTGGGTTGTGTTAATTCTGAACCTGATCTGCTCTTGCTTCGATGGTGTTCTGGCTTTGGACCCAGTTTGTGTGTTGGAGGCCGTTGTGCGCCATGTTTGTTGTGCCGTGTTTGGTGGCTGTTGTGCTGTGAAGGTTCAGTAATCATTTCGGGACATGAGGATAAGCTGAGATTGGTATTCTTGGTGGCTTGTGCTGTGGCTCTTGACATGATAATTTGCATTATGGCGACTTGTGATCAGCTGTTAGTAGGATCAGTACTCGAGGCATGGTACATTGTAGTTCGTGAGTTGCGATGGCGCCGAGAGATGTGCTAAGATGCAGATGCCGAGTTGTTTGTTTTGCCGTTGTGCATTGTGTAGAGTGCGCAGCGGAAGCATGTGGGCTTGTCACCCATTGGTCGAGGATCGTTGGTTGGAAGATTTTAACAGGCCGAGAGGATTGTTGCCTCGATGTGTCTTCGTCTTGGCTATATGTGCCTTGATGTTGTTGGTTGTAGTGTCGTTTCTTGTGGTATTATGGTTGTTGGCACTGGCTATTTCTAGAATTGGGAAAATCCGTTGGCAAATATGCTGATTGAGTATCCTTTCTTTATCTACATTTTTGGAAGTTGTACTCTCGGGACGTGATCGTGGTCCTAGAGATGCATTGTTCTAAGAGTTGTTGTGGGTCCTTGTTGGTAAGCTGTGCGTGGCTAGTTCTTCTTTTTAGCCATGTGGTCAGTTGTAATTATGCCTTGATGTCACCCAGCTTGTAGTTGTGTCCCGTGGTTCTGTGTTGAGAACAGAGCCAGGATTTCGCAGGTGTTGTTGAGGTTGTTTGTTGGTTTATTGGTTGTGTTCAGCTTGGGAGGAGTTCCCGTGAGTCTGAATTTGGCATTGTATGGACCGTGATCTTGTCGGTTGGTTGTGTTGTACTCTTCTGTCATGATAGAGTTAGCATGCGACTCGAATCAGATGTAATGTCTGAGTGAGAACTGACTTGATTGTGTTTGTGGTCCAATGCTGTCATTGGCATTTTGTATGCCAGTTTCATCTGTTCGTTATGGCACGAAAGCCGATGGTTTGAGTAGTTAGCTGAGATGTTTGTCTTCCTTATGAAGAGCTGATGCTTATGTTGTTGATGGTTGTTTTCTTGGCATGGATCGTGTCTCCTTTCCTTGTGAGATGATAGCGATGCTGCCTTGTTTCGGAGGTGCCAGACTTGTATTCCTTGGTGTGTAGTGCTCGTTCTATGGATCGATTTGCCCTGAGATTCGGAGCATGATGATCTTGCTTGTGATCATGATCTAGCAGTGTTCCTCTGAATTGTGTCTTCGAGAATCATGATTTCGTGTTATTGTGGTAGGTGTTCAAGCTTTAGCTGATGCTTGGAGAGCGTAGCCAGCATTTGGGTTGTTCTTCTCTTGTTCACTTGTTAGCTCCTTGAATTTCGAGGATGAAATTTCTAAAAGGAGAGAAGGATGTAATGCATTGTATCCTTCGGATCGGAATCAGAGAGCTTTCAGACGCTTTCGTCAGTCCCGAATTGTGTTTTACGATCCACGCAAGTTTTTCCCCTGTATAAGTTGTGGAATCCCGTAGAAAGTGAACCGTTGAGTTTTGAGACTCCGAGACGCTACAGATGCGTTGTGCTCTTTCTGAGTATTACGTAGGCTATTTTCGGATGATAGGTGGTGACTCCCTAGTGTGCCATACATGGTTTATTGGATGCGAGGTTTGTTTTGGAGTAATACCTCGAATAGAGGCACCTGATGTTCCAGAGACTGATGACCTTCTTTTAGTCTTAGCTGGTACTGTTTGCCATCCCACCTGATCCTTGATGGGAGTAAGAAAGCAGGCTTCATATGGATGTTGTGTGCAAGCTTCAGCAGCTTCTTCAGGCAATTGTTGGTACAAGGAAATCATATTGACAACTTGCCTCATCACTGGTGGCTCATGCGGGTGTGGAGGGTCCACTTGGTGCTCCACCATTTGTAACTCACCCTTCCTGATCATGCTTTTCATGACATCCTTAAAGACATAGCACTCCTCAATGACATGCCCCAGTGCCCGGTAACGTGAATAGAACATGGGGTCATCCTTCTTTGCTACATCGGCAGGTCTTTTTGGCTAAGGTAATGATATCTTATTGTATTTATATGCCCAATCAAACATTGCATGTGTCTTTTCTTTGGGAAATGAGTATGATTTCTTCATTTTGTTTCTTAAAGAGACACCTTCTTTCTTCTCCATTGCCCCTGCTCGTAGAGGGGTAGCTGCTACTTTGGCCTTTTCTTTTTGCTGATCAAAGGTTCTGAAATCAACAGTGTTTGCTTCAGTTGGCGATGACCGCCGCTCAACAACTTTCCCTTTCTGAACAGCAGGAATACTAGTTGTAGGATGTTTGGAGAGGAAGGTCTCAACCTCTGCCACCACATTGTCCAAGCGGTCAAACGTCTTGATGTTCGCTCCACTCATCTTTTCAAGCACTTCCCTTCTAAGGTTTTGCTTGCATATTTGAACAACATCCTCTTAATGTGGAGGCCGCTTGCATCTCATGGCTAGATTCCTCCATCTCTTAATATAATCCAAGGCTGTCTCATCTTGCCTCTGCCTGGTAGAGTATAATTTTGCCACTGTAATTTCTTTTTCTATGACATGGAACCTTTCTTGAAACTTTCACTGCATATCGGGCCAATCAGCTACAGACCTTGCCGGGAGGCTAGAATACCATTCAAAGGTCAACCTTGTAAGGGATGGGCCAAAGAACATTAGCAAATAAGCTTCATCAGCAGCCAAGTCTCCCATGACTGTTGTATAATAAGCAATATGTTTCTTGGGGGAGCCTTGCCCATTGAATTTCTCAAACTTTGGTGGTTTGCTGACACTTGGGGGTAATCTCTTTGCAGCATATGGTGGAGGATATGGCACCTGGTAGACATCAAAAGTGCCAAAATCACCATCAGTCCTCTCGGACAGCTTCATTTCTATCATCTTTTCAATCATCAGCTTATTCACTACAATAGGATCCACAGGCTCCGTGTAGAATTGCACCTACTGTCGTGTAAAGGGGGTTGTCATGATAGTGGCATATAAACCTAGCTGCACTCCTGACGGAGAGAGTTGCACTTGGAATGCCAAAGGCTGCACTATTTGCTGTTGTGGGAAGAGCTGACATTGAGATTTCCCATGACTTGCTTTGTTGGAAACGGCAGGTATCACAACCTCAGCCGAGCTGGAAATCTCCTTTGCTGGTTCATCATGCTTGGAGACAGGGGTTTGTTCATTCTTCTCATTCAATTGCCTTTTAAGAGATTCAATCTCTTGCTGGTACCTTCTAAACATCATCAAGATAGCTGGGTCTAGAGCCACAGCCATAGGCAACTCTTCTATCATTTGACTGGACGTCCCTTCAGCCGGGATCATTAGTGACACATTTTCTTCTTCTGAAGTCACCACATTTGTAGTCTTTCATAAGTATTTTGTAAATAATATTTTTTTCTGATTAACTTAAAGTGAACCTTTCAACTGACAGAATCTAGACGGGTTTCGCGTCTCCCCTGTTCTTCCCGCCACTGTTCCTTTCGTCTTCTTGGTGCGTCCCCCTCCTACCAGTCATGGCTGGTGTGGCGGGGGAGATCCGGGTCTCCATTGAGGTAAATGAAGCTGGTCGTTCTAATGTGGTTGCGGTGGCTCCCCGAAAATCCTACGCTCAAACCCTTATGGAATCCCAGCTTCGGCCGAGATTTTCTTTCCAGGTGAAGCCCCCAGCATTTACGGACAAAGGAGAGCCAGCAGTGTTTTTCTCTCAAGAAGAGATACAGATCTCCTGTTTGCATCTTAAGAACGCCATTATAACTAAATGCTCTTACGGACGTCCATCAATTCCAGAAATCAAAGCTTGCATTTCGCAGCGTCTGCATTTAAGCTCGAAATGCATTATTAGCAGGATGAATGCCAGACACATCTTGATCTGGCTGGGATGTGAAGCAGATTTTCTTAAAGTTCTTCTCCAAAAGAACTTATATATCAAGGGATTTCTATTCAGATTTTTTAGATGGACACATGATTTCAATTTTGATTCTGATCCTTCAGTTGTTCCTATATGGATTGGGTTTTCATCATTACCCATCAATTTCTATCATGAGGATATGCTCCATTCTATAGTAGGAAACGTTGGCTCTATATTGCGGATTCATGATGCTACATTTGCTTTGACCGAAACATCAGAGGCTTTGGTGTGCATTGAGCTAGATCTTGCTGCGCAAAGGAAAGATTGATTATGGATTGGAATGGATGGTGGTGGTTTCTGGCAGCCGATTAGCTATCACAGGGTGCCACATTTATGTTCTCAATGTCATAAGATTGGGCATATGGAAGATGATTGTAAGAAGAAACAAAACAAGAGTATGAATCGTAATCAGTCTTTGGGTAATGCTACTCCTCTTGGATTCCAAAAAGTTATCCGTCAGGAGTATAGGCCTCGGCTGCCTAACATTTCCAATTCCAAGATGGTAATTAATGATGCTAACAGGTTCTAAGCTCTGATCCAGTTATCTGATGACTTAGTGTCTGAGGAGGAGACTGCATATGATAAGCCAGTATATGGGGATATTGATCCTCTTAAAGATTCAAGATATTGTCAACACTCTGCACCAACATCAGGATCTTCAAAGATAGAAGAAGGCTTTGGCCCCTCATCATCTACTTGTATAAATGACTCTATTAAGATGACCACCATAGTTCTGTCGAATAGAGGAGTCTTCAGAATTAGATGAGCTACCTTCAATCCAACACAATAATGATGCATCACTGATCAAAAATGCTGCTCAATCACTAAATTCTCAATGTTCAAATTTGCATGTTATTAAAATTATTAGTTCGGATGCAGTTTCAAAATTGTCACCTTCGGAGAATTCCATAAATTATGTCAAGCAAATGAAAGTAAAACAAATCATTCTCAAGATTTGAAGTCGAATGAGGTCTCTGTCCTGCCTGGAGTTCTCTTTAGTGATGCTCGCCTGAATAGGGCCAAAGCCAAGGTTTTGGCTGCTCATTCATCTTCTCTTTTTGATCATGATTAACTCAGCTCTTATATGGAATGCAAGAGGTATTGGTAACAGAGCCACTATTAGAAGTCTTGCTCAGCATATAAAAGCTCATGGCATTTGCATTGCTGCTATTTCAGAACCTGGTATAGATTTTAATCGTGCTCAGGGTGTGGCTCGACACATCAACCTGCATTCTTTTCTTGGTATAACATAATAACATGGAATGGGTGATACCTGGGGTGGTTTTTAAACCCCTATAGGGCGTGAAAACGATGGGAAAGGTGTGAAAATGATGTACAAATAGTGAAAACATGGGAGAAAAGGTGATGGAGATGACATGCAAAGGACGAGAAGACTATTGGACACCAAGACTAAACACAAAGAAAATGACTACTCCCTTGACCAGAGGCTCAAGCGGATGTAGAGAGCCTCCCTCCCTGGCTACAGCTCGCTCAAGAATTCGGCAAAGCTTCGACGTCGACCTTGGATCTCCCCCTTCTCAAGCTTGGACTAGGGGTGCTATTTATAGACCCCTGAAAGTCCAACCCTGAAATTAGAGTTTTCTACTGAAAATTAGTGCTTGATAATAAAAGGTAAATCGTAGATAATATATCCATCTCCCACCCGGATCAAACGGCATCCAATTTGGTTAAGAAACCATGGATAAAATGGTGGAGCAAGGAAGGGATTTAACCACAGGTGGAGAGAGAAAATTAAGTGAAACCACAGATCTCAGGCCTGTACGCGGTCATTCGATAGGCCATCCAGCATGATACGTGGTCCATTTCTAGACCGCCTACCACTGTCGGTGGAAAATAGATAAAACATTAAAATTTCTAATTATCCCATCAAACTGACCGACCATCACGGCACTGGACTCTTTAGGATAGAATGATCTAATTCTAGACCACTCAATAAATGGCACGATCCACCTACGACCGTGTTAAACATGTCGGTGATAATCCCAATAAAATAGGATAAATAGATAATTATCTGAAAAACCAACCAGCTTAGGACTCTGGGAATTGGATGGTCTAATGACAAGCCGTTCAATTGGTGTAAATGGCTATACTCAGACCGTGCAAAGGCTTGTCGGTGAAAATTTAAAAAATCAAATAGATATCCAATGAATGGTTCTGAGCTTGTAAACGGTTCCAAATAGACCGCTCAATAATTGAACGGCCGACCGATAGACTGCGCACATCCTGGACACTTGAAGTTAATGAAATGGGATAAACGAGTCCATTTACCCAAAAATCAAGCAAAATCAAGGCCCAATAAGTCCTAACTCGAGAGCAGACCTAGCCAGGGAGGGAGATACCCATAGAATAGGTCCAAAGGCATGCCTGAAAATAACCCAATGAGCAATGGACAACTCGAGGCATCAACAAATGGTGGTAAGAGGAAATGACCCAACTCATAGGTAAAAAATGGGTGTCAACAGATGCCCCTCCTTAACGTCCTCTTTACAGGGGAGCGAGCGGAGGTGAAGCGAAAGTGAAATGGAACATGAAGATGAAGTAGAAATGAAGCGAAGTGGACTGAAAAGTGGGCGTTAAGGTAAAAGACACCCATTTTCTCACCAACGAGTGATAGGAATCTTTTGGAAAACTTTGAACGAAACATGAGGGATGATTGGACTAAAATGACGCCAATCTGGAGGAACTAACTAAAGTAAAAGCAATGTAAAAAGGAGACAACCTCATTGGGGGACACAATCCACAACCAATGAGGGAATCAAAGCGATACGAAAAATAAAGAGATAGACTAAAACTCCAGACGGGAGACTCTTAGTCAACCAAACCAAGTGAACAGACCAGAGAGAACCTTCCAACTCTGAGTGGAATTGTTCCTCTTACTCAGACACTGAACGCATAGCCATCCATCACTAGTGGGACATTTTCAGACAAACCATGGGTCATGAATGCTCAAAAAGATACGTATGATGCATGCTGGGCTAAAATAAAAGAAATCATTAAATCGAATGCAAAGAAATAGAGCCGCCCGAGGGAATTTCTACTGAGCAAGGCATTGTTTCAGGGAGTCAGTCTACTCCCAAAGCTTATTCATCTATTGCTCCTGCCGCGGAGCCAACCGAGTAGGCTTCTATTGAGTAGGATGCTCCCCCCATAAGCCATCCTGCCGAAGGGCCATCTGCTTCTAGGGGGAAAAGTCCAGCGCTAGAACAAAGTTCATCTTCGACGGAGCAGGTTGATTATAGTGGCGGCTCCTGTGATGAAGACTTTCCCATGGTGGAAACAAAAACTGAAGACGTCGGGCTCTCTTCTGCTTGTGAAAGTGATTTCATAACTTTCAGCCCACCACAGCTTACATGGCGTAGCCTTGGGCCACTTGGTCCCTCCGTGGGAGAGGCGGCAACGATGATGGAGACAGTGGTTGCCGCTGTCGGAGATTTGAGCTTGGTGTCAGCTGAGGTAAGAGTCCTCCCTTTAGTCTCGTGCTTATTCTCATTGGTCATTATATCAACCCTCTGAGATGTTTTACGCTTATTTTTTCGTGAAGGCTCCCACTATTCTGGCCGAGGTGACCATGCCGGCCATGACCATAAAGATATCCCTTCCACCACTTAGTGTGGATCCACTAGTGTTTTCGCTTGTCTTGAGGCCCACAGCCCTACGGTATTCAAAGGATTATATCACGACAGCGGGCTTGGAAGTGCTAGGAGTGATCATCGGGTCTGACCAGCCTACCATGGCTCTGGAGCAGTAGCAAGTTGGCATTGGTGATGAATTACTTCAGGGTGAAGAGGACATTCCCTCAATAGAAGTGGGAAACATTGCAGAAGGAGCAGTTGGTGTTTCCATGACTCTTGCCATTGCCACTGAATGGGCATCGGTGGGGGCTGGCCGAGCTGAAGATAAACAACCACTTCCTATGGTTAAGGTTCAAGCCACGATGCCTTCGCCAGAGGTTGGGAGAGAGATTGCCATTATTGACACTCCTATTGCGACAACCACAGGGGTTGGTCCTAGTGGAGGTGTTATATAGGACATGCCATCGTCGTCTTCGGAGCCGAACAATGATATTTGGGACATGGTTGACAGTCGTGTAGAATTTCATCTCCCGGATATGCCATCACTTAGTCTGCAGTCATCAAGTGATTTGGTATGACAATATTAGGAGACGCTGAGGCAGACCGCGATAACCTGTTAGGACTTGTCTTATGTGTAGCTAAGGGGACTGGTAGAGCACCTCTCCCACACACTATTAGCTTTCGACTGCCCTATGGAGGACTGGACGCATCGGGTGATTCTTCTTTTGAAGTACATAAACAGAAGGGAGTTCATCGAGCACGGTCTAGCAGACCAACTGACGGCCATAAAATTAAGCGAGCAGAGTGTCAAACCACCCTTGAGTCATTGAAGGAGACTTCTCGATGAATGTAGGGTGCCGCTGATGCTTCTACTCGTTGTGGCACTTCTTTAAAGGCTCGAATAGCTGAACTACACGTCGAACTCACCCGGGCCGAAGCAGAACTGGAGTTGACTGAACAGCTGCAAGTCCAGAATATAGAGTAGGCGGAGCTGGCAAAAGGGCAAGCCGCATCCCTTAAGGAGAAATTAACATAGCTGCAGGCCGAAGAGTCTTACCTATAGGAGCTGAGCCGCCACCCGTCTCTAGGGATTTTGGAGTTCGAGGACATCTTTCGACGTCCGTCGCAATAGCTTTTGTTTCCCCCTTTTGTGAATCTTCATGTATCCTGGGCGATGCCCCGAGTACTATGTACTCTTCTTTTTATGCAATGAAATTTCTTCATCATCATGGCCTAAAGAGAAACGGTGTTATCCAAAGAAGGGGACCCTAACCAAGGGGGTATCGTGGAGTGTGTGGTCACTGTATTAAGGAATCTTTCCCTAATGACGAAAGCATAGGTTACCTCGCTACTTAGCTATTGTTAGCCAGACTCTTTTTTAGGGGGTAAAAATGCTTAAGGTAAAGTCCGTTCCACGCATGAGACAACTCTTCTCCCTCAGCGTTGATTAAACGATAGGCGTTTCCAGGACACACCTCTTTAACTACAAACAGACCCTCTCAATTGGGTTGCAGCTTAGACCTAGGATCTCCTGCCCGAATGAATTTGCGCTATAAAATCATGTTCCCCACTTGAAATTTTCTTTCGATGACCTTCTTTTGAAAATGTCGCAAGACATGTTTTTGATAAACAGAAACATGATTGGCCGCATTAAGTCTCTTCTCATCCAAGAGTTCCAGCTGGACTAGCAACGCCTCCTGACGTTTGTCGAGATTGAGTTCTTTGTCTAGCTATACTCTTAGGGAAGGGATCAAGATCTCATACAGGAGTACCGCCTCCATCCCATAAGTGAGAGCAAAAAGAGTTTGCCCTATGGGAGTACGGACAGAGATGCAATAAGTCCATAGAGCTTCTATCAATCTGTCGGCCCAATCAGCAAATTTGTACGACTCGCAAGTTTTCTTGATAATTTTAAGAAGGGTTTTGTTGGTGGCCTCGGCTTGGCCGTTGCCTTGTGGGTAGTATGATGATGAATGATACAACGAGATATGAAATTTCTTACAGAGGTCTTGGAGTTCTTGCGATACAAATTGAGGCCCATTGTCAGTGACGATGTCGCTTAGCACTCCAAACCACAAAATGATGTTCTTCATGATAAAGTGGCACACTGTGGTAGCTTTGATTTCCGCATATCCTTCAGCTTCCGCCCACTTGGTGAAGTACTCAGTTGCGGTAAGGATAAAGGATTTCTGCTTAGTCTGAGAATTAGGGTCACCTAGTGGGCCAACAATATCGAAAGCCCACATGGAGAACGGCCAAGGAGCAGAAAGAGGATGGAGTGATGAAGCAAGAGCATGGATTTTGTCGGCATGGAGTTGGCACTGAAGACACCTACGGACATTGGTGGAACAATCTTCTAGTAGGGTTGGGCAGTAGTAGCCCTACCTAAGAATCTTCTTCGCCAAAGCCTAACCATTGACATGCCCTCCACACTCGCTTGCGTGGGCTACTTCAGCAACTTTCCAAGTCTCATCATCATCAAGACATCTCATGAGAACTCCGTTAAGAGCACGCCTATACAACTCTCCTGCAATAATCGTGTATCTTGAGGTGACTCTTCTGATGGTCTTACGCTACTCGACGTTGGCAGATTCTGGGAATGAACCATCCCTATAGTACTGCTCTATTTCATGATACCATGGCAATTCCTCTTCTTCCAAAATCTCCTCAAGCTCTGTTAAAGATACTTCTTTCAAATCTTCCTTCTCAACCTTCTTCTCTATAGATTTGACGCGGGATGAGCTAATAGACGCCCTAGGACCTGTGAGACAGCAAGCACGACTTGAACCAAGGACCCAAGCAATAGCGGGCTGACCATGCACGTCACTCAGATTCGGGGGTAACCCAACTATGGAGGGGTGGATGGTGACCCACGGGCAGCCAACACGGTTGGAGCCGCTAAGACTATACGGGGGAGGACAGACCTAAGGTCTGAAGTCCGCCCGACTCAGCCGAGGCAGAACCAGTGCCCGAGGGCGGGTATGACGACACTCTCTCACACGGCAACGGTCGGCACTAACAGACTAAAATCAAATATGAGTTAGTTGGAAACTTTTTTGTTCTTTTTGAGGCAGCGCCCAAACCCCTTTACCTAGCTCACCTCTCTTCTCTCACACTCATCCTCTTTTCTTCACCTCTCAGGCATAGGGGGAACGGAGCTTCTCTTCTTCTTGCCTCTTCTTTTCTTCTGTTAGCCAGCCAGCCATACTCTGTGTCCCCCCTCTGTGGAGTATGAATTACGTTATATATATCACCTTGTTCTTTTTTTTGTGTGTCCTGTTCGAAGCCATCAAGTGGCCTACGGTGAGAGGCATTGGTAGAGTAGGGGCGTCCCTATCCCGGGATTGGCCGATGATGACCGGTGGAGATGCGATGGTCGGTGAGGAGCTCGAAGACTTCCATTCCTAGAGTGTAGATGGTTGCCCTTCGATCTAATGTCGGAGATTTGCCCATTTCAGGCAAACCATCGTCAGTCTGTTCGTGAAAAATAGGGGCCAAACTTCGGATGGGATGCTTTTGGGGGTTATGCACACTGGATTAGCAACACAAGGGGGGCGCACCGATTTTGGACCGATGAGAGGGGCACGCCGATTTTGGACCCAAAGGATGGCACACTGGTTTAAGTGCATGTCACACCGGTTAATAGTTAAGAGACTTTTGTCCCGGCTTCGTGGGAGTTCAGATGAACACTTGCGCTCTCCAAATGCTCCAATTGCAATGCACTGCCTCCGACGTGTTTAAATTGAGATCTCCGAGTCTCGGTCTTGGGCTTCGGATGATTTCTGGCGCATGCCGAGCCCATGTCTGAATTCACAATTTTTTTTATTCAGCCTTTGGCACTGCCAGTTGGGGAGCCGGAGGCCGTCTTTTCTGCTCGGGGGGCTTTCCTACTGGATGGTGGAGCATCAGGTACGTGCTTGTCCTGCCTAGAGGAAGTACAGGGTTTATTCGGCCTCTCCGTCTTCGACTTGCTCTTGAGTGCGGAGATGTACATGCCGCATGATCATCATTTGTTTGACATCGACATTCCCCAAGAAAGGGAGGTGGTTTTCTCCATTGACTTAGTTCCTGGCGCTTCCTATTTCTAAAGCTCCGTACCGTATGTCCCCTGCTGAGTTAAGGGAATTGAAGGAGCAGTTGCTGGACTTGCTTGAAAAAGGGTTCATTCACCCGAGCACATCCCCGTGGGGTGCTCCTGTACTTTTTGTAAGGAAGAAGGATGGTTCATTGAGACTATGTGTCGATTATTGCCAGTTGAATCAGCTCACTGTAAAGAACAAGTATCCGTTGCCAAGGATCGACGAGCTGTTTGACCAGATATCTGGAGCCCAGTATTTCTCGAAGATCGATCTCAGATCGGGGTATCACCAGTTGAGGATAAAGGACAAGGATATTTTTAAGATGACATTTTGTAGTAAGTATGGGCATTTTGAATTTGTTGAAATGTCGTTTGGACTAACAAATCCTCTTGCAACCTTCATGCAACTGATAAACAGTGTGTTCCGACCCAACTTAGATCAATGGGTTGTGGTATTTATCGATGATATTCTTATATACTCAAAGAGCAAGGAGGATCATGTGGAGCACTTGAAGATGTCATTGCAGATGCTAAAGGATCATTAGTTATATGCCAAGTTCAGTAAATGTGAGTTCTGGTTGCAAGAAGTATCTTTTCTAGGGCATATTATTTTCAAAGAAGGAATTTCAGTAGACCCTTCTAAAGTAGGGGCAGTACGTAATTGGGAAAGGCCTGTAAATGCAACTGAGATCAAGAGTTTCTTAGGCCTAGCAGGTTACTACCGAAAGATATACAGAAGTCCTAAAAGTACAGTGCCACGAAAAGGAACGTACACAGCCTCTGGGGCATACCCCGGCTAGCACAAGCTGGCGATGCTAGGACTCCAAACGCTATTCAAGGCCTCCGAACGACGAGGAGGCACACCGACCTGAAAAGTAAAGGGGTGAGTCTCATCTCATTAGCTCAGTTGGGGTCCCGAGGATCCCCATAACAACAACGCAAAATAAACAGAGCAGTAATAATAAAATGTAAAGATAGTAAGGCAGGTAAGGCAGTAAGGAAGTAAAGCAGTAAAGAATAGCACCGTCACAAAGAACACGCTAAACCACTAGCTGCAAAAGACCTACGTACTGCCATGACACCTTGAGTGTCGACCACAACCCGCGCTAAAGTGGACTTTCGAGTAGGGGCCACGGAAAGCCACACACGACGACATGTCTCAAAGCACCTGTCCTAGGACACACATGCTAGGATCTAGGCTACTAGGTAGACCCTCGACCGGTCGACCAAGAAACACGACTACTCAGCCGGACAGGACTCGTGAAGATAGCGAGGAACCGCACCTCTATCACGAGGAACCAAGACACCGAGCCGCCAAAATGCTAAACCTTGACAGAAGAAAGCTTGAGCTAAAACCTCTCTGGTGACAGGAGTACTACCCACTAGAAGCAAGGTCGGATGCATCTACTGACGTCGTAGTCCGTGCCCCTGGTGTCTCCCTACTCGCCCCAGGTAGCAATTGAGACACACGAACCACTGAACCTCAGAACAAGGACTAGCTGGGGTTGCACTCGTCAGCACGTGTCTAATGCCCCCAACCATGTATGCATACACAGACCATGCGCTCTAGGTTAGATCCTCCAGCTAGTTTTCTCCCCTGCCTGGACTTAAGCTGCAAAGATGAGGGGCCCTACGGTAACTAGTTTAAAAATCATCACGCGGAGAAATCTCTCTACCACTTCCAAGTGGGTCCGCACATGCGTGCGCAGGAAAGTTATGACTAGTGGAAAAGTCACCAAAAGGTGAGAACTCGATAAGAAGCGGAAAGCCACCAGAACACCCTTGGTCCATACGTAACTCACCGTATGCATGTAACATGGCACGAGGCAACTATTGACAGAACACAATACCCTAGAACCTCTAGATGGGTGATAATTCTATGGATAACCAGTGAAACTGGCACAGATCGACACTAACACACACAAAATGCGAAAAAGCCAAACCATGTCTGATAGGGGGCAGGGCGGCCAGACTCTTGGCTTCCCACAGCACTGGGCGACCACTTCTATGGCCCCCACCCCTGTGGCCTGGGCGGCCACCTCCTTGGACTCCCACAGGCCTAGGCGACTAGGAGGCTGGCCGCCCAACCCTGGGATGACTGGCCTGGGCGGCCAACCCAGTGGCAGCCCAGACACCTGGTCTAGGCAGCTACCACCCTGGCCACCCAGACACATAGGTGGCCAGGCCTTTGGCAGCCCAGAAAGGCATGGGCCTGGGCGGCCTTTGCGTTGGCCGCCCAGCACCCCAGAGCAGCCAGAACCCTGGCCACTCAACTGGGCATTTCCTAACAGTAGGGTCCCCTCTGGGAGCCGCCCACTGTGGACGTCAAAAAATGATGATGATGAGAAAGAATGAAGATGATGATGATCATACGACATGCACGTCTCGACACTCGAGAGCAAGCCGAAGATGGAAATGTCGAATAAACCTCATACTTCCCGATCAGGACGAGAGCTCACTTGGTGGCCCTCCACCCGATAAGGAAGCCCCCAGGCGAAAGATACAGCTACAACTAATATTTTTTCCTTTCACACGCACACACAACAACAGACAAAAGAGTAGTCTGTATCCATGCTTTAAAAGACATCTGGGGTCAGAAATATCTATGATGTTCCCTTTGTGTTTGGTTGTTTGCAGGATGTCTTTCCTTGTCAAGTGGCATTAGCCCCACTAATCAAAGGTGTAACCTTTTCGAAGCAAAAGAAGATGGGCTAATTGACAGCAAGAGTAGCTTTGCAAGGCTAGTAGTTTTCTGAGTGCCATCGCCAATGAGGAGGGGGGATGGTGTGGGAAGGGGTGATCCAGTGAATCTTTGATGAATCTTAGAAAGCCAAAAAGCCATCAGTCAAGACATGAGACTCTTGTGCTTGGATTGGCTGAAGGAGTGGTGGTTTAGGAGGGAAGATAAAGGTACTGACACACCAAATCAACACTGCTGGATGTATAGAATAGATATTCTAGAGGTTCTGAATAAGAAATTAAGAATGATCTCTGCTAGCTGCAAACAGACGAGCAACATGGACTCAACAATCGCTTATGCATGACAAAAGGCAGCTATCATTTGAGGATATGTTGCTCAGAGTACATAAAACTGGGGAGAACCGAGATTGTTTGGTGTTTGAAATTTTGAATGGAAATCTGAGGAAGACCACTCGGGATAGAGAGATTAAACGAAACTCTTATTTGGGGATAGATAAGGTGTTACAATTCCATCAATTCTATCAAGACGCCACAAAGCAGATCAGTTTAACAGAGAGATTATCAGTTCCTATGGGAATATCCAGACACTGTTACTTTGGAAGACGTAAACATGCAAGTGCTCCAACTGAACAGCACTGTCACCCATGAAGAATTCAACTCCAGAACAGAGATCAGCAATAAGAACGAGTATCCTGTAATGTGGCATAGCAAGGAAAAACACATTCAGAAGGAAACACAACTGAACAGCTCGTTTCAAGGGGCAATGGATTTCAGTTCTACACAGCATGAAGATCATTTACTTCGTTTCAGAAACATGAATGACATGGGAACAGATGTACACCATTTATGTAGTCTTTGTCCACAGAGTGGGGGGAAGAAGATCCATATGATGGCCTAACAGAGGGATGCTTTGATCCAGTATGATGTTTAAAATCTGAAAAACCATATAAAAAGAAGACAAGAAGAGAACGAAAACAATTACAGGATGAGCATCTAAGTACGTATCAGAGATCTTCATTTCTCCTTGTTTACACAGTACCTTGTATCTTCACAGTATGGATTGACAACAACAAGAGGTTGAACACAGGGGGTCAGGAAAAGGCATACAAAGTCGGTTTCTTCTTCCTCTCCAATGCTCAAAGCTTCGGAAATGGAAGCAACTCGCAGTCCTTTTAATGGCTTTGCTGCATCTTCCAGCACTTCCACAAGCTTCTGGCAGATGATACCAGCAAACACCACAGAATAGTTAGCACCATCGCCGCGACTCGGCCTCCGACGAGGCCGGAGAGGATGATGAGGAAGAAAACCAGGTGCCCTGACCTCCCCTTGGCTTGCACACCCACGTTCTTCTCTCCTGGAAAAGCTGCACCCTTTAACCCAACATCCTGGGAAACGGCAGCAACTGCAAAGCCGAGAAGTCCTCCGAGTTCTGATTCTTCGTCCTTATTGCCGTCGCCGCCGGCGCCCCCATCTTCTTCTTCATCCAACAGGTGCTCTCCTTCACCGCTATGATGGGATGCCCCTTTGCTGCTGCAATCTGATGCAGCCTCGGCGTTTGCTCCCTTTTCGCGCTTGGGCCCGAGGAGCTTCTCGGGAACAATCTTCTTTAGCATTTTTTTTGCCTTCTTACTATTGTTGCTCGCTTTCTCATCCCTCTGGCTTCCTTCCGCTTGGACATGTCCCTTCGGCTTTAATGCTGGAACCGGAGCCATCACTTCGACGGGGGCCTGGAATTCGACGCTGCTGCCACATAACACAGCCAGGTTCTTGACTGGGGTTCCTCGGTTACTGCTCGGAGCGGAAACAACTCCGGCGATGGTGCTTGAGCTCTTCTTCGTTGTTCCCTTGCAGGACTTCGGAGATCGGATTAGGTGTCTCCCCATTGATTCGAGAAACAATATGGCGAATGCCGAAATCGATGCCCCGAGAGCAATCTTCTGGGTGCCGATCGCCAGGACGAACACGAGGAACACAACCTTGCTCGGCATCCAGAATCGCCAGCTATTCCTTGCTTGGAGAGCGTCCTTCTCTGGCTCGGGTCTGCTTGAAGCTTCAGAAGCGGTACGTTCGGATTCCCGGGCTCCATCCTCCCTGAAAGAGCTCTGCAGCCCTTCCGCGGAGATCGCACCCCTCCCCGTCTCCACTCCGGCGGCCACCGACGGCCCCTGCGCCTCCTCTTCCTCCCGCTCCGTCTCCACCCATCTCAGAACAGATTCCGGCGTCGGGGCGGCGTCGGCGGGGGCCGCGATGGCGAGGATCTCGGAAGTAAGGGAGGCCATGGTGGAGAACCCGACCTCAGCCTCGGCCTCCGCAGCGCCGGGGCGGTGCCGCCGCAGCCACCGCGGCGCCTTCTTCTTCAGTCTGCCTCGGTTCTTGACGACCAGGTCGGCGACGGAAGTGGGGAAGCCAGCCTGGACGACGAGGGCGGAGTCCCCGACGCCCCGCCTCGCCCGGGAGCCGAGGGCGGAGGCGAGGAGGCGGGGGATCTCCCCCAGCTTCCCCTTCTTCCACACGCTCGGCATGGCGGCCGCGGCGTGGCTCCCACGCTCATGCGGCGGCGGCGGGAATGGGGAGGCCGAAGAGGAGCCAACCCCCGCCGTGAGCGGCACGGGGAATGGGAGGGTGCCGGCAAATAGTAAGGAAATTTGCAACCTGTTCCTCCCTACGTTTTGAAAACATTCATGGAGAACCCCTAATCATGGTTATTAATTTGCTATATTATTATTTTCTTTACTTCTCTGCTGTCACAAGTCGAGACTCACGGGAGAAGCGGGGATTTCGGGGGTGCTTATAAAGGAGGCCCCCTCGTCCCTGGTGGAGCGGGTAATGGATGCACGATAGATAGAGACCCGTTATTTATACCCGCTCCAGGGCGCAGAAATCACGGCCGTCGGTTATAGCGCGGACGACAGATCTCCGCCCACCGTGTCGGTACTCCGCAGGCGCTGGGATTTCTATATGTGGGCCCGGGGTGCCGTGTTGACGTGGCGGGAAACCACGTGGCGCGACAACGTTGGTCTTTGCTAGGTACTTTCCAATGGGTATAATGAACGTACACATGTGACAGAGAGAGATTGAAAGTCCGAACTTGATGACGACAAAATGGGCCGTAAGATCTCGTTTTCTTACCGATGCGTACATCCCAAGTGAGCGTTGCTGCGCATTGCATGTGGACACGGCGTGTTTTCGCCTGATATTTCTGTTGACCTTCTGTTTGACCGCTCAACGAATCACGTAATTCACGTGTTTCTTGTTTGACGCCTCGCGCGGGACGTCTCGCGCACCGCGAGCCCTCGCTGGGTTTCCGGTCACCGTCACGACAACTTCGAAGCCAGCACCCCAGATTAGAAAAAGGACCGAGAGCCTAGAGCGAGTGAGCTTTACTCGCGAAGGCACTGATCCGAGAGCCAATTTGGGAGACCGGGCGCTGTGATGAAGTTGCGGTAAGCTGTTGACAAGTGGAGGAGGCTTGTCAAGGGGCAAAAAAATGCCTGGGAAGTGGTTTTGGTAGAAGCCCAGCACCCGTGGGCCATAGGCCCAATAGTGGGTCCACCTTGACGGCGAAGTAGTGTGTCCCTTATCGAACCGCGACTTTAGGTGTAACCACCCTTCTAACATTCATTTAGAAAGGGTGTGCGGCTAATGGAAGGCCAAATTAATTCACGAAAATAATTTACAATATCAAGATAAATATGAGTTTCAAAAAGATGAAGGCCTCTTCTAATATTGCAATAAGTAAGACATGCAGCGAGGGTATCAAATGGGCCGAGTTTGGGCCCAACCTGGTCCGACAATATTAGGCCCGGGCCTAGCAAAGGTCTGAGAAAGGCCCAGTTAGATTCTACCTGGTCCTGGTCCGAATTATGATTAAATTTATACATTTACTCTCTCTCTCTCTCTCTCTCTCTCTCTCTCTCTCTCTCTCTCTCTCTCTAAATTTACAGATGCTAAAAAATCTCTTTCACCTCGTACATTTAAGGTTTATTTGACGGAGAAAAATAATCGATCACCTTGAGGAAACCTGCAAGCACTAGATAGTGTGTTAAAAAGAGCACTAAGAGTGATCCCAGAGGATAACCCTACAATGCTTAAGTCAGAGACAAGACAGGGAGATACATGTGAACATATCAAAATCAAACGGCAAATGACAAGGACAAGGTTATTAAATTAGACATAAGCAACAACTTCAGTAGCAACATCGGATATCAGCAGCGCATTATGTACAATGGCAATCCATCTGTAATACAATGAATGGAAACCAAATAAGACTGAAGACAGTACACAAAAATAACAGGACCACAATAGCTGGCAAAGTCTGTCCAAAGCAATGCCTACAACGGTCCTTCAAGGAACCCATTTTCACCAACAGCAACACAATTTAATCGACCCACTTCATGATGGTACACAGTGCAAATGATGTCGTGGTAATTCCTAAATTAAATGCAATACGTGAAGCCAAGCAACACCGAGCTGTACTCCAGTAAGCAATGATCCTACCAACAAATTGAAGTAAATTCAACATAAATTCCCCAGCATATGAACAGTGAGTTAACCACAGAACCAGTACAGCACGTGGACCCGGAAGCCATAGTGCAAGGATAAGTGAGAAAGCGGCATCCTCTTCAGCAACAGTCGATAAATATCAGAAGGGGTAAAAAAAGGACGAAATGATTGAGAAGAGGATATCAAGACAATTCGGAAGAAAGAAAACTATATCTGCCACAGATACATGTACATGGATGGATGGGAGGTGAAAAACCTTTCCTCCATCGGTAAAAAGAAACGCCTAATCCTAAAGAAGCAAAAAAGCCGAAATCAAGGGCCTAAAACCACCTACATCTTCTTCCATCTACTAGAGGGCATGAGTAAGACCCAGAAATAGCACATGCAAACACAAAAAAGCGCAAACAGCACAAAAAGCAAACCCACAACAGCGAGAGAAAGCCAAATCTGTCGACGTCCAGAAGGCTCCGGGTGGAAAGGGCAAATCTTGGCGTTGGCAACATGGAATGACCAAAGAATGTCGCAGATGGTAGCAGCAGCCGGGGGAACGGACAGCGGAGGAGGGCACAATACCGGCGACGGCGGAGATCATCATGTCCTTGTACCGGGCGACGAACATGTCCACGGCGTCCTTGAACACCTTGGGACGCAGCAGCAGGGTGGTAATGTCGTTAAACATGATGCCTTCACGGGCAAAACCACAAACATATCAACTGCATGCACGGCCGGGGAAGAGAGGCAGAAGAGGCGGGGATGGAGAAAGAGGACGAAGCTAAGGCGAAGGAGAGGAAGGAAAAGCAGAAGCAGGAGGAGAGGACGGAGCCAACCGGGCTTGGGGAAGTGGGGAACGACCCGGATGGCGGCGGAGATCGCCTGCAGCCGCGGGTCCTCCGCCGCTCCTCCGACTGCGCCACCCCCACCACCAACCGCGCCGTCCATCACCGCCGCCGACGCCACCCCGTTCTCTCCAGCGCTCTCCACCATTGTTGCCTGCCCCCGCCCACCTCCTCCTCTTCCTCTGCTTCTTCCCTGGTCTCCTCTCACTCCGCTCTCCTCCCTTGGGTTGGCACGAGAAGAATGAGAAGGAGAAGAAGAAGAGTGGAGAGAGAGTGGGGTTGGCAGCAGAAAACGGCAGGTGCAGGAGACAGCTTTCGCACGCACCCAAAAGCTATTTGAAACTGTGCGAGCGGCTGGAAGTGGGAGTAAATGGCGTTTAATTAATAGTTAATTATCGTCATAATTATTGGAGATATAGAGAGACAGTGTAAAGAGGACAGCACGCAAGCAGACGGTAATAGATATAAGACGGAGAAAACGAGAGAAAGGGCCTTGTTTTCTTTGCTTTCCTTCTTATTTATTTTAGGTCACGTATGGACACATACTTCTCCCATCCCGAGAGCCTCCCAGATATTTTCAATGCCCTCACGGCCGCCAACGCGCTCACCTTGCCAAAGGAAAGACCAGCTTGGGCTCAGAATGTGGATACATCTCGATACTATGTCTTTCATCGGTAGCCTGGCCATACCATTGATCATTGTTTTCACTTCAAAGACTATATATATGATATGAATGATCAAGGAAGTATCGACTGGGATGAAATGAGAAGATTCATAGCTACGTTGAAGGCAAGAAGACCTCCTCGCCAGTAGGCACCTCAGCAGGCTCAGCAGCCCACCCAGCAAGTTTAACAACCCCTCCAACAACAAATGCAGGCTCCAGCACCTCACGTGGAAGTGGGGATTGTCCAGAATCCAATGCTGGAGCGCCCAACACTAAATCAGTAAGTAAACCCTGTCACCACCTTCCACGAAGTAAAATGGGGATAAGGGTGGCATGAAGAGAACACCTTTGTGGTCACCTTAAATCAGAATCCAAATCAGTTCCCGCATTTGTTAAGAATGCCTCAACCTTCTCTTGTACGCACCGTCAAACAAACTCCTCCCGCTTCTACCAACCCTCCACCAAGACCAACCCCAATTCGCCCTTTCACCCTCCCCTCTTCACCATAAATGCCCCCAATTCCCACAACTCCCCTGCCATCTAGGCCACTACTCATACTCCCAACACCGACACCTCTCCCACCTTCCACCAATACCACCCCTTTGTCCGCTAGACCTCTTTTGCTCCATCCTCTACCATCACCTGTCACGCCTCCCGCAAACCCTTCACCTCCACAAAGGCTTCTCCTTGCTTCTCCTAACCCTACTCGTCCACTTGCTCTATCTCCAACCATCCAACAAACACCCATTTCTTCTAACCTGCCTGCTTCCACCAATCCTCAGCCGATGAGGCACCTCATCAGGGCATCGCCCGTGATTTCTCAACCAGCTGCTCCGCTCCAATCCACAAATCCCGATATCCCCTCCTCTCCTGCCAACCTTCCGCCTACCACTAACCCCATGGAGGCACAAAGCTCTCAGATAATGATGCTCCATAGTGGATGGATATTCCACCGCCTGTTTTCGCAGCGTCAAGAACAGGAGCCCATACAGGGGCAGGAAGAGCAGACCCAAGAGCTGGAATCCATACCAGGCACACAATATGATCTATTAAAGCACTTAGACAGGACTCCAGCAAGGATTTCCATTCTAGAACTGATAAGGAGGTCACCGACCTACCAAGAAGCTCTTAAGTAATATTTACAGAAGGTGATGGTCAATGATGACATCCTAGCTAAACAGATTACATCAGTCTTGACACTGACAAGGGATTAGCCCGCCATTATTTTTTATGAGGATGAGCTAGCACCAAAGCTGGCGAGAAAATTTGCCTTATGCATCACTGTTGATATCAACAAAGTAGCTATTAGTCAATGTTTGGTGGACACCGGTGCATCCATTAATGATGCGGGATGACAATGAGACTCGACTCAGACTGGTTGCGAGACTGGGACTCTAGGTGATGACACGACCCAAAGACCACGTGACCAGTAATGATACGATTGGTTCGGCACCTGACATGGGTCTTGAAGAGGCGAACGTGCCCCAGACAAGAAGTACTCACTTACGATCGTTCCCAGTGAGGGAAACATGTTGATCTGCATGGTTGAGAAACCGACATTGAGTCTCGGGTGGTCAATTCACTCTCGTGCTCGGAATGAGCCACGGGACGGGTCTCGCACTCATAACTCACAGCGGTGACTAAATTTAACAAGATAGGTAGTAAACTACTCACATGCAAACATGTCGAATGACGTAGTCTCGACACCTAGAACTCCCACGAGGAGTATCATGCCAAACAACAAGAAACTTGAGCTTACAAGCGTCCCAAGAGTGGGAAGAGCGTCGATCCGCATGGTTGAGAAATCGACAGGGTCTAGGGTGGTCAATTCCACACTCGCGACTCTGATGAGTCGCGGGACAATCACACTCTCTCATCGCGGCATTGATATAAGTAAATAAATGAGCTAGGCGCCTATGATCTCACAAGTAGCGGCGTCAAGAAATGATACTAAATGATCAAGCAAAACTAAGGAAGGAGCAGACGCATACCTCCATGCTCGGGGCGTGGGGAAGAAGCCCGGCCAAGTCACATGACCCCCAGCTAAAAACTAAAGAAAGATACAACCCAAACAAAGCCCACTCCTTGTAGGGAGGTAAAAGGCAACACAGCGATCCGGGGTCATGAGACGTGGGGTGACGGGTCCTGGGTCGGTGAAGCTAGTCGCCCATGTGTACCACTACGAACTGATCGGGCTGAGCTGCAACCACAGACCGGCCAGGATCCAACAGCAAGGAACGTGAGTCCCAGCTGCCAAGGATGGACTGATGGTCCCTGGAGGTAGGTAGCAGTGGACGATGATCACTCTAGAGGAAGGTGGACACTGACGACGCTGATGTGGACCTCCGGCGTGATCTCGAACGGTGGGAAGACTACTGGCTGGTCTGCGCTGGCACAGGTGAACAGCAAGAAGATGTTGCTGGAACGTGACCCATTTGCTTATCCGTTGTTCATAAAATTCATCGTGGACGCTGTTGGGGATGTCCCAGGGACGCCCGTGGAATATCAGCTGCAATCGAGCACCGTGGTGGTTGTGGCGAATTTTACAGCTAACCCCTACACGTTTTGGTTCGTCTGCTGGCAGCAGGACATGGGGTGGAACCGGGGCTTCCAGGCTACTTTTGGGGGTGGGGTTTTCTCTGGTAGACAAGTGAGGGTTGTGGGATGGTCGAGGAGAAGCAGCAGGGTGGTGTGCAGTGAGGGTTTTGGGTGTGGGAGGTGAAAACAGACGTGGCTTAGTTCTGCAGAACAGTTCAGGCAGAACTGAGAGCTCTAATGGAGGGCAGGGCAAGTAGGTAAAATGGGCTCAAAATTATGTAAGAAAATTCTGGGGGGAGGTTTGGGACGGGGAAAATAAGTGCTCAAAATTTCAGGGCATTTGGAGATGTTTTGGGGGATGTCCCTTTGTAAGGATTTGGGATCTGTCTCTGTAGACCTGCATAGAGATAGTCTGCGTGGCTAAAAGAGCTATGAAGTAATCTCTGGCCCCTGGATGACTTAGGGCATGAAACTTTATGGGGATGTGGGAGACATGTAGAGGAAGAAAAATTTTGAAGGGGTGGAGGCAATCAGAGGATGGGAAAGGGGCGTGCCAACCTACTCTTCGCGGTTCTATCCTTCAGACAGACAACCAGGGGTGCACAGGGCAGCAGGGGGTCTTTCTCCTCCACGCTTGCAGCACGGCCTCGATCTGAGAACTCCAGGCTTGGGGAGATGTTGGGGAAGTCACCTCCCAGTAGCTGGTGTAGCAGAGAAAGAGAGGGAAGGTGCTAGGGCATCACACCCTAAAGGAAGAGGAAGAGGGAGTCACACCCTTGGGAAGGAGGGGGGAAGATGGCCGCGGCCTTCTCAAGACCTTCGCAAAACAATTTCTTCATTAATTGATTCCAAAGAGAATACACCATGTTTAAATATGGGGGTGGGAAAAGAAATTCAAATTTCCCTAAAGGAATTTCTAAAAGAAATAACCTTTGTCGGGCTCCTTGGGCCTTTGGCTGCATTGTGGCCCATCGTCTCCATCAATTCTCCCCGGCTTGAAAATGTTCGACTTCGACAAAATAGATTTGCAATGCTGCTCATGCGGGTCGAGGATGATCCATTGAAGTTCCTTGACGGTGATCCAAGTATTGCCTGATGTTGGTCTTCCTTTTCACTGAACCAAGTACTGCTGGCAACCACCATTACTGGCAGCTGTCACCTGATCCTCCAATACAGTCTCAACCTGATCATGCCGTGTAGGTGCAGGGGGTATCTTAGGTGGAGTAGGTAGGGCCTCAAATGCCCTAGGTGAGTAGGGATGCAATGGAGAACCAATAGTGTCTGTGGAGGGCAGATGGTCAAGGCTAGGAGAAGAAACAATAGGCTCTGGAAAAGGCACCAAATCCTCCACATTAAATACTGGACTGATTCCCATGTCTGAAGGAAGATCAAGCTCATATGCATTAGTCCCCACTCGCCTAACAATTTAAAATGGACCCAAACTCCGTGGAAGTAGCTTCCTCTGCCCACCCCTAGGGAATCTCTCAGGCCTCACCCTTTCCATCACCAAATCTCCCTCAGAGAACTCTTGAAATCTACGATGAACATCTGCAGCTGATTTATAATGCATGTTGCTTAAGTTTATTTTCTTACGGATGTCTGCATGCAACTGATGAATGTGCTGTGTAAATGACTCTACTAGCTCTGATGGACGGGACTTGGTGGGAAGGAGAATCAAATCTAACGGCCTCCTAGGGTGGCAATCCGTGACAACCATGAAAGGGCTTTGACCTGTGGACTGATTGACAGAATCATCATATGCAGGCTCACTCATAGGAAGACTACGCAATGGTGTGTCAGGGTCTAAGTCCATAACAGGTCGGACATCCCTCATAGGAGGTAGCTCATCAGGGGTGACATCCCTAAATTCCGTAAGCATCTGCTGAACCTCCCTGGAAATCTCAATCGCAACTTCCTCCCGAGGTTCTTTCACTTCCTTGACTACTAGAGCAGACATCTCAGTAGGCTCCTCCACTTCCGTTTCAAACTCTCTATGGGAAATAATGTGAAGGGGTCGCTCGCTCTCAACGGAAGATGAGGACGTGGCATGAGAATCAGATATGGTAGAACCCTTCAATTCCTTGGGTTGTATAGGAGTCAGTTTGATTTTCTTCCCTTCATGCATGAACTCATAGGTGTTAGATCTCCTATGATGTATGATATCATGATCATAGATGCAGAGCCTCCCCAATAACACATGAGCTACATCTATTTCTAAGGCATCACACCAAACACTGTTCTAGTAGCTACCAAATTGTAGGGGAACCAAACATCTCTGGGTGACAGGAATGGTGGTATGATCAACCCAAGTCACCTTATAAGAGTGAGGATGTGGTTCGGGGTGCAACCCAATTCGCGTGATAGCACCCTTAGAGACCACATTGAAGCAACTTCCTCCATCAATGATCACCTTTCCACTCTTGTTTCCACACTTGACATAGGAATGAAAAATAGAAGTCCACCTCCAATCCTCTTCCTTCTTCTCTTGAGCAACCATACATCTCACCACATTCAATCTAACAACATCCTCATCAAGCTCATGGTCCTCAAGATCACTAGGTGAGGTCGCTAGGCGGATCGCCTCATCGACATTCTCCTTAGTCTCATCATGATCAAAATCCAGATATAGGTTCTTAGAAGGGCACTCAAATGCACGATGCCCTTTCTGGTGGCATCGGAAACATTCCATGTGAGCCCGAGAACCTTCTATAATGCCCACAATGGATTTTGTTGAAAAGTATATGAAATTCAAAAAGATCAGAGGTAAGATTTTAAGGCAATTACCTGGGGATAATCCACCACAAGTGGTTGAGTAGTGTCAACATCAGCTTGAGCAGCCAGAACAACAACTTGATCAACCTGAAGAACAAGCTCAACAAATGGAGCAGCAGGTTGAGCAAATGCAATAGCAGCAGCAAGAACAAGAACAGCAGTAGCAACAATTAGAGTTTCCACTACAGCAGTAAGCGCTAGAACAGCAACAGTAGTAGCTAGAGCAATGGCAGCCAGAATAGGAGTAGCAACAAGAAATTCAACAAGAAATGGCCGAGGTTCAACTAGAACATCAAGAACCTCAAGCATCACCAGAACACCAACCACAGAACATCCCTCCTGCGAGACAAGTTGTAGCTGCAAATCCTCAAACCTCTCAAGCTTCTACATCATCTGTTCAAGAGATAGGCACTCTCTTTCATTTCATATCTGCACAATTTGGGATGCTACATTCTGCATTGAAAGAATAGCCAAACTACTTTGAGCATTAGATGATTCAGTTCAGAGGAGAAGTAAACTCTGGAATGAGAAAAATGTCAAAAAAAATTATCAAAAATTGACTCATCTAAGGATGGAAGTGAACAACAGAATTGCTGAAATCAACAAAGATAGGACATGTGCCAACAGGACTTTTCACAAACTAGTCCAAGATATTCAAGGAGTCCTTGGAGTTGCTAGAAAGCAGATTGGCAAGTTGACTGACAGATTCAACCATCACGATGACAAGTTATTCACAACGGCAGAATATTTTCATGAAACCAGAGAACAACACAATCATCTTGTCAGGAATTATGGTCATATGACAGATAAATTATAGATGATTGTAGATGACATTAAATACATGGTTGAAGTATTCAAGGATCATTACCCTCAGCCAGCTTTTGAAGACCAAGGAGACAGATGGTCGCCCGGTATGGCTTCAGAGTCATCCTCTCAACTTCCTATCGAGGCTACTCAGTATGATGCATAGCTAACCCATATTGCTGATATGATCCGTCATCATACAACTGTGCTCAGCGCTAAAGTGGAGTTGTTTCATGAAGCTCTACTTGAAAGGTATTTCTCCACTGACACAGACCTCAGAACAGTTGCTCAAAGGGTCAATCAGAATGCAGAAGATATACTGGCCTCACTTTAACATGCTACACTTCCTCCTTACGGTCCTCCTACACAAGATGCGTCCACTCAGACTGATGACGCACTTGGAGAGTGATAATCAGGGATACTGTCACAGAACTCCTCATTTTTTTTGCTGATGGCAAAGGGGGAGAAAAAAATGAGTCAGAGTCATACAGAGTCAAAGAGTAAGTCAAAGAAAAAGTCAAAGCTATCAGAGCTGAAACAGTCAAAGAGGCAGAGTCAGAGAAGATCAATCATAGGAGTTTGTAGTCAAGAGTCATGTATGTCATGTAGTTATGCAAAGTCATGCATAGCATTTTGTTAGGACATAAATATTACCACACACTTCTAATTCTAGAGGGAAGCAAGTCGTACATAAACTTCTAGCTATTTCTCACCCTATCGGGATATTATTCAGCCCAAATGCATATTTTACACCGTTAGAGACATTTGTCACCCATATTCACAACCAGCTGTTGCCTTAGACTTCTCGTGTAAGAACTATGGACAAGAGCAAACCTTTTATTACTGTCGAGCATTTCTCACCCTTGTTGTTCTACTTATCGGCCTTAACTCATATTTGTCAGTCCTATAAAGATATTTATTTGCCTTATTTAAAACTTTTTAAAAGTTGAAATTATAAATATGCCCAATTTAATTTTTTTTACACTTTAACAAATTCATTAAAATACCCAAAAATAGCCCAAAAATCTGTAAAAATCACACGAATCCACGGGAATAACTTCTAGACTCGACCCGCTAAAGATCCACTAAATTACGGATGTTACATTCCTCCTGGCCCAGACTCGAGCTGCCACAGTAGGAGGCCCACGGCAACCAGCCTAAAGCTGTCTCTCTCGAGTATCCTCACCATCACTCCCTGGTGGGACCACACTCGTGTTGGAAGGCTACGACTAGTGGAGGGTCATTGAAGGAGTAGACTCTCTAGCCAACGAAAAGTAATGCCTGGACCGGACAAAGTACAAGGACCACTCCTCATACCGACACCGAATCACAGTGACACAAGCTGAGAACACCACCTCCCGAGACCCCACGGCACCCTAACACATGGCCCTCACATGATGTCTAGCATCAGTTAGGCCATAGGTCAACATGTGGATCGAGATCCACTCACTCGGGATTCAAATCGATAAGAAATGGACTCTGGTCGGACAGCACACAGGAGGCGGTCCATTCTGGGCCGTCCCTAGCACAAACAGTCAAATGCTGGACCGCCTCAAGGAATGAGACAGTCCACACTAGACAGCGTGAGGAGGATGGTCGGTCGCTTAGTGTCCGTCACCCAAAGGAGAAAAATGGTCTCTTTCAGACCGTTCAAGACCTAAGCGGTCCACTGATGGGCCGCTCCAGGAGCTAAGCGGTCCCCGTTGGGCTGCTAAGCCACCAAACTGCACGGGTCATGAAATGGTCACCTTGTGACCATTGGGGACTGAAACGGTCTCCCTTGGAACCGCCAGACTGGGTTAAATGGTCATCTCATGACTGCTAAGTCCAGTACTGTGCAACGGTCAAAAATGCCTCGAGAGTCATGCTAGCTCCACGAGAAAAATAGTTAGCCTCTTGGCCGTAGTAGGGTGAAGCAGTCAGTCGATCGATCGCGTAGCCTACCGACACTCCTTGGTCAGTAGGCGATCCTCCTTAGGGCCCCCTAAGCCAAAAATGGTTCCTGTTAGGACCGTTTTCTTCCCAGAAAATAGAGAATAGCGAATCACAGCGAAAATCGTCATTCCACTGGATCACCCCCAGGTGATGGGGAAACAAGGGGGAAACCCTTCCCCAAGCCCCTAGGCATCCAATGGTGCCCTCAAACCACCAAAAAACACGATGAAACACTAGAACAGGCGCTCGATCCCCAAAATATGATTTTCCCTTCCCAGCACGAAATATCCCACTCTCGACCTCCCTTCGGCATAGAAATCGCGGGGAAGGTAAATATCGAGCTAAGAAGGTAAATATCGAGCTAAGGATCCGTCACCCTACCTCGGGGTCGTTCGAAACGCGATGGATCGTCGCCAATCTACGAAGAACACTTTAAAACCCTTGAGCTCCCACGAGCTCCCATGAACCACACACGTCGTTGCGATTACCTCGCCGGCGCCATCATCGTCGTGCCGTCGCCTCGCCGCCGTCTACAGCCGGAGGGGAGGTCACCGCGGTCGTCACTCGGAGAGGGGGGGTGGAGAGCGGCCAGTTCTCACGGTGGGGGAGAAAGGAAGAGGAAGGAGAAGAATGAGGGGAAAAAGAAAAAAGAAATGGGTATTTATAGAAAATCTTGATTTTCTAAAAAATATGAAAAAATAGAAAAATATATTTTTACGATCCTCGAAATATGTCGGTCGCACCGGTACTTTCCCGGAGTAGGTGAACGAACCAGTTTGCCTGTACGGGTTTATTTCCGCTTACGTCGTATCTTCAATACGAATCTTTGTCTGAACATAAAGTGGTCCATGAACGACCGACAAAATCTGAATTTTGGTATCCCGATGCGGGCTTTTAGCATAATTCGACCTTCCCTATCTTCTTGCATTATTGGTATTTTCTTTAGGCCATAGGGCCCTTATTCCTGATGATTAATCAAGGGTGTTTCCCTCTCTGAGGGGATGTAAATGACGTCGTGGCCTTTATGACGGGAGAGTTTTGGTCCCAACCTGAACAGCACAATAGTCTGACCGAGTCAGATCGAGCACGCCAAGGGCTTCCAGGGAGCCCGAATAAATCGTCACTTTGTGACTGGCACGCCCACGCACTTAAAACCAATAAACAAATAAAATCTTGATTTAATGAAAAAGTGCATTCACAGGTGGCCGACCTCCTCATCTGTGCTTGCTCCTCCTCCTCGTTCCTCTATTGAGTAGAGGAACCCACTAAGTAGCCGGTGCTAGAGTAGGCGCTCGGGCGTCCCTCACGCTGTGCTCGCTCTCGGCCTCTCCGGTAGCACTCCTCCGTAGTTCTCGCGTGCTCCTCGGCCGCGCCTAGATGAAGCCTCAGCTCAGACAGCTCTCGCTCACGCTCGAGCTACTCCTCTCGCTCCCACAGCCACTCCTCCCTCTCGCGAGCGCACTCTCTCCTCTCTACCTCGACGAGGATCTGTTGCTCTAGTGACTCTCAGGGAAACTCCTTTGTCTCCCGCCGCCTCCTCTCCTCCTCCAGCTCTGTGACTTGCTAGTTGCGAATCGCGAGCTCAGTGCCTGCTAAGGTCGCCTGGGTAAGTGCGTCCTGAAGCACCTCTGCCTACATTTTTTATAAGCATATTGTTGTTTTTTTTGAAAAGGTAGAGAGAATTTTAACTGTAATGTTTGAATGTCATTTTAACTCACCCGCGCTGCTAAGTCACACTCCGCCGCCATGGCACATGCTACGGCTTCGGCGAGTCACTCCTGCAACGAAACGACCTCGGCTGTCTGGTCCCTCGTGCCTGAAGAGGCACCTCCTGCCCCTCCAACTGCTGCCCCCTGCTGGGCATGCTGCATGAATTGAGATTGTCAGTTGCTAATCACCAAAAATTCAGAACTAATCATAGCATATAGGAAATGGATACTCACCAGGGTCTCCAGGTCCACCCGGGTGGCCACGAGCTGAGCCTCCAAGCTATGCAGTCGAACCTACATGTCAATCGCTACTGCATCTCGAGCATCCTGCATCCATGGCATGTTAGTCACAAGTATTTATCACATAAGCAGCCAAATCATATAGAATAGAAAGCATGCATACATACCCCTCTGGGCCTCATCTGAGGCCGGCCGACGTATGTCTCCCAATAGCGCTGTAAATATGCTGAGCTATTCTACACATGGGAGACGATTGGACTGCCACCTCGTTGCCAATTGACGTACCACTCCGAGAATCGCAGCCGCCAGTCTGTCACCACCACCCGTCTGCAGGTCTTCTGCCCTATCCCACGTGGCACTGTGACGTCCACCTACTCCTGATGGAGGCCCAGCATCCTCATCACCAGCCGCAGTCGCAGGGGATCGATCTCATTTAGGCAGTGGACCCAAATCTCATGCCCAAACAAGAGTTGACCCACTGCAACCCAAGCCTGGCCCTCGTTGGTCATCCCTAGGTAAGGCCGCTACACAACCTGCATGTACACATGTCATTATCATATCATCATAGACAGAAAAATATAACCAAATGCATCATAATCATACGTACCAAGGAGGCGAGGTATGAACAAACTCTTCTCTCCGTCCCTTTGGGTGATGAATAGCCCACTTTTGACCGAAACCTTCCGTATAGGCCATTGAATAAATAAAATCTTCTCTCCATCCCTTCAAGTGATGAATATCCCTTCTGATTTGGACCTTCCGTTTGAGTCATTGAATGACCAAACGCTTCTTTCCGTCCCTTCAGGTGACGAATATCCTTTCTGATCTAGACCTCCCGTCCGGATCAGTGAATGAACAAACTCTTCTCTCCATCCCTTCGGGCGACGAATAACTCATATTTGACTGAGACCTTCCGTCTAGGTCGTTGAGTGAATAAACTCTTCTCTCTGTCCCTTCGGGTGACGAATATCCCTTCTGATTTGGACCTTCCGTCCGAGTCATTGAATGAACAAACTCTTCTTTCCATCCCTTTGGGTGACAAATATCTCTTCTGATCTGGACCTCCCGTCCGGATCAGTGAATGAACAAACTCTTCTCTCAGTCCCTTCGGGCAACGAATAACTCATTTTTGACCGAGACCTTCCGTCTAAGTCGTTGAGCAGATAAACTCTTCTCTTCGTCCCTTCAGGTGACGAATACCCCTTCTGATTAGGACCTCCCGTCCGGGTCATTGCATGAGCAAACTCTTCTCCCCATCCCTTTAAGGTCGAATCGACCTGCTCGGGCCGAGTGCCCCGGTGGCGCCATTTGGTAAATCGCATGACTGACATGGTGGAGTGGTCCTTTCGTCCTTCCTCTGGAGGGGCGAGCACTCTCCTATGCGCCTACGCGAACCTCACCGGGCTCTCACTGAATGAAAATCCTAGCATGAACCTGCACTTCACTAGGATGCAAGAAAGAAAGAAAAATTTTGGGGTACCATGCATACAAAAGAGGCATATGAAGTAATAGTATTCTGTTCCTCGAAGAAAGCAAGCTACATGTGCTCTGGGGCATACTCCTGTATTACATGTCAAAAAAAAAGAAGAAAAGAAAAAAAAGAAAGAAAGAGGATTGGCAGTCAGTCTATTCCCCGGAAGATCTCCTCAAAAGGAAGGATCCTGACACATGGAAAGTTTGCCATTTCACGCAGCCGATTTTCCTGTTCCTTGAGGCGCTCTAGCTCGGTCGTCAGGGAAGCCACTTCAACCTCGGCGACAGCCAACTCGTCAGTTTCTTTAGCTCCAGTCGCCTCAACCTCAGTGAGATCAGACTCGACAGCAGCGAGCCAGCCCTTGAGCTTCTTTATCCTGCTCTCTAAAGCATGGACGCTGTCGCGACACTCATCCACGGCTCTCCGATGTTACTCTATGTCGTCTTGCCGCTGGGCGCCGATTGTTGTGAATTCAGTTGGGGCTTGTGTCTCAAGGAACTCGCGATGATTTACATATTTCAATAATAGTAGAACATGTCGCGATGACTCCTCTAGTGGGCAACCCATCATTTGCAAGGCCCCGGTCAGTTGCGTGACCACGATGTGTACCCCCCGGTACGTGAGTGAGGGATCAGCAAACATCATGGACCGCAGCATCAACAGAGTCTGGCGGACCGACAAGTCCAAAGTAGCATGTCCTATCGAATGTACGACAGGTGGATTGAATTCAACAACGCTGTCCACGGCTGCCCATAGCTCAATGTCAAGCATGGCCGATGAGGATGGGAGGGTCAAGGCTGAGCGATGAGATCCTCCTATCTCAGAAGAAAGTCCCTGACTAACCACCGCCAAAGGCGAGACTGTAGCAGGATCACTTGGTGTCACTGCTTTGAGAGGTTGCTCCTCCTCTGCCATCTCTTTGAAGCTCGGGCCCGTTGTTGGCGTCTGTGCTGCTAGGACCGGAGCCATGGCTTCGGCCGAAGAACAAATGGCTGCGGGGACTGAATCAGGCACTATGGCAGATAGACATGTCTCTATCTCCACCTCTTCAGCAAGGCTCAGACTCGTCGTTACTTCACAGGTCGGTAGGGTGAGAGTCTTGATCTCGGTTGGAGGGGGAGCGGCAAGCAAAGCTGGGCCCGATACTACTTCCGAGGGACCTACTGCCTTTTCTGCCTGGGTCTCCCCTAGAGGTAGAGTAATGCCTACCAAGATCTTCCCTAAAATCTGGGCTTCCTCTGGCGTGATTAACCCCCGAGGCGATGGAAGCGGGACCAAAGATCACTTGCTAGCCGCCGATTGCAGGAGGGATGCGAAGGGTTTCGCGTCCGGTCCCAGGAGTGACGCCAATCTTAGTGCTATCTGTGGATCGAGAGGTGACCCCCATTTGAGAACAGCCCTACGGGCCCTGGTGCTACGTGCTTCTCTTGACAACCCTTGTGCCTATGTATGCAAAGAAGGAGTAGAAGTCAAGTATGTGCAGCACGACACAGTCCGGTGAATCTGTAAAATGTCAGAAGGTCACCATTTGTTTTACCTCGGCCAATGACACCAAGCTTTTCTCTAACACCACCTCCCCTTAAGATAGAATTGTGATGCCTTCTGGTGAAGATGGCTCCACGATCGAGGAGGTAATTTTTGAAACCACCACGCCCCCTTCATGTCGCACCATCTCGATTTCTAAGGGAGAAATCTCCAGGTCCATCGTAGCCTCACCTTGGTGGGCCACCTCGACTGTTGGGATAGGAATCTCTAAAGTCGGTACCACCTCTTCCTACTGTGACACCTCGATTGTCGACGCAGGAATGTCTGAACTTACCGCGGCCTCCTCCTGCCACAAGGCCTCGACTACGGACGCAAGTTTGTCCAAAGCCACCCTCACACCCGGAACGTGGGTCTCCATGGCTTCCGGAGGAGTTTGTTCCTGTCAAGTTCAAAAATAATAATAACAAAAGAAATCAGTTGACAGCATCGAGGGGAGCCCGAATAAGCAAGATCCACACTTACAAATGCCTTCTCCACCAAGCTCAGAGAAGTGGATAATATCGGGCTTTCAAGGCCAGTGCGGGAGGTCTGAGCTCCCCGGATATGCCCTCGTTTGGAAGTACCTCGCCAGAAGAATAATCATAGTCTACCTTTTCACCCGACGAAGACTTGGTCGGGGCCGGTACTTCTTTTACTGGAAAGGGAGTCCCTGCATCGGGGTCTATGGCCGACGCGCCCTCACGCGGGCTCGGCAATGGTGACCTCCCAGACCTCGGCCCCCTTCTCACATATGTTTGCCTTACCGGGGGAATCACAGCAGCCACCATCGGCTGGGTAGCTGTTACATCAACTCCTGCCAAGTGAGAGATGGTTTGGATTAGATAGGGCCCGTAGGGTCATGAGAAATGAAACAAATCAACTAAGATAATGAATAAAAGTACCCTCCTAGACTTCTGCAGTGGGGATTGATTCGAAAGCAGTTTCTTCAACAGGCTGCACTGGCCCGTGAACTGTGGCCTCACCCACACCGGGAATAGAAATGGAAGCAGGTTCCACCTGAGTAGCGGCAAACTCCTCAAAAGATGGGGGCAGAGGAACTGGAGGGATGACTGTTGAGGTAGGGGTAGCCTCCATCTTCCTCCATTTCGCTTTCTGCCGTCAACTGCCATAGCAGCGGCCAAGGCTTCCTTTACCAGTGACTTTGCCTAGGACCGCTTACCAGCCTTTGGTAGAGGAGTAGTAGTAGGGGCCGACTCTGCCGCTTCGAAGTGAGGGGGTTTCTGCACCAGCCAAAGAAGGTTCCTATACTGGGCTAGCCGGATGTCAGGGGGATGCTCTGTTAAAAAAAAACAAAATCAACAAAATCAAAAAAAATCGATCAACACCATGAAGGGGCATAACTATGGAAGGCAGAAATAAAGAAGCATTATACCAGGGGGGCGATGTACAATAGTAGCGGTGGCGGCCAGTAAGTCAGGGATGACTCCTTGTCCCGGCGGGCCGCCTCCCGGACCAACCAACAAACATCCCCGGCCTTCATGTAGCGATCTGCGAGATGAGCCAGGTCCGCGTGCTGCTTAAAGGTGAGGTGATAATAAAGATTAAAGTGGTCCATGCCCCACCCATCGGCATAATGAAAGGAGACCTGCAGACGCTTATCAAGAATGGCAGCTGCTGGGTCCTTCACCTTTAACCCATGTGCTCAGAGAAGAACGTATAACCATGTGGTGTCCTTATAATTCTCAGGCCTCCACTCTTCTCTTCTCAAGAATGTACGATAAGGACACGTCGGGTCTGTCTCAGGATGCCAGCTTTGGGTGGGGGTTCCTTCTTCTTCTATCGGAAGGGGATAGTTGATGAGGTCCAGGCGGTCTGTCCCAATGCGGCATAAACCCTTAAGAGTTTTCTTGAAATCATCCTTGGCGACGGGAGGCATCTTGATCTGCGATGACGGCCGAGGAAATTGCTAGTGTGTGTTTGTGCTTGCTAGATAGGTCCGAGGACATCTTGACCACTTGCTGTCCACCCCCATTATTGTGTCACATCAACAGTGGTCCAAGCTGTACCTGGGATCTCTCTCAATACACTCATGTTACGCTTGCATTATTCTATGAGTGGCAATAGGAGATCAAGATACTAAAGGCGCAATTGGCCGAAATGACTAGGATCCTGTCTGATCTGACTGGTGGCATTCTCCTCCTGCAAGGTAGTTCCATGGACCCTAAGCACTTCTCGGTAACTAAGGCAAAACTGTATAGCCACAGGCAGAAAGATAGTGAATCTACCCTAAATTACATTAGAAGGTGGAGGGACCTCCACGAAAGTTGTGAGCCTCTTCTAGGCTAAGAAGCCACTATCGAGGTTTGCAAATGAAGCTTGAAGGAAAAGATTTTCCAAAGGCTAACTAGTGTCAAATTGTAGTCCTTTGATCATCTGAGCATAATGGCAGCCAAGATCGAAGCCCAGCTATTGAAGCACCACCCAGTCGTTACTAAGGCAAAAGAGGGAGAACCAATCTCCAACCAGCAACCTTAGTGCCTTCGAGCACTCGAGGAGGAAAGTAAAGGAGGAAGTCAATCCTTCAACCAATCAGCCTACGAAACAAGTCCCCTCATTGCGAGGGAAAATGAAGAAGCCTTATTCGTTCCTTAGAGATAAAACTCATGCAATTCTTGAATTGACTTGTCATTTTGACAAGATCACTCTCCCAGAGCCAAAAAGGCCAAAGGATGCCAGAAGAAGTGATGACCCTCAATTCTGCCCCTATCATCAGGTGCTAAGACATCCCATCGAGAATTGTTATGTGTTCAAAGATATTACTCAAGGCCTAATAAGGAGGAGTGAACTGCAGATGGTGGAATATGAAGTGAAGCCGCCATGCCCACATGAAGCAGGCGTTTATAAAAGGGGAGTCCATATGGTCTCCCTCTTCATGGAGGTCGCAAGCTCGATCGATGAAAGATGCAACGGAGCAGATAGAGCCTCCCTTTCCACCCTCCTGGGTGAAGGCCCTACGGAGGTGGTCTATGATGCCATCAAGAAGATCATGAAGCAATCCTGCCACTCCCAGGGCTAGAAGATACCCCGAAAGCCCAAAAAAGGATGCATGAAGGGCTAGAAGCTGATATCCACTGCAAATACTTGGAATCTATGGCTGCAGAGGCTACCATAACCTTCGATCATGCTCCACAAGGACAAGAAGTTGAGAGGCTCCTTGCTACCCCTAGGGGTGATCCACCCACGGGCCAATCCTCAAGCCGCCTGGAAATTGTATTACCAGCATCACCATTGATTCAAGAGCCAAGGAAAGAAGTTGGCGAAGCCCCACCACTGAATGAGATAAGGCAAGGAGGCATTCACGATGTCTTCAAAGCCGAAGAAGATGATGATGGTTTCTTTGATTTGCAACCGGCAGCTCAGGAGATAGAAGATGGTGGCCAAGCTACCATTGATGAGCTGATCGAAGTAAACCTCAGCACAGAAGATGAGCATAGGCCAACCTTCCTCAACACTCTCCTTCTCTGAGAAGAAAGAGAGTAATACATAAAGCTCCTCCAAGAATTTCAAGACTGCTTCGCTTGGAACTACAAAGAGATGCCAGGCCTTAGCCCTAAAGTTGCTCAACATATACTACCCATTGATCCCAAAGTCGAATCAGTGAAGCAGTCACCTCGATGAATGAGGCCAAAACTGATCACCCAAGTTTGTAAAGAGGTCAACAAGTTTATAGACATCGACTTCAGATTCTGATCCAGAAAAATCCGGGCCGTGATAGACTCCCCCCTTACAAAAATTTCATCCTCGAAATTTGATGCAACCACATACTCAAGGGGAAGAACAACACACCCGGCTGGAAACGATCCCAGAGCTCTTGCTAAAACCTCGACACACGCGAGGACACCGATCCTGAGGGACACAGCTAGACCTTGATCATGAACAAATGCCTCACTCTGAGCTTGACACACATCGATCATTAGAGTAGGCATACACAAAAGAATACAAGTCTGGCATCACCTTAGCCCCAACGGGAAACCAACCATGGCATTGCTGCCACGATCACGTTCACCAAGGAGACGCAATCCTCGTTGCGAGAAATAGCCACCGATCAATCCCATGCTCAGCGGACCAATCAAACATCAACTTCGCCACCAGCTGACTAGTCTCACACCCTGCACCAGGGGTGACCTTTACTGAGCCTCCACCTAACTCAAGCATTCATCCCAATTGACTGCCATAAATCCGTCGGCTCCTACGCCATAAACCACCTCACATTTGGCAAGTCAAACACTCACAATAGCACTGGATAAACTTTTGCTAGAGTAAAAACTTCCAATAAATCCCAGATCCAATTTGGGAAGAGACACAGCTCATAATCGGCCACTCAAGGCCTAGCTGGCATACGGTTCCCGCCATTCTTGATCCGTTACAACCAGCATCTTCTGTCTGTGAAAGACCAATTGCCGATCATCATCTATTTGTCAATAGGAAACCTTGACTTGCTCGACTCATTCTTTCTTTCCTAGTCCTGCACCAGATCCAAAGAGCACATTCTAAATCTCCACAGGCCATCCGTTGACCCTCACTAGTCACCACTGCATCTCTAGCCGAACCTCGCTCGAACACCACATCTGATGCTAGTCCTCGTGCCAACTCTACCCTCTCAGGGGAGCACAGTGAAATCGAATGGTAGAATTCCACAATCCTCGGTCCTCACATCACTCGACTCAGATTTACAGGAAAATCCTCCCATACTGGTCACAAACCAGGGATCACCATCCAACGACAATGTCCCTCCAGGGACCTCCATTACACAGGCATCGTCCATCGCACTATCTCATCAAATCCTTCGTCTCACATATTCCAAATGGATGCCCGCCCATCCTCAGCTCCGCTCTCGCCACAGAGCCATAAGACAAACCTGAGCAATTTACGGCACACACCTCCAAAATAGACAAGTGTTGCCTAGTACCATAGTAACCTGATCGACGATGCCGTGACCAATGCACATGGGTCCCTTGATAATACAGACCTTTCCATGGTCGACCACTTGGTTAACCTCATCGGCCGCTCATAGCTACCTACTGGGACCCATAATCTTTCAGAAATCACTTCTCCAGAACTACGATCTCATTCGAGGACACAGCTTCCAACGCAAGTCGGGCACATAGCTTACCGACTCTGATTGACACATCCTCGACCTCCGTCAGGCGATTCCCATAGCAACCCCATCCGAGTCTACCACCAATGCCTAACACGACCTTCAAGGCATGGGTAGGGTACTCATGCGGCAACCCTGCTGACATATTTTTCCTAATTCTCTGTCCTACCAGTGCCACGAACCACAACACCTCACACAATGACACGGCAACCAACATGGTTCACACAATCGGAGACAATCTCACATCGAGGAACCAATCCTTTGATGCCTTACTCATCCTCAGGATTACACCTCTGGCAAAGATGCCCAAACAAGAAGCACTCGCTCACGGTCGTCCCCGGCGAGGGAAACGAGTCGATCGTGCACGGTTGATATCGAGGTGCACGTTGAAGTGGTGCCTCTCATATATTCTGTAGGATAAAATGTTGACAGCTGCACCGGGATCGATCAGAAACTTGTTTAGCTCCCGCCCATTCAGGCGTCCCTTCATGTATAGTGGTCTATTGTGGCTGATAGTAGGGAGTAGCATATCTTCCTGAGTGAAGGTCATGCCGGTCTCTGGTTGTGCTTCAGCCAAGCAGGTCTCGTATCGAGTAGGCATCTACAAAGCAGTGATGACTGCCTATCGGGTCTCTTCACTCACGGAAAGGATCTCCCAGATTGCAAATATTGTAGGGAGCTTCTTGAGTAGCTTCATTATCCTACTTCCAGCTCGGATATTTGACAACTTCATCTCATCTGCCCATCTAGGCTTGGAAGAGTCTTGGACTACGGTCCCTGATGGACCTGCCTCATCCGGCTCAGATTCTGCGCCTTTTTGCTCAATGCCAGGTTCCTGCTGCCCTTCATCGGTAGCTGCTGGGCAAGCTTCATCTGCATCCGGAGCTTTGGAAGACTGCGGGTGAGCACTCTTGATTGCAGGGCTAGCATCCTGACACGACTGCTTTCCCTTGGACATTCTCACAAATTTTGAGAAGGAAGGGATAGTAGTACTGCCCCCACTCCAGTTGTAAAGGCCTGTCGGAGGAGGGATTTGGACTCCCTTGACCTCCAGGGGAGGTATCTTGTAGGGCTGCTCACCCCTCAATATGTTGTTATGATTAGCGGGTGGCTGGCACCCCCATTTTCGACCTGACCAGGTTGCATGAGCAGTAGTGGCAGCCTCAGGTCGGCTTCCTCTAGCAGCAGGTGTAAAGCATATTTATTCCTCATCCTCCTCGCCAGGCAGGCTGAAGAGAGCCGAGAGGGTATTACAGGACACGACCTCTTCTTTGTTGACCTTCGCGGCCTTTCTTTTCTTCTTTTGTTTCTTCTTTTTCTTCTCTTTGGCTGGCGCTTGCCCCCAGAATAGGTTGCCATCCTTATCAGATGATTTGTCAGCCTCTTCCTCTCGCTTGAGCGAAAGTTATTCTAGTTCCTACCTTGGGACGTGGTCTTGCATCAGCAGAGGCTTCAGTTCGGGTTGTACATATTCATCTAGCCCATCTATATAATTTTGTAACTTCTAGGCTTCAAGGCTAACTTCCTTGGTCACCGGCAGCAGAGTCTGCCTCCTCTAGTTGTATGCAGGTGTCCTGATGACCGCAGGTGGGTTGATCCACATAGGTGTTGTCGTCGATAGAGTGGGTCGTGGTGTGATGCCACAAACATGTGCCCCCACTCTCGACCAAGACGCATTCTTCTTTTTCTTTCTCTTTGCAGGGGCCTGCTGCCATCCCTGTTCTTCTTTTATGGGTGCCAGGAAACAGGCTTCATAAGTGCGTCGAGTGCTGGCTTTAGCAATCTCTTCAGGCAATGTCTGGTATATAGGGACCATATTGACTACTGTTGTAATATCTCAGACCTTTCGGATCCTTGTTTTCAGGTCCCGGATATATTTTCCCAGAGTGTCTGACTCCGATGTGTCCGAAGTTGTGTTTCAGACGTCTTCCGTGTTCGAATCGGCACGATCCGGAGCTATTTCGAAGGCCCGGAGGCATTCCACGACTTTTTTCGCTCATTTTTCTGATTCCCGACCTGATTTTCGACAAATCCTACGGACCTCCGCTACGGGTGAACTGAGTCGTTCACCCGGGCGAGTGTGGCACTGTTGCGATCGGTGCGTTCCGAGGATCGCGGAAGCGTGATTTTCTATTTTTTGGTATTTTTTAAAATTTTTAAGTACCACAATTGTATTAAATGTAAAAAGATGTACAGGTATAGTCAAAAAACTCCCAAAAACCCCTATACATGAAAGGCCCACACCAAGCCAGTGTGCTCCCCTTTAACCCTCCAACAAAACAAAGAGGGAAGAGTTATGGGAGTTCACGTTACTAAGAAGCTCCACCCACTCTCTCACTCTTACAAATAAACAAAACCACACTCTCCACTGCTCTGGCTTCCCTTCTAAACGTCTTGTTGTTCTTTTCCTCTCATAAAGCCCATAGAGTAGCATGGAGAATTAGCAACCAAACAATCTTGTCACCTCTTAGGGCCCTGGACCAAACAAGCAGTGAGTCCTCCTAGCCAGCTCCTCCCACACCCCCTGTGAGTAGCTGCACCCCACAAATAAGTGATCCAAGGTCTCCTCCTCCTCTCCACATCGGCAGCAAGTTGAAAAAATGTCCTATAGAAAAGGAAGTAGTATATTCCTAGTGGGTAGCTTTCCATGGGAAATCCTCCAGATGAGGAACTTCACCTTTAGTGGGCTTCTAGACTGCTAAATTTGAGGGGCCAGGTAGTGGCGCACCCCTCCATAGGAGATAAAGGTGTAAGCTAATTTCACTGAAAAGATACCCTCCTTGTCCCACCGTCATGTCCACTCATCCTCTCTATGCGGCTGAGGCGCAAAGTCCAGAAGGAAGCGAAGGAGATCTTGTAGCTCCTCCATCACCTCCTGAGACTCCTAAAGACCGGTGCTCAGGTGCCCCAGAAAGGTGGGAGTCAAAATTGTGAGACACCGATTCTAGTGGAGCTATAGCAACTGCAAAAAACCTCGGGAAGGCAACCTCCAGTGTAAAGTCACCACACCATCTATATTACCAGAAAAGTTATCACCTTTTCCTAGATGGACCCACACGTTGGAGATGATAATGTCCCTACAAGTCAAAATGTCACGCCAAATGGAAGAGATGTAATTTTGTGATGCCAATGTCAAGTCCCAGACTCTCCTACCATGGCACCTCTGCCCAATCACATGTGCCCAAATACTATCTTGTCCCACCCCCCACCTTCCATTGGTGATACTACTAACAGACAAGAGATTCATAGATAAAGTAGAAACATGCAGAGCAAAGGACAAGACTAGGTGATCATTAAGTTTAGTGTTGCCACGATCAGCAATGGTGGCCTGAGAGCCATCAGCGATGGTCACCTTGTCTTGACCAAGGCTCAAGGAATAAGAGAACAAGGTAGGAATATTGATCATATGATCGGTGGCTCCTGAGTCTATAACCCAAGGAGTAGGAGTCAGACGTGTAGAAGCACTCAATGCAACACCAATAATACCCGACTAAGCAAGAAGGGATGATGAGGGATGAGGGTGTAGATATGGAATCAAGGTGTGAAAGTAGATGCTACAACTGAGCAATATCCTGTGAGGTCAGTCCCTAGGGAGCTAAACCCTGGGAGTTAGCTGAATCTTGATCCGAGGGAGGAATTGGCAGAGGACCCCCAGTGGGGTTAAGAGCAACATACTCCTTAGCTGGTTGCCCCATCTTGTCTTTCTGGAACTTGGCAGGCTTCTTGTCTAGATGAAGATCCCAACACTCATTAGCAAGACGATTTCCTCTCCCACAATGGCTATAGATCTTGCCAGTCTTAGAAGGAGCCTTGTTTTGTCTAGACCAACCTTTCCTACCTTTCTGTCTAGCACCAACAAAGGCCAAAGATTCTCCAACAGCAATAGGCACAGTACTGTCATCCATGGCTTTGCGACAGCCTTCTTCACTAAGTACTTGTTGTACACTCGATGACTCAGCATTCGGGCTTGGGTAAACCCGAAATCACTTGGATCCTGAGAGGCCTCCCAAGAGCGGTAAAGCTCCGAAGGGATAAAAAGGAGTGTGCGATGGTGTATAGGAATACATTAAACTTCTAGATAAGCCAGTAAACAATTACTATATTTAATCAAGATTGCTAAAATAGCAGAAATCAAATTACATTTTCTATAACAAATTAAACTAATAGCTACAACAACTAATAGAATCCAGTCTAAGTAAAGATAAGTACAGTTCAATAGAAAAGGGAACGTACCCTCAAGTTGGGGGAAGCCCGACACTGGCAAAGCTGACAACTAAGAACCATGAACATCACCTCCAGACCATGAGGAAGAAGAGCAGCCACACCTGAAAAGTCAGGGGTGAGCCTCGTGTCACTGGCGTAGTAGGGGTCCCGCAGATCCCCACCAAGAAACCAAAGCGGTAACCACAGTAACAACAACAAGAGTAACAGCAAGAACTGGAGTAACAACAAAAGAAAAGAGGGACGCCGTACAAGACAAATCATGAAATTCGATAAAACCTCGGCCCTCTAGACTACTCCTAATCGAGAAAGGCACAACTTCCTAAGCATATGGCAGGGAGTTGTCACACTATTCTCAAGAAAACCCGATTACATTACCAGAACATGTCGTGCAACAACCGTGGCTTCACATCACGACCTCTCAGATGGGGGAAACTCTACTCAAAACAACAACGCACACACGACCTCACCGCCGTGTGTGCTACACAAGCCACGAAGAAGCCAAGCACAGGCTACCCGAAGCACCTCGTCAACCATGATGGAGAACTAGTCACAAAACCACACGTCACATGTCATGTGACAGAAGCACCTCCTCACTAGAAGCAAAGCCATATGCGTCCACTGACGACTTACACTGCGCCTCAAGCGTCTCACACTCGGCTCGAACACAGTGACTGAGACACTATACCAAGTGCAAGGAATAATAGTGACGAGTGACTAGTTAGGGTCGTGCCCGTCGGTGCTCGTCCAAACACCCCTGACCACGTGTGCACACACAAGCCCAATGCCTTGAGCTAGGCCTCTAGCTAGTTTTCTCTCCCAGTAGGACGCTACTGTAAAGTAGGGGAGCCCACAAAAACTAGCGTAAAAATCATCTCTCGGGAACTACCCCCCCACCACTCCTAGGCGAGCTGACGCACTGAATTGTCGTCAGGCTACGACTAGTGGAGACTCACTAGACATAGAGACTCAACACAAAAACATCGAAGTACAGATAAGGTAAGCACACACCTATCGCACGTACTACGAAGCATAAGACAGTACACAGAACTATCGCCAAACTCAAGATAGTCAACTAGACCTACACACAACGATCCTTGAGTCACATGACTCGGGTCAAGATCGTCGCACATCACGATAATATACCATTAATCAGCCTAGTCCCTAAGCCAAAACCACTATAAACCATAAGTCCTCAGCCCCAAGGCTGCACAAAGGACTCTCGACTCTGTATAACACAAATCACAGAACATGAGGGAACATCAAAGCCCTCAGACCATAGAGGCACTTAAATCGAGGTGAGACGATACCTTCAAGCGTCCAAAACTAGAGTCTCAATCCATACCAGATAACTGAGACACTCACGAGGTCACATGTCAACCATTGGGTCAAACTGGGTTGACCAGAAATCATAATGACCCTTGAATAAACACAAAATTCTACTTGATACATTGGCACGTTCGATCGCCCTATAACACGGTCACAGCCCTCATAGGATGGCCATGACATCCACGTCCCCTAAACATTCATCGTAAATCACCTTAAGGGGATCATCGCTTGTCGAGGCAAAGATGGAGAGCATATCGACTTCATAATGGTCTTCTACAGAGAAGCCCAACTCTGGGTGCTGGGTGATTTGTAGTAGCTCATTGTCCATATTTGGTGGATATCATAATTCTTTGAACAACTATTTCTCACTGGAGGGCTGGCAGAAGGAAATATGTTGCCACCTGGCCATCTTGACTATGTGGTCGGCTATATGTGGGAGTCCCAGGACTGGGAGAAGTGGATCATGCATTTCTTCAGGGAATTTGCAATCATCACCCCCTTTCACTGGTTGCTCCTTGGCCATGTAAAACATAGTGAGCTAGCCTTCAGGATTGGGGACCTCCAAGGTCTTCAGTACTTAGACTGTTTGACAGTCTGCATCTGTTACAGGTTTGCCGATACCTAGTGGGACTTTGACATCCCTGAATAAATCTTCGAGTTCTAATGCCCCAAACTTAGGGTAAATTATGGACTAAATTGCTCAAAGCAGTCCTTCTTCCTCAGATATGAGCGACACTTCCGGGGGAGCCGCATAATCAGGCAGCGACGGGGGAAACCACTCGCCAGACTCTAATTTCTTCTTCCCCTTGTCCTGGGCTTGGTGGGTAGGCTTCTTCGGCTTTTCTAGATATAGTGACGCATCTAGCAGGTGGCATGCGAACACCTCAAAAGAGTGTAAGTCAGTAAATATCCTTTCTTCTTTCCTATTCGATGGTACTTTATGCATTGGTGGAGGGTAGATGGTACAACTTGATTTTGGTGCAACCATGATCGGCACAATAGCGCCTTGTATGAAGTGTTGGAGTTTATCACATGGAATTACACTTTGGTAGTGAAGTCGCCGAGTGAGAGATCAAACTCCACCATGCCCATAGGGACTTCAAATTTCTGGTTGAAACTAGCAATTCTCATATCCCTGACCTCGATCAAGTGCACATCAAAATAATATTTTTGATATACTTGATAGGGGAGTATTTTCACTACAGCCCTTGGGTCAATCAAAATTATGCTTATCGGCTAGCCATTCAGTTGCCCCCTCATATAGAGCGATCTATTATGGCAGACGGAGGGCAGAAGCATGTCTTCCTCCCTAAAAGTCATAGACACCACTGAGTGTGCCTCTACAAAATAGCTCTCAAAGTGTATCAGGCTTTGCAAAGCCGTGATGACAGCTTGTCTGGTTTCTTCATCTAGCGAGAGTATCTCTCAGACAGTGAACCTTGCAGGGATTCTCTTCAGCTGATTCAATATTCTATTGCTGGCCCTGACATTGACCAATTTCATTTCTTCAGCTTTGTTGTGCCTGCCATCATTCTGTGCTTGAGGAGCTAGCTCGCAAGGTGGTTCATCTTTTTCTTTGGGTGCTACTTGGGTCTATTGTGTAGGCTTGACTGGTTCTATCTCTTGCATAAACTTGGTAAGGCTTGGAACGCCAGCATGGTCTTTATTTGCTAGAGGAGGGACCGTTGAGGGTAAGGTCAGAGCATCTTTGACCATCTATTGTGGTTGGGGTCATGGCTACTTGCCATTTTGGAATGATAGAAATTTGAAAAATGAGGGAACCTCTCAACCACTTGTGTGTTTAGGGTAGAGACCCGATGGAGGGAGAATTTCTGCGCCTTTAACTTCAGGCTCAGGGACATGGTATGGTTGTTCGCCCCAGAGCATAATATTATGGTCAACCTAGGGAAGGCATGATGGGAATCGACACCGAGCACTAACTTTTTATTTTACATTTGAGTCCTTTTAGTTTGCTGAGTCTATGACCTTGTGTTCTCTTGGCTATGCTTCATTGTATACTTCATTGTGCATCGGCTCTCATGTGGCCAAGCATTGATTCTTAACTGTTGAATTCTTCTTTGAAACCAAATTGATCTTCTGATAGCAGTCCAGCCTTTTGCTTCTTGAATGGATTTCTAGTCTTGGAGTTTGATTTATGCTTGGGCGCGATCATTGGCTTTTACTATTACTTTCTCCACTCCATTCCTTGTCCGTTCATAAGCTTACCTGTCATGAACAAACCATCACGTATGTCAGTCATATGAGAGTGGAAAATAGCAATGACTTATAGTGTTAGCAATTATCAAAACCATGAGATATAAATGACCACAGGGGCACAATAGATCATGGAAGCACCCATCCTGCCGAAGCTACAGTTCCCGTTGTTCACTCCCTACGATGGCACCACCGACCTGGCTGACCATATGCACAGTTTTGAGTCCAACTTGGTGTTCTACCGTGTCTCGGACAACTCTCCAGTAGAATGTCGGGACATGGTTTAAGTCCCTAATGGCCGAGAGCATTTCCTCATTCCAACAGCTGAACAAGCTATTCAAGGAGAACTTCATTGGCTGCCGTAAGGAAGCCAAATTAGCAGTGAGCCAGCTCGCCATCAGGCAAGGGCGAGAGGAGACCCTTGGGGACTACGTGTTCCGTTTCCTAGCAGAGGTGCTCCGTATCCCACACCTTGACATCATCATCGCCACCACCGCACTCACCCAGGGCACTCGGGACTCCATCCTCCGACGATCGCTCGGAGTCGAAGCCCCGACCACCCTGATCGACCTACTCGCTTTGGCCCAAAAGCACGCCAGATGCGAGGAGAAAACCGCGGCCCTCGACCGCACGACTGGGGCGGACCGCTTCAAACAAAAGAGATCTGCCGACTCACCTTGAGACGGGCAGGAAAAGCCGAAGCGACGAGACCGAGATCGCCGCAATCGCTTGGAGAGCAAGGAAAGGGGTAATTAACCCAACTACACGCCCCTGACGACCCCTCCCGACCAAATCTTCCTGGAGATCCGCTAGGAGCCATTCCTCAAATGGCCTCCCATGATGAAGTCAGATCTGAGTATGAGGAGCCAGAGGAAGTACTGTCGATTCCACCGCGACCACGGCCATGATACAACCGACTGTATCAACTTGAAGGACGCCATCGAGGACCTCATCCAGTGAGGGCTCCTCGATAGGTTCGTTGCCAAGGCCACGGAGAAGCGACAGCATGAATGGACGCCTCCGCCCCTCGACAACCAACCCAACGGGAAGGAGATCATGATGATCTCTGGGGGGCCGACCTCGGGCAAAGATAGCTCCAAAAGGCATCGGTAGTACGCGTCTACCATCAACATCGTAGAGTAAGGCGACAGCAGCCAGTGGGAAGTTGCTGCCCGAGGACACCACAAAGACCCCATCGACTTTTCAGATGATGAGTTAGATGGTGTAACCACTCTACATTCTGATGATTTGGTGGTCTCGGCCACCATCAACCAATGTATTATTCGAGGTATTCTAGTGGATAATGGGAGCTGCCCCGATGTTATCTCGTACGACTATCTAGTACTCATGGGTGTGGATTTGTCACAGATCATGCCACTGCACACACCCCTGTATGGATATTCTAGCACTACCGTCCTCCTAGAAGGACGCATCTCCCTAACAATCACATTCGGGACTGCACCCACGGACGTAACGTTCCTCGCGGACTTCACGATGGTCCGCGGAATGATCGGATACAATGTTATCATCGGGCGAGGCATCCTCGGCGATTCCATGGATGAGGATGTCAGGTATGTAGGCCAGGGGAGGCTGTACGCAGTCTATACAAAGCGGGGTGGCAATATATGCACCCATGTTGTCATGGGTGGATTTGTTCGGCTTTTTCTATGAGAATTATGGTTCGTGACCGTTTATTGGGTTCTTTTAAATAGGAGCTATACACATCCATAATCCTTTCATTTTTGCATTCATTTACTTGTCCTGAAGGGCCCTTGTAGTGCACATTTAGTAAAGGATACAAATGCATATTAGATAATAGCGTAGATCATGAAAAATAAGTGGGTTAACAAACTAGTTATACTAAATGAACTGGAATAATTTAAGCACATACTTTTAGGAATTATGTCAAAATTGGATGTCTATTTACAACGTGCCAATTTAAGATAAACTAGAATGTCAAAATCGGATGTCTGTTAACTTTACCTCAACTTAGGTAAACTAGAATTGCAAAAGGAAAGGGTAGTATATGCTTTATACAGAAAAGTTTTTCAGATTGATTTTATGTGTAGTGTTTTCACATATATGCTGTTGCATTATTGAGAATTTGGTACATGAATCATGTTTTCTGTTTGGAAACCAGTGCTAGAGGGATGGACCCTTGATCTTATAAATTGTGGAAATATGTTGTATACTGAGTATATGGGACTTACATTATGTTTAGGTATGGCATCATAGTGTATTACGGGATGCCCTAGTGACCTATATATATATATATTGGGCTGTTACCCTCATCAACGGCATAGCATCCGTTGTCCTCTCCACTGCCCATCACAGGGTACCAGACTCACAGATTCTCGCACTATATTTCCCCCATGAAGACATGCTCTCCCGAGATGTTGCCTTCTTATCTGGCAATGTCACATTGGGCCCATCCCCTTGTCTTCATTCTGTTGCAATGATTCCCTCTCAGAGACTTACCAGGTATCTTCTTCTCTTCCCACTTTCCTGGCGTTGTGAGTGGTTAAACATTTAATTCCAGACTGATCGTGCCAGGGTTGTTTCGAGTATATTATCTGTGCATGTAATATACTAACATGAATATCAAAGAAGCTGGGCACCAATTTGCCTTTATAATCTCCCCGGTGTTACTGCTGGATACCATCTGTTACAAATCCCTATACATACCTTAGGGCTTCAAAAGCATTTTGAGATTATTGGCACTACCTTTTGTGCAAATTTCTGTCTGCACAGTTTTGGAAGTGTTGTTTCTGAAGACGTTTGTTCTTCGTTGTGTGGTTTTGATTTTCAGAATCAAGAAGTTAATTGATATGGAAGCACTGGGACTTTCCCGCTTATCTCTCATTGTTTTGGATGTGCACAAGGATGCGAAGGGCTTTTCCTTATTTACCCTACCTCAAGTCAGGTTTGTTTAGCAGATTTATTCAGCAGACTAAATTTTCATGATGAGAAATCCATCTTGAATGCAATGAAACCACCACTGACGGGATGTGTTTTCCCCCCACTTTCATCCTCTTTTCCCTTCCAGAAATGAGTTTTGGGATTTATATAGAAGTCACTTTCACCAGCGACTCATCCAAGGTGATCTGCGGATCTGTTTCTATGGCCCAACCTCTGTCTCAGATTTTGAAAAGACGCAAGCAAAAGATGGATCATAATATTGTAATCCGAGGAACACATTCTTCAGACTAGAATGGTGGTGTTGTCAAACCCAGGTGTTGTAATGCATTTCTAAAGCTTCCCCCCCCCCCCCTTTAAAGAATGTAACATTGTTATCTCTAAGTTGTTTTGTCTTTTGTTTTTTTTTTCCGCTTGCATGTCAGAAGGCCTATGAGGATTTGAAGGTTTATTTGTCTAATCCCCCAGTTTTATAACCCCCGGTCCCTGGGAAACCCATGATTTTATACATTTTTGTTATTGAGGACTCCCTAGGAGCTGTCCTGGCACAAGTGGATGATGAAGGTAAGGAAAGGGCAACCTACTATCTTTCTGGTTTGTTCAATCCTACTGAAGCTAGATACACTACTATGGAGAAGACCTGTGCGGCGTTGGTCTGGGTAGCTCAAAAATTGAAACATTATTTTCTTGCCCATGAAGTTAAGTTGATCTTCAGAATGGACCCAATCTGCTACCTCTTCGAAAAACCTGTCCTTTCTAGTAGATTGGCTCGCTGGCAGAGTTTTCTCTCCCAATTTGATATTACCTTCATCGTTCAAAAGGTAATCAAGGGATATGCTATTGCTGAACATCTTGCTCATTCACCTATCCCTTGTACAGATTCTATCCAGGACAAGTTCTCCGATGAACACCTTGCCGTGCTCACTCATCACCCTTTCTGGTCCCTGCATTTTGATGGTGCACTCAACTCTCAGGGCCGAGGGATCGGCGCTGTTCTCCTCACTCCAGAAGGGGTGACCATCCCTCTTACCTATCAACTCTCTTTTCCTGCTACCAACAACATAGCTAAGTATGAGGCTCTCCTTGATGGATTAAAGCATGCCTACGTCTTGGGTGCGTGATACTTGAACATTATAGGAGATTCTCAGCTGGTGCTGCGCCAGGTTCTCTCTACCTATCGCACTCGTGACCCTAAGCTCAAACCCTATCAAGATTTGGTCATGCTCTTGACTAAGTAATTCCGCAAGCTGATTTATATTCATACCCCTCGATCTCAGAATATTCTTGCCGATGCACTTGCCTCACTTGCTTCTTCCCTCTCTTTCCCTCTCAGTCGCTCCACTGAGACCATTGTGGTCTAGTGGTTAGATGCTCCTTCCCTTCAAGATCTGTGGTTTGATAACCTTAGGAAGTCTGTAGAGAAGAAGGCTGAGTTAGAAGATTTGAAAGAAGTGTCGTTGACTGAGCTCGAGGAAATCTTAGAAGAAGAGGAATTGCCTTGGTACCACGAAATTGAGCAATATTGTAGGGATGGCTCATTCCCAGAATCAGCCAACGCCGAGGAGCGCAAGGCCATTAGAAGAGTCACCTTCAGATACACAATTATTGCAGGAGAACTGTATAGGCATGCTCTTAATGGAGTTCTTATGAGGTGCCTAGATGATGTCGAGGCCTGAAAAGTTGTTGAACTAGCTCACTCGAGTGAGTGTGGAGGGCATGTCAATGGTCAGGCCTTGGCAAAGAAGATTCTTCGGTAGGGCTATTATTGGCCAACCCTAGAAGAACATTGTTCCACCTATGTTCGTAGGTGTCTTTAATGCCAACTTCATGCTGATAAGATTCATGCTCTTGCTTCATCTCTCCATCCTCTTTCTGCTCCTTGGCCATTCTCCATGTGGACTTTTGATATTGTTGGTCCGCTGGGTGATCCTAATTCTTAGATCAAGTAAAAATCTTTCATCCTTACCGCCATTGAGTATTTCACCAAGTGGACTGAAGCTGAAGCATATGCGGAGATCAAAGCCACCACAGTTTGCCGCTTCTTCCTGAAGAACATCATTTCGCGGTTTGGAGTGCCAAGCGACATCGTCACCGACAATGGCTCTCAGTTCGCGTCACAAGAACTCTGAGACCTCTGTAAGAAATAAAACATCTCATTGCATCATTCATCACCATACTATCCCCAAGACAATAACCAAGCCGAGGCCAGAGGTTCTTAGTTGCCAGCTCGCCCAGCCGAGTGCTCACTTTGTATGTGGTACGTTTTACTGCTTTAGACTATACTTTCTATTGGACTGGACTCTGTTGTAGTTAGTTGTTTATTTCTATTGTTATATCTATTGTCCTACTTTATTTTCTATTTCTATGTACACCACACCTATCCTTTTAGCCCTTCCGAGCCCTCCAACTCATTGGCGGTGGGCCAGGATTCGAATGGTATCGGGCCATTCCCAGTATCTCGATCTCAGGTCGCTACAGGCCACGTGTGCCCGTCTACGATGGCTACGCACATGCCATGATGTCGCACCTCCCACCGTCATGAGGCTGTACCCGACTACTTGACCCGAGCCGTGTTCGATCCTCACCCAGTCACCAGCCTGTGCTTTCTCTGGTCACCCAGTCTAGTCCTCCCTCGGCAGATCGAGCATTGCCCCTGCCTCGAGGAGAGCCTGTATAAAACGCGCAAATATCCGCCGGATCACGCATTGACCCGGGGATCAGCCTCCCTGTCGAAAATGTCCCGAGGCTTACGCCAGTTGTACCTCGATCGTCACAACTCATCTGTAATGCCCACACGGCTCTTATAAATTATATCATCACCTCATTGAATGTTCTTGCACCCACGTTCAGGTCCTAGCCTTCTCCCGTACTACTTGGTGCAGGTGTCCAGTACCTCTGACCCCAACAAACACCTCCTGGTCGAATGTGAACCTATAGCTGTGAAGTGCCCCTTACTCTCCACCCATGGCTCCAGATATATGGACTTCTCTACAACATAGAACAAAGGTATTCAGATTTAATTTGATGTAAATAAACAATGATTGCTTGCGATCGATGGGGAAAGATGTCCAGTACACGAATCCCCACAATCGCCTGTGCACTCGCACCTGTGGAGCCTCCCTTCTATCCACGTGTCACCCGTCTTCCGAGCCCATGTGTCGCGTCCTAGTGATGCTTCCCGATCAAGCCTTGGTTCCATAGGTGATTGTCGAGAAGTCGACTGGCACGCCTACACCCCAGCCATGTTTCCCCAAAACTAGGAAATCCTTTGTGCCACTCGATCCCCCCCTCAACTCTCCATCAAAGGCGAGTGCATGGTGTCACCCTGAGAAGGATACGACCGTAGGAGGGGGTGCCCAAAGTACGCCAGAGTCTGGCGTCTCCCCTATAGCCATACCCCGTCCCTCAGTCAGGCCACCGAACACACACCCGCGCACCCGAGGAGCGGCCAATTCCCAAGGGGCACACCCCCACGAAGGGTTGTCGAACCCGCGGCGGTCCTGACACGTGTGAACAACAAGTATGGCACACTCGGTGGGATGTCTCCTGCATTCCTTCTTTTTGCTAAAGAGAAAGCCTGCGCCAGTCCTGAAGTTCTGGTGCCCTTTTCCTGTCCTTGTAGGAGAGGCAGAGGAGAGCACTTGTTCGCACTTTCCAACAGCTTCCAAATCGTGTTTAATCTTCAGACTGCACTCAATGACCCCCAATAGTCGTCACCCCCGCAGCATCCAATACTCCAGTAGCTATGGCGGCCATTACCTATGGTGCCATCGTCAATGCCACCCATGCGTGGGTGGGTTACCTGGCGGTGCCGATTACCTTCGATAGCTTCACCCCAGTCGTCGGATCACCCTACTTCTTGGGCATGGTCCCAGTGGCTGCTCTATAGCTACCCCGAGTTCTCGTGCTCACCGGCGTAATGGACGCGTTGCACCAGTTCCTAGTCTCAACCACTTGCTCGAGTATACAGCTTGGGTCTTCCATCACCGGCCCCCATAAGAGCCCTGGACCAGCTCCTACCCGGGCAAGCGCCTGCCACCGGGGCCAGTCTCGACCGACTCCCAGCGTGGGCCTCACGCCCCGAGTCTCGGTCTCCACTACAGCCATTTGCTCGGGCCTCCGACCCCAAGCTCTAGTTAAGCTAACATCCGATATGGGTTTCTACCCTAGGGTGTCCGGCTTCCCAGCATCCTACTCGGGTGCTCAGTCCTGAGCTCCAGTTGAGCCAGCTCCCCGCACGGGTCTCCTGACCTAGGGTCAAGGCTCCCCAGCATACCGTTCGGGCCACTCGACCCGAACCTCGGAAGAGCCATCGTCTGACCTGTGTTTTCAACACCTGGTTCGAGGCTCCCCAGTACCCAGATCGGGCGCACAAACCCGGGATCTCTCAAGGTCGGTCCCTGGCCTGGACTCTCCATGTCGGGCCCCGGGCCTCTCAGCCCCATTGCGGGACTCTGTCCCCCACCCCTCAATGGCGCCGACTCCCAGCACAGGTCTTCCTCTATGGGACGCGACGACCTGATGTTGGGTGTGGGTCCTCTATCCCACTCTCCTATCTCCCCAGTAGTGGGTACAGGCTCACCGCCTTGGGTCGCCGACACTCTGGCACCTCCAGCTATATCAGTTCCGAGTGCAAGAGCGTCGTCTCGAGTGTCGGCAATGCTTCTATTGGCCCAGGCAAAAGCTTACACCCGAGTCACCTAGTCGTCGGCTTCCACCACCGACTTTATGTCTTGGGGGCCAGTCCCAGTGTTCCCAACTGACGGTCTTGTGCCGCTAGTAGCTATGGGCTGAGTTTTCTTGGTCTACCATCTCAAGCCAGGATCTTCCTCAGCTCCGCAAAAAAAGCATCGCCATGGCTGTAAAGGCAGGCAATTCACTGCTACAACTAGACACTCGGGCAAGACTATCCTTGTCGATGATCTGCAGATTCGCCTCAATGGGCCGAGCCAATTACACCCCAAGAGCGGATCATCCTTGCGGTCCCCACTACTAATCACTTCAGCCTCCTGCGGAAAACGCGAGAGGACAAAGCGAAACTCAGAAAGGTAGGCGCCCTGGTAGCGGCCTGGGGGCATCCACGCCAGCTTGATGCATGAGCTCCCAAGTCTCGCCAAAAAAGTAACGACAAGGGAGACTAGCAATCTGACTTGAGAAGGATCTGGGTCACCCTGAAAGAAGCTCAAGCCATTCGGAGGCCACGCCTTAGGAACCCCCTTCAGGTGCTTAGACGCGGCGTCAAGCAAGACATGCGCGATGCCACAATAGTGCCTCCTGACGGCCCTCAGTCAACCAACGCCTCCCGTCCGGGCATTCCGAGCCTCACCAGCATCCGGCCCTGAGTTCTCCTCAGGTTGACACTTTGACAGAGATTCCCCCGCAATGTACCTCGATCTTTGACAGACTGGGGGCACCCATCCACCCTAAGGGGCATTCTCAAAAGAAGCGGATAGTCCAGCTCCTCAACGGTGCAGTCAGAGTGTTCACGTATTAGGCCACCAGACACCAGCCTGAGACTCATTCTGACGATGTAGACCAGCCCATAGCTCAGCTCAGGAGGCCTCACCACCAGACTCAGCTGTCGGCTCCAGTCAGCCATGTCAGCGCTTCTGTCGCACCTCAGACATCGACACGAGTGGAGGTAGCTCCCATTGAGGACCGTGTCGCCCCTATCAATGTGAAGCCGACCAGCAATGATGCTGTGCCAAATGAAGTCTAAGTGGTGACTCTCGAGACCCTCATGAAGGAGAACCAGCATTTAAAAGCCCTCCTGCAAGACCTTCTGTAGGAACGAGACCTTCATCCCCAATTGCCAGCCAAGCCTCAGGCTGAAGCACTAGCCCCGCTAGGGGGGGCCAATGGTGCCAACCCTTCAGCCGCGGCTACTAGAACTCCTACAGAAATCTGGTTCGACATGCCTCTGGCCGAAGCCCAACCACGGCCATCCAACACTCTAGTGCCGGAGAATCTTATGGCACATCGCCAGATGATCCAGCAGATCGTCAAGACAAAGCTTGCCTAGTCTGGGGAAGGGGTCGCAACCATAGATCTCTACAGTGTCCCCTACCCATTGCACCACCAGTTAAAGAAGCTCCCTCTGGAGTACGCCAAGCCACCAAAGCTGTAAAAGTTTGACGGACAGGGGTCTCTGCATGAACATTTGGCCTATTACATCATAGCCATGGGTGAGCTCGCGTTGGCTGAGTATATCTCCTTCGCGATTTCACCACTTCACTGACGGGGATAGCCTTCCAATGGTATTCCCACTTGAAGCCTAACTCAGTCATCGACTGGGCAGATCTCCATAAAAAGTTCCTCGACTGTTTCCAAACGGCTGAGTGAAAGATCTCCCTAGCCGAGCTCTACTCTCTCTAGCAGAAAAAGGGGGAGGGCGCCCTCGACTTCATCAAGAAATGGCGAGACCTTAGCATGAGGTGTGTTAACCTACTAGTCCAGATGGACGTCATCTTCATATGTCACTTGATAGATGCGATGGCGCTGATGCACATCATGCCAGCATGCAGCCAGGGTCTGTGCACATCATGCGAGCATAGACTAAGGTCAATGCACCTCATGCCAGCACAAGCCCAAGGTCGATGCACATCATGCCAGCCCAAGATAAAGGTCGACGCACATTATGCCAGCACAAGACCAAGGTTGATGCACCTCCTGCCAGTGCATAGGCTATGGTCGGTGCACCTCTTGCCAGCACGCAGCCAAGGTCCATGCACCTCCTGCCAGCACGCAGCCAAGGTCTATGCACATCATGCCAGCACAAGACCAAGGTCGATACACCTCCTTCCAGTATGCAGCCAAGGTCTATGCACATCATGCCATCCGAAGTGAAGGTCGATGCACATTATGCCAACACAAGACCAATGTCGATGCACATCCTGCCAGCCCAAGACAAAGGTCGATGTACATTATGTCAGCACAAGACCAAGGTCGATGCACCTCCTGCTAGCATGTAGCCAAGGTTGATGCACATCATGCCAGCCCAAGATAAAGGTCGACGCACATTATGTCAGCATAAGATCAAGGTCGATGCACCTCCTGCCAGTATGCAGCCAAGGTTTTTTTTTTTAAATAACCAAAGAGACACTCGGAGAGCGTACCCCTCCCCAGAAGGGAGGAGTAGACCCACTCCACTAGGTGTCACCATGGTGATGGAATCAATATAAATGAATCATTTGTACACTGTCACCAGGGCATACCCCTTCTAAGCATGAGGGCATTCCCTCAAGCCAAATAGCAAATAAAGGAATGAAAGTCAGGAAAAAAGGGGGTTGAAAGATTATTAGGCTATCTCCCTAATAGCTCCAATGCGTAACCGATCAAACCTAAGCAGCCCCTTGGCCCTCTGGGGAATGGAGTCTTCAGCAAAGAAGATGTGCTGCGTGCCACAGTCACAAGCATGGTTAGAAAAGAAGTCCGCCACTTGATTCCCCTCCCTACAAATGTGTTGAACCGTGGGAGCAAACCAGTCTAACAGATCCCAGAGGTCCTCATAGAGATCCATAAATTTACAGGGAACCTTGGTTTTGTTTCTCAGAATGCCGAGAAGGACTTGCGAGTCCACCTCAATGCAGTGAACGGGATGATTGAGAGCATGGCATAGCCTGAGACCATCGAGCACAGCAAGAAATTTAGCCGCTTGGCGATTCACAAAGCCTTAGAAAAATGAGGCTGCCACCACCAGCTTACCACGATGGTCTCCTAGGACAATGCCCCCATTGGCGGTACCCGAGTTCCCTCGTGAGGCTCCATCTATATTGAGCTTGAGACATTGGAATGGTGGAGGGAGCCAAGTAATAACCTGACACTTGATCTGTGAGTAATTTGGCTTGAGTCTGAAGTGAGCAAGTGTCTCCATGTCCACATGACTATCCGGGGTAGAGTTGTCAGTAGATAGAATGAGGTGAAGCTGGAATGTAATCCGTTCGATAGCAGCCGGGATCCATGGACACTTGTTATCGAAGCGAGCATGATTGCATAGTGACCACAGTTCCCAGCAAATGTAAAGAGGTAAGAGACGCCTAAGTAGATGAATACACCTCTTGCCACCCATGTCCTGCAGCCACCCAGAAATATAAACTTGGATTGAAGATTGGGTTGGGAAGATGTTGAAGAGAACCTCGAAGTGAGCCCAAATGGCAGACGCCACAGGACTGTCCAAGAAAACATGTTTGATGGTCTCGGCTGTTGGATTGGAGCAACAAGAACAGGCAGAAGCCAGTTGAATGCCAAGCTTTTGAATGACAACATCATCTGGGAGCCAATTATAGATGAGATGGCGAGGCCGGAGAGGGGAACAAATCCGGCCCGACGGTTTGCACATCAGATTAACCCGCACTGGGAGGAGGGCAGGGATGCCATTTTAGGAGAAGAAAAGGCTTCAGACTTCAATCAGATTTGTTTGAGGCCCAACCCAAGTCATGACATTCTTCTATTAAAGTCTGTGATTTATTCAAACTTTAGTTGTTAGAAGCACAATGAACTAGAAATTTAAACAGAATATTGAAGGATTCTTAGGGAATTCATAACTTAACCTAGGAAGGTCGGAATTAGGTGAAACCAAAGCCCATGCGACGGCCATGGGGTAAGGAACAACTTTTTGAAGAGCATAACTTTGGAAAATAGGCCTAATAGGGGTTAAGAGGGAGTTTATGAAAATAGGTCAAAATAGTTACAAAAAACACTGTCACCTGTTGAAATAAGGAAATCTTGGCCCATTGTTATACAAATGGGTTGAAACCAGGTCCATTTGAAAGCTTGGGGCCTTAAACCAAACTCTTCTTTTGATATGGAAACCCAATTCGCACCTAAACCCAAGGTCTTGAGCCCATTTTCACCAACCGTCATGAAGAGGTGTGATTGTTTGGGGAATTCACATGTAATTAATTAGAAATTTAGAACTTCATTTGGAGTTATTGAAATGACTTTGAAACTAAGGCCATAATCTGGAATGGGATGTCAGCTACATCTTCTATGTTGAGGTTGAGGCCAAATTTCACCTGGATATTAGAGTTATACTTAAATTACCTCGGGCTACCGAATGGTCGCGACTGGAACGGAGGAGAAATAATGTTAATATTTCAAAAATCTTAACTCATGCTAGAGATAATGAAATTCAATGAAACAATGACCAAAGGTTAGATCCAGAAGTCCTCTTGACTTCATCTGAAGATGTCCCAACCCATAAATGCCTGGACACTAGAGTTATGCTCGAACTATCTCGGGCTACTGAAAGGTCACGATTGGAATGGAGGAGAAATAATGTTAATTTTGTGAAAATCATAACTTATGATAGGGTTGATGAAATTCGATGAAACCACATCCCAAGGTTAGACATGGAAGTCTTCTTGACTTCATCTGAAGACGTCCCAACCTAGATCTCAACAGAAGAGCACGTCCACCTGCATTTATGATCGATGGACGAAGAGTTACGACTGTTCAAATCCCGAAGAGGTGCATGACTTAACTCCTCTTCAAACCAGTGACCTTGGAGTGGGTTTGAGCCTTGCGGGATGTGGGTAAACCCTTAGGAGGCTTGAAAACTATATAAGGGGGGTGGTTTCTTAGGTTGTAAGCCTTTAGCAACCATTCTCTTCAACCATCTTCCATCCTTCTTGCATGAGAAGAGAGTGTGGGACCTTGATCGTGCGTGGGTGGACAATTCGGTGTGTGGAGGATGATCTGGCACGTGGGGGATGATCCTGCAATTCCCGGGGTCGAAAGGAGAATCTTAGGAGGATTTGGGGTGTGGATCTCATCCCCGGATCGTCGGTTTAATATTTCGAAGGTAGACACGTAACCTCAAATCTTATGGGGCAATGATGCATTAGAATGATTTCTAAGTAGTTTCTATACGTTAAAAAGAGTAAAGGCATGTGGGATCATCTTGTAGTCGTCAAGTTTTTGTTTGCCAGTTCTGTGGCTCAACTCGAATGCTAATTATTCACGTTAAGATCACAAGTCGGACACCATTTCTATTGCATCACACTACAAGAAAAATGGGAAATACTGACGTAATTTTCCAACAGGAATATTTCTGTCGGAAAGATGTTGGAACTAGTGTTCATGATTTAAGTTTAGGTGGAAAAGTATGTGTTTATTTTGTTTGTAAGAAAGGTCCATATATTATAAGCCAAGCCCAAAGTGAACCAGAAGCCAATCCAAACCAATATATTTTGGTTTTATTAGAAGAAACTTTGGTTTGGTTTGTTTTGACTTCCAATTATAATGTGGTTTTCTTGGAAATTCGGAGGAAACAAAGCCAAACTGCAACCAGCCCTAGTTTTATAGCATTGCAGCCTTGTTTAACATGTCATTGTTGCATGAATTAGTTTCCAATTATAGTGTGGCTTCATAGAAATTCTCAGGAAACTAAACCAAACCATAGACAACCCAAGAACTTTTATAGCAGTGGAACCTTGTTTACCATGCCATTATTGGATGAACCGGTGGATTCAACTACATTGTGCAGCTTGTTATAGATGTAGTCAACTGGTTTCTCTGTGAACCATCTTCTGTCTGGGAAGAGTCCACTTGTTTAAAGGCTGGGTATGTTCTTAGTGACAATGTCTGCTATGGGAGTTTGCACAACTTATAAGTGGAGAATCCAAAGTTCGTGTGCTACATCTGGAAAGCTGGTATCTCTGTTTTGAAAGTGCAAAGTATCCCACCAGGGAGTGGAGAATGATCACTGAAGGGGGTGATGAATGAGAAATGCACAAAGCTGGTGTGTGGCACGGATGCTGCTGCGACTGTTGTCTCCCACAGCATTTTGCCACCGTTTTACTCCACAAGTTGCTGCCATCCCATGCTGCAGCTTCCGGCATCCCACCTGTCGTGCCTTTCAGAAAGCATCTGCTGCTATTGTTAGGGACTGCTTCTTCTGGCGGCAGTGGTTAGGGTGACATCAGTCCAGGCTGCACTTCGAGCTTGAAGGAAGGAAGTGAATTTTATAGAAGGAATAATGTTCAAGGCGGAAGGATTTTGAAGAACTAGAAATGGTGTACAATAATCCTTAGATAAGTTTCAACAACGAAGGAAAAAAACTTCTTTTAGATTGTAACTTTCTGTCACCTTGGGATTGCGTCAGTAGGCTGACAAATGTCAGGACACATCTGCATTTTATAAATCTTGCTGTCTTAGATAATTACCAAAAAAGAAAATTCTCTGTCATTTTATTGAAAGGGAACTGGTTCATTCAGACACAGGTAGTCAGCTTGCCGTTTCAGTTTTGAGACAGTAACATCATAAGGAACTCCATGGCCCTTTTGAGCATTTATACTTCTGCCTGCCAGATATGGGTGTTTGAGCATTTAGACAGTTATGATTACTATGAAAATCTCTGTGCCCAACTTTTGTTTTGCAGCAGACTCAAGTTATTGCTGCAGCAGCAGCGGGCGTTGCAGCAGAAGGCTTGTCACCACAAGAGGCTAAAGCGGAGGCAGATAATGCTGCACATCTTTCGGTGGCTTTGGCTGAGAATGCTATTGTAATCCTGATGCTTGTAGAAGATCATTTACGGTTGCAAGGCCAACATTTTACTGCTTCTCATTCGTTGGATGTTTCTGCCTCTCTCTCCTCACTTTCATCATCAGTAGTCAGTCATGTAACTTCACTTGGTAAAGCTCCTGGGGAGACTACGGACATTTTACTTTCTAAAAAGTCATCACTGTCTGGTGATTCTGGAGGGCTTCCACTGGATGTATGTATACACAATTTTTTGTTTCCATCTTTGCTATTATCTGTTTGTTTTGTTCTTTTCAAAAGATAAAAATCTGTTTCTTTCAGCTATTGTTTCTATGTTCCTATTTAGTCTGTTTGTTACTTACCATTTAAACTGATGTTGGTTCACACCCCTAGGTATCTGCCCTTCCACTTATGCATTTCATTCGTCATTTATATTTATAGATACCGCACTTCAATAAACTAATTTGGGTCATTTTCTTTGGTTATTTGTGTTGTCTTGCAGGTCAGTAGGCATTTCAACACGAGGCCCATCCCTCCTGGCCGGCCGGAAGGGGTGGAGGATTGAGTTCCCCGACTCAGGATCTGGAAGCTTTTGCGGCTCATCTCTGACCATTTAACAAGGATAGCGGTCTTACTCAGACCGTCTTTCCTCTGCTCGCGACCAATTGAAGACCGTCCAAGTTCCACACCCAGGCCTTCTTCCCGCGCTCTGCTTCAGTGCTGGCAGTGGCCTATCATCCGGCCGTATTCACTGTTCGGTGGTCAACAAGAGGCCGTCTTCTTACTACACCAGTCTTGCATTGTCTGGCGAGTGTCTTCATCCACTTCCTTTTCTAAGGTACGTAGTGCGCCTCTCTTCGCACTAGTCACCTTGGTGGCAATCACAATCTGATTGTATGCATGGGTGATTGATTCCATTGTGTTATTCATTTCTTTCCATGCTCTATTTAGCGCCACATTGGTCACATCCATTCACCCACACACCCGCACGCACCCTTCTTTAGAACTGGAGGAGAAAAGATATCTACATCCCTCATTTTTGGCGATCACGGTGGGACGACTTATGCCCATCGTGCTTCTGACATTGTTGGCCTGCTCTTCTGTATTTGTTTTAGTCAATTTTTAGTCTCCTCGGATTTACCATTTCATTTTCTATCATTTACCATTCTCTGGGTTGGTTGCAGTCCTCTGTGGGCCATTTCTGGTATCTAGCGGCCGGTCAATAGACCACTTTGCGCTGCCTCAGGTACATTCATTCCCCCTTAGTTCCTGTCATTTGTGTTTCTGTGAGCCTGTTACCTGTTGCGGTCCTTTCAGGGCCATTTTATCCAAGTGACGGTCATTTACCAGATTGCCTCTGCCACCTAGGTACGCGTTGGTGATTCCTATTACTATTTAGTTTAGTTCTATGTCTCGTTATTTACTACTTTCTGGCACACTGCGATCTTCCCAGGACCGTTTCGATCCCTGTGCGGTCTCCCATCTGATCGCTATTTTACTACAGTGCACCCCGAGATTCATACTTGTGCTCTATTTTTCATCATTTCACTACTTATTTTGGGTGCTATTTATCTCCCCCTAGATGTCATTCATGTCTATACTATTATTACCATCTTTGCAGCATTATTTGATCATTGTTTGTTAGTTTTAGGCTAGAATTTGCATGCACTCCGGTGCATATAGGATCATACATTTTCACCATTGTAGTTGCATACCTACCTTGGTAGGAGATCCTCTCATCTCCATATTCCTTGGAGCCGACTAGGTGATGCTATCCAGGATCTCCGTAAGTTTTTGAGAGTCGTGGATTCCCACACGGACGCCGAGCAGGTTGTACCGTTACCACCCCGAGTCTAGGTTGCACCTGTGAGAGAGAGTACACCTAGAGTCAACCAAGTCCCTCATTCCACCCCCATTAGGAGTCCTATTGTTGAGAGAACACTGATTTAATTAAAGCTAGTAAGGTTCTTAAAGGGGAAACATATAAAAATTTCACGCATCATTGCCACTTGGTTGATTATTGGTTGCCTCTTATCTCCTCTTGTGTTGTGCGTTTTGTTAGTCATCCCCATCTAGGTGCTTACTAGTTGTTGTCTCTTTTGTTAAAGGTACTCGTTGCATGTGGAGTTGCTTCACGCCTATAGGATCTTCTCCTAGGGGCAATTCCCCATATCATCATTAAAGTCCAAAAAATAGCATGTGTGATATGAATAAGTATAAATAATTAGGAACTTATCAGTTCTCGCCGTGACTAGTGGGCGCTCAAAGGGTGCTCGTTGGGTGGTGAAAGTGCTCGGACGGCGATCGGTGCTTGGCGGGGCATTCACTCTGAGTAACAAGTCAGTCTTTCTTTGTCCCTATCTAGAACTGGGTGTGTTTCTATTGGTGAAGATTGCCTCCCTTTCTTGTTCATCGGAGTCTCTTTTATAGGGAGTTGTCCTGGTGGTGAGGGCTAGTCCCTTAATAGGGAAGGGCGCAAGTCGTGGAGTAACGCCTCCCCACGATCGGGGGGAGTCTCCCATTGAGGGCTCGATACTCCAGAGTAGGACGGTTCCCTGGAAAGTCTTACGACGCCCATAGGACATGCTCGCTCTTAGCGGGATTGAGGCCAATGTGGTGTTGAGTAATGGTTGGTTGTTGGAGAGTCCTCCGGTGGCTATCGCGTCTGGGCCAATGCCTTTCGCGTTGAAAAATCAAATGATTGTTCATCTTGGGTTGTCCGCTGTGGGTAGCAGTTGTCAAAGCCTGACATGCGCGTTGTAGGCTGTAGACCTAGTTGGGCCTAGCAGAAATGGGCCTCTCATGGGCCGATCCGATTTTACCATCCTTACTAGCCCCCCAACTCTCAGATGTCGAGCACTTTCTCAAGATCTGAGAGTCAAGTTCGAGAGGGTGCGTCAAAGGGTGGTTTCGTGGGTGGTCTCCTTACGTGGCTCGGATCGGTGACCCCAATCATATGCTTGGTGCGCATGACGTCTCTGGAAAGCGGCGCCTCTGTAATATGTTGGTCGCCATGGCCTTTGGCTTGTGGGGGTGTCATTTTACCGGGGTTACGTGGCAACTGGAGGCCGGTAAGGCTGCGTAAAAGAGGTTGGAGACCCAGGGCACCGAGCTATGAGCTCATCAGGCGGCGTAGGAGGCTGAATGCATCGAGCTCTGAGAATGGCGTATGCTATGGGAGAGAGTCCTCGCCGAGGCTGAGCGTGATCGGGGCACCTTCCGTGTTTAGGTTCGACCAGTGGAGAAGACTCTCTAGGTGGTGACCTAATGGGCTGAAGCAACTGAGGCTCAGTCTTTTTTCCCAGTGGCTTTGGCTAATGTCACCGAGGTCTAGGCTCAGGAGGCAGAGTCGCGGGTCGAAGACCTGCGTGTGTTGCTACACGTCCCCGACCTAGAGACAGTGGACCGCCATCGCTCATCTTTGGCTTACCGAGATGAGCTGAACAGAGTGACCGTTGAGGTTTTATGGCCCAACTCAGGATCGTGGCTTTCAAGAGGGCTGGGTGGTTGCTCTTCAGATTGTGGCTGCTGACTGAGGCATCCCAGTGTCATCCCTCGTTCCCCTTCTTATGCCGTTTGAGCTGGAGGACGATGAAAACGGGGAGGAGCATTGGGAGGAGGGGCTGAGCAATGGAGATCGAGCTACTAGGGTCGAGGCAGTGTTGGAGAAGGAGTTTGTTAATCTCTCAGATAATGCTCCACATCTTGCGGGCGTGCCAGGGGTCCAAGACCGTGGGCTGGACGATGCTGCTACTATCCGGGTGAGCTCTTGAACAAGTACTCGCCATCTCTTCTTTTTTCTTTCAGCTTCCTATGTACTAAATTCTTCTTTTTTTGTTCTGTCAGGGTATGTCTGAACAGTCAACCCCTGTCTTGTATGCTTCTTTGTATTTTGGCTTGAGCTCATGATGCGTTTGGCCTCCAATGCTTATGCGCCACTAGTGGTCAGCTTTGTATGTACACAGACATGATCCACAACCCGCAGAAATATGATCTGAAACCCGGGGCGTTATAGTCCTCACCCTTACAAAAATTTCATCCTTGAAATTTTTGACCATGGACATAACTCACGGGGAAGAACGCACCCAACGGGTAATACCTCACGATCGCAACACAACCACTATGTCCTTCATCCAACCTTCGATGAGGAACATCACTAGACCAATATAACCAATAAAGTCCTCTCGTGCTACCATGCCAATCCGTACCAATCCTCGGGCCTACCAAGACACACAAGGACAGACAAGTATGGCATCACCTCAGCTTCCTCGAAACATTAAGGGCATGAATAATATCTGATATGCTCAACCCACGAAGAGAGACACCTAATTTTTGATGCAACTCCATCCATCACTGGGAAAATCTATGCCTGACAATCCACTCAGGACACTGGCTTCCTTAATTACCGAACGTCTAGTACCCCTCACAAGGAGCACAATCACATCTTTGACCATGGGCGAAATTACACAGCTATCCGTTGTCCGCAACACTTCGGACCGCTCCATGCGGCCAATGACTCTCACCTCGAGAGCCGAAACACAACCAAAACCCACCAGTCAACACCGGTCCCAGAGCCAAATTCTCATCGGTCTCCACCAACACCTGTGGATAACCCATTGGCTGTAGAAAATCATCCACCAACTGCTGGTCACACCCCAACCAAGAATCCTCTGATCATTCTCCTCATATGCTCCTCTGTAGAACCAATGATCGAATCTCTGGATACTCGCTCGTAGCCACTAGCTCCAACATCTACTATTTATACACCTAGGCCACGCATCATCTGAACACCATCCTAAACCTCCCTGGCTATCCAACCAATTCCAGCTTCTCAGGAAGGGGAAAAGAACAACGAGTTCGCCCGCACGAGCCTCGAACTCCTCAATCTTGTTAATCTTGGGACAACGTCTCAATCCCCTACTCAAAGGCAGGGCCCCCTTACATTCACACTTCGAGGGATTCTTTCGTTGAGGAGACAGCTACTTCATATTATGACCATCCGATCCACACTTAGCAACTCCACAGTTCCACCTAGTTTGCCAACTGATAGTGACCTATCTCAGCATCCACCTGAATGTAACACCGTTCAGATTGAACAATCTCTCGCTCCATATACAGCCTCCTTGCATAGCTTCTCCCGAGTCTTGTCAAAACCAAGATCTTTTATCCACATCCTTCACCTCACTTATCTAGTCCCGAACAGCATGCCCGCCGGACAACCTGTGCACTAAGCCACATATTATCATAACGCTTAGACAACTCAATTAGCTCCTTCGACTACACATGGCAGCCTTATGGAATCTCGCTCTTAGCACCATCATCCCCGGCCCTACATCTAGATCATTCACCCTGAGCAGGGCTAGTTGACTCACCGTCTTAGCTCTAAACTACATATACCGGTGCCTCATGGCCAACCGAAAACCACTTGAACCAGAGGATAGCGCATCACATACGGCATGATAATCTCTCCACACTTCCTTCCAAATGGAAGAGTGCCTCCCCTTAAGTATTTTGATCATGCCGTCACATCGCATCAAACCTTAAATACACTCGATTGGGGTCACCGTCCAGGTCCTCTTTCCAACAACCTTCATCTAAGCTTCCACCGGGTCCCTCAATTGTCATCATTGCCGCATACTTGGCTTACAAATCCACAAAATTGTTGGGGGATAGAGGTCCAATATGGCCACACTGATACTCATAATACATCTACTGGAACTCGAAAGTAATTTCTCAACTTATCTATACCCAGATCCACTTCGATCAGCTCATCAACGGTGGCTTGGCCACCACCTTCTATCTCGGGGGGAGCCGACTGTAAATCGATGAAGCCTTCATCATCTTCTTTAGCCTCAAGAGCATCATAGATGTCTTCTTGTACCACCTCGCTCAGCGACAGGGCTTCGTCAGCTTCTTTCCCTAGCTCGGGAATTGGTGCCGCTGTCGGCAGCATGGCTTTCGGGCGACTTGAAAGTTGGTCCGTGGGCGAACCACCCTCAAGAGTAGTAGGGAGCTTTTGAGCTTTCTGCTCCCATGGGGTATCATTGGAGGTCATGGCGACCTCATTGGTGATGGATTCCCAGCATCTACAGGGGGCATCGACTTTCGGCTCTTCCTACATCATTGTGTAGGGCTTTGGGGTATCTCCTGGCGTAGAGGGCTGCAGGACTTCTTCATGGTCTTCTTGATAATCATCGTAGATCGGTTTCATGGGGCCTTCACCCAGATAGGTGGAAAGGGATGCTTCTCCTGCTTCGGGGTATCTTCCATTGGCGGGCTTGTGACCTCCATGAGCAGGGAGATCATGTGGACCCCGCTTCTATAAATGCCTGCATCATGCAGACGTGGTGGGTACACTTCACATCTTCCCATCGTCAGTTTGCCCCTCCTGATCTTTGAGCAATATTTTTAAATACATAACAATTTTCGATAGGATGCCCTAGGACCCAGTGATAAGGACAAAAGCGGGGGTCATCACTTCATTTGGCATCCTCCACTCTTTTGGGCTCTGGCAAGGTAATCTTGCCATAATGACAGGCCCATTAAAAAATCTTCCGAGTCTTGTCACTCGGGAAGGAGTAAGGCCTCGTCATTTTCTCTCGCAATGAGGCCGGTTGATTGGTTGAAGGATTGGCTACTTCCTTCTTCCTTTCCTTCGAGTGCCCAAAAGCGCTAAAGTTGGCATCTTCGGGTTTGTTTTCTTGTTCTGCCAGAGTGGTGGCGGGAGTGGTATTTTGATAGGAAGGCTTCAATATCAGCTACTATCTCAGCCAATTGATCAAGGGATTGGACATCGAGGCCGACCATCCTCTACTGAATCTCTTTCTTCAAACTCTATCTGCAAACCTAGGTGGCAGCCTGGTGGCTTAGTGGGAACTTGCGTCCCGCATAAAGGCTTCTCCATCTTTTGATGTAGTCTAGGATGAGCTTGTTATCTTCTTGCCTGTGGCTGTAGAGTTCTACCCTAATCACGGGAAAGTGCTTCGGGCTTGGGTGATTGAAATGCTGAGGGAGGATACCCCTGGTTGGGTCAAACCGACTCATACTTATCTCAGCTAGTTGCTTCTCCAACTTTTCGATTTCCTACTGTAGCCCACCACACAATGAGGGCAAGGTGGAGTCATATTGAGGGAAATCTACTTCAGAGCATCTTCCATCGGTCGAGCTTGTGACCTCCGCGAGGAGGGAGACCACATGGACTCCCTTTTTATAGATGCTTGCTTCATGGGGTTGTGGTGTGTCCACTTCATAGTCCCCATCTTCAATTCACCTTTCCTGATCAAGTCTTGGGTAGTATCCTTGAAGACATAACAATCTTTGATAGGGTGGCCTAGGATTCAATGTAGAGATAGAATTCAGGGTCATCACTTTTTATGGCGTCCTCTGGCGTTTTGGGCTTTGGCAAGACGACCTTGCCATAGTGGCAAGCCCATTTAAAGATTCCTTGAGTTTTATCCCTCGGGAAGGAATAAGGCTTCTTCCTCTTTTCCTGCAACGCGAGGACTCGTTCCACTCGCTGACTAGTTGAAGGGTCGGCCGCTCCTTTCACCTTCCTCCTTGAGTGCATGAAAGCACTGAAGTTGGTGCTCGGGGATTGATTCTTCCATTCTGCCGTGATTGCGGGGGAGTGTCCTGGGTTCATGGATCTGCCCTGCCAGAGGTGGATGCCCTCAGTTAGATCAGTCAGCAGTTTGGTCATTTCGGCTGGCTGTGCCTTCAATGTCTCGATCTGTTGTTGCTGCTTATAGTATATTGCGAGCATAACAGGGTCACATGGGGAGAAGTCCAGAGTGTGGCTTGGACCACTGTCTTCCGTTCTGACATCGGGCGGAGGTAGTAGTGCCCCGTCAGCATGACTATCTGGGACTAGCCCCTCATAAGTGGATGGGACCACCTTTACATCCCTGCTTGGAGGTGAGTTCGAGAGGAACACTTCTTCATTTTGGGTTTCACCGGCCGGAGGCATATGTTTCTCTTGGCTCTTGGCTTCTTATGCATCTGGGTCTTCTGGGGGATCGTCGCAGGCCGGAGCCGAGATAGATATCACATCTGCTTCATAGAACTCTTCTACTGAGAAGCCCAAGCCAGGATGTCAGGTAATCTTCAGGAGTTCTCTATCCAGGTTCGGTGGATACCAGAGATTCTTGAACATCTGATTTTTGCTTTCGGTCTGAAAGAAAGGCAGTTGTTGCCCCCTGGCCATCTTCACCACTCTGCCAGATATATCCGGAAGTTCCATGATTGGGGCGACCGAGTCATGGATTTCTTCGAAAAATTTACAATCATCATCCCCTTTTACTGCTATTCGTCAGCCGCATAGAATATCGTAGGTGGACCCTTCGGGTTGGGCACCTCCCAGGTCTTCAAGAATTCAACTGTTTGACAGTCTAAATGTGTGAGGGGCTTCGTGATCCCTGGAGGGACCTTCACGTACCCTGGCAAATCCTCGAGCTTCGGAACTCCTGTCTCGGGGTAAATATTGGAGGGGATGGCTCGAACCACGCCTTCAAGTTCAGAGATGTATGACACTTCCTATGGTGCCATGTAATCGGGTGGCGGTGGAGGGAACCAATCATCGTCCTTCGCTATCTCTTTCCCTTTGCTTTGAGCTAGCTGGGGCTTCTACTTCAGCTCCTCTATGTAGAGTGAAGCATCGAGTAGATGACATTCAAACACCTCAAATGGGTGTAAGTCTGTAAATATTCTTTCCTCTTTTCCATTCCGGGAGTACTTAATGCACCGGTGCAGGGTCGAAGACACTATCCGATTTTGATGCAGCCACGGTCGGCCGAGCAATGCCTTATATGAGGTATCAGCATTGATGACGTGGAATTGCACCTTGGTGGTGAAGTCTCCCAGTGACAGCTCGAACTCCGCTACGCTCATGGGGACTTCAAACTTCTAGTTGAACCCAGCTATCTTCATGTCCCTGACCTTGATCAGGTGCACATTGAAATAATGCTTCTGGTAAACCCAGTAGGGGAGTATGTTTACTGCTGCCCCTGGGTCGACCAAGATCCTATTTATAGGCTGGCCGCTCAACTGTCCTCTCATGTACAAGGGTCTATTATGGCTGACCGAAGGAAAAAGCACATCTCCTTCGGTGAAGGTAAAGGCCACCGCCGACTGCATTTCGGTGAAGTTGCTCTCGTAGTGTGCTGGGGTTTGCAAAGCTGCAATGACGGCCTGCCGAGTTTCCTCATCTAGAGAGAGTATCTCCCAGACACTGAATCTTGCCCGGATCCTTTTCAGTTGTTTCAATATGTGGGTGCCGGCCCGGACATTAGCTAACTTTGCTTCTTTGGCTTTGCTATGCTTGCCATGCTCTGGTGCCGAACGAGTCGGTGGAGAAGACAGTTTGTGTTCATCTTTGGGGGTTGCTCCATCCCGACATGCCTGGTCGGCTGGTTCCTCCATCTGCATGGGCTGAGCTGCGCAGGCAACACCAGCACCATCTTTGTCCGCCGGGGGTGGCGCCTTTGGGGCCGTGGTGGAGGTGTCATTGGCCTTTGGTTCGGTTTGTTGAGCCAGCCGTTTACCTTCCCGCACAAGCAGGAATTCAGCGAACGAGGGAACCACTTTGCCTGCTGCATCTTCATGGTAGAGGCCCAATGGAGGTGGGATTCTGGCGCCCTTCACTTTAGGTTCAGGGATTTGGTATGGCCACTCGCCCCTGAATATAATATTGTGATTGGCCGGGGACAGACGCCACCATCTCCTCCCAGACCTAGTGACATACTGGGAAGTAGAGGCCTCGGCTTGGTTTGCTTCGGCGGGTGCGAAGCATATTTCTTCTTCTTACTCCTCTTCAGAATTCTGGGCCATGTTGAACAAGGCCGACAAGGTATTGCAGGACAAAATGCTGCATTTTCTTTTATTCTTCGGCTTTCTCTTATTTTTCTTCCTCTCTTCCTTTACAGCTAGAGGCTATTCTTGGGGAAGTTCATCCCATATGCCGAGTTCTTGTGTTTCGGCTTTGACTTCTTTAGCCAATTTTAGAGATTCAAAATGTTCCCAAAGGACATACTCCTTCAGATCCATGTAGGGGCCAATTAAATGAAAAAACCCAACCCTATGAATAGTGAAATTGGACAAATTTCACTATTCACAGGGTGATAAAATTTTTTAACGTGGCCCTCGTGTCACGTCATCTAGTGACGTGAACGACACACCAAGTTAATTAGACGTGTGGGCTACTCAAAAAAATCAAAAAAAAATATTATGTGTTGCACTAATTACACCAATGAGTGTAATTAGTGCATGGGGTGCACTAAGTATTACTCTTAGATGTATAATATAAATGACAATTAGTCTGTTAAGACTCGTACATTTGGTCCTAATTATGTAATTGGACCATTTGATTATATAATCCTTGGTCCAGTTGGCATAATTAAACCATAGGATTTAAAGTTAGAAACCCAACTGTGGGGTCGGGTCAATTGTATGATCAGGCTCATAATTGAGCTGATTTACTCATTGGAACCTAATATCATCATGATCAAACCCTTGGGTTACGATGCCTTTATGATCTAACCATTGGATCACAAGAATATAATTAGACCATTGAATTGCCATACGATTACAATCAGACCATTAGATTTGAGGTATAATCATAATCGACCGTCGGATTGACATGAGATCATGATTGGCCCATCAGATTGGGATACGATCACGATCAACGATTGGATCGTCATATAATCACGATCAACCCATCAAATTTGGATAAGATCACGATCAACCATCGAATTGCCATAAGATCACGATCGGTCAATCAGATTAGAATACAATCACGATCAACCATTAGATCGCCATATACACGATCAACCGTCAGATTGTCATATAATGGCAATCAACCCGTTGCATCACCATACGATCACGATCGATCGTCAGATCACCATATGATCATGATCGGCTCATCGGATCAAGATAAGATCACAATCAACCGTCATATCGTCATACGATCACAATCGGATCATCGGATCGAGATATGATCACGACATACCGTCGGATCGCCACATGATCATAATCAATCCATCGGATCGAATTAATTCCTGAAGTGCCCATAAAGACTTAGAAAAAATATAGTGGAAAAACTCGGGGATCGGGATCGGATCGTTCGGAGATCGGTTCGGCCCATCCACTCCCGATCCGCAACCAATCCAAGAGTTTTCTCATTTTTTAAAATGAAAAGCTCAAAGGGGGCTTTTATCAAAATGGAGGGGCTTTTATCAAAATGTAATTGCTTCTTTGCAAGCCTTTCCTTCTTCCAAGGGTGGCTTCTTCCCAAGGTGGCTCCTCCCTTCTTCCGGCACAACAATGGCAGCGGAGCGGGAGCAGGAGCAGCAGAGGTTTCAACGATAGCGGCCATCTGTTTGCAACGATAGTAGCCGCCTCTATTCTCCACGACAATGGCTTCAGCGGAGCAAGAACGACAGCAGCAAGTCGGTGAGGGCTCGATCCCCTTTCTTCCTCAATCCTTCTTCCGCTTCTTCTTCTTCTTCTTCTTCTTCTTCTTCTTCTTCTTCTTCTTCTTCTTTTGTTGTTGTTGTTGCTCTCTGTTTTGTTTTTCTTTATAAACCTTGAGAGCACAGTCCAGATCGATCCTTCCGGGGTGTTTTTTTATACATTTAAGAGTGGGGATCATGTCAGATCGATCGATCCGGGGCCGATTTTGGCCGATCCCAGCCAATCTGACCAATCCGACCTGAATCGAGAATAGTGGTATCGGGATTGGATCGGATCGAGCCAAAGGCATGCCTTGAGGCTTCTTGAAAACTTCAGATTTTCCCTTCGTGAGTTCCGTCTGTTTGTGTCCCAACCTCTCAACCCCTTGTTGAGTCTTCCTTGGATCAGTTAGAAGTCTCTTTCTTGGGTCATTGCCTTCCTTGGTTGGGTTTCGGCCTTATTTTATGCTAAGCAAGCACTTCCGATTTATTTTGTCACCCTCTTAAGCATAACGCATCCAAATTAGCCCGTTATGTTAACATAACGCATCTTCATAAGTCCGTTATATACAGCGTCTTATTCACCGTCTCATCCAGTATCCACCGTCTCATTCAGCGTCTCATTCAGCGTCTCACTTATTTAGTGGATCTGTTAATGGCCATTATGTTAACATGACGCATAGCATCTCTCTGGGTCACGCATTCCACCACTCTCAAGTGGGTCCGCACACGTGTGCACAGGAAAGTTACGTTTTGTGGACGAGTCACTAGAGGTAAGACTCAGACTCACAGAAACCACCGCTCATCATGCTGACAAGGAGTGAGAATAGCCTATCACACCACACTGCCTCTCAGTGGCGTAGACTGACAGAGCACAAAAGTTGAAACAATAACAGGCACAACAACCCCTGAAATGGATGGGCGCACAACCGTCTCAAGTAAGACACTACGGAACAGAAAAGTTGAACGGTCCCCTTAGAGGTGACGCGACCAGGAACGTGCCTCCCAGAGGCGTGGCGATATCATGGGAACGCGACCACCCCAGGCCATGCGATAGGGTTGGAATGCGACCCCCAGGGGAGGCACGTTAACAGAGCGCGCCCTCCATGGGCGGTATGCTCCGATTAGAACACACCCAAATCGATGGGCGCGATAATAAAAAATGTGACCAGTCACCCATGCGTGATCTCCACCGCCACACTGTTCATCTTCCTCGATGAATGCGACCACAAGACGCGTCGTGTTCCTCAAGAACGAGACCCATGTTACCACCGTGATATAAAATTGAGCTGGAAATGGCGTACACCCACAGGGAAAGCCCGATCCATGACCCATTCACCCCCAGGTGAAGGGGAATACAAAGGGAACTCTTCCCCAACCCCCCTAGCATAAATCCATGCCCATAGATCGATCAAAAACCTCAAGAAACACTAGATCCTGTGCTCAAACCCCAAATCATGCATTTTCCCACCCCGGCATAAAACAAGTCCCTCTCGACCTCTCCTCGGCCTAGAAATCACGAGGAATGCAGGAAAGAAGGTAAGGATCTGCCCCCCTACCTCAAAGAAGCTCGAAAACCGCAGGATCGCCGCCGATCTTGAATCTAAGTTTAAACCACGATCTCCACACCCTCGCCGCGAAAATGTCACTGCCATGATCACCTCGCCGCCGCTATCGCTGTGGCCTCCCCTTAGCTTGCCGTCTGCAGTCGAAGAGGAAGAGGACGCCGTGTGCTCTCGGACAGGGGAGAGGAAGCTTGCAACGGCCGGGAGGGGGAAGCTCTCACGGGAGAGAAAAGAAAAGGAAAAGAAGAAGAAAAAAAGGAAAAGAAAAAGGGTTTAATATATAGAAATCTGAAAATCCCAAAAAATATGAAAAATTGGGAAAAATCATTTTTACGATCCTCAGAACACGCTTAATGCACTGATAACGTCCCGGAGTAGGAGAATGCAACGGTTCAACATGTATAGAGTTTTGAAGGCTCGTCAGGAAAAAACATGAGTAAACTACAAAACATGCTCCGGGACCCCTGAAAGTGATCCGAAACCCGCAGATCCAGATCCGAAAAATGTCTAAAAAACCTGGGACATTGCATGGACACTGTCTGTGCTCGCCCTTACATCTTCAAGTTATAAATAAAGCTACTTCCATGAGAAATTTAAAATTTGGCCTTTTTAGTAAAATGGCCAAGAATGTAATTCCAAGGCCCATTAAGCCCTGAACTGAACTAGACCCAGCCCGGGAGGGAAGTCTTACACAAAATAAGCCTGAATATTGCCAGAAAATAGCCCTGACACACAACGGACAACTTGAGGCATCAACAAATAAAAGTAAGAGGAATGACTCGACTTATTGGCAAAAACGGGTGTCAACAATAGCATCCCCTGACGCCTTACACCGCACCGCAGGTGTCTGCTTGGCACGCTAGCGCCTAGCGGAGGTAAGGACACTGAACAAGTCATCACAAAGCAAGTGACTAGCTGGGGTCGTGCCCGTCAACGCGTGTCCAACTGCCCCCAACCACGTGTGCACACACAGACCGTATGCACTAGGTCTGGCCTTTAACTGATTTTCCCCTTAGCTAGACTCTGGCTACTACATGTGGTGCCCGACGGAGACCAGTTTAAAAATCATACTCAGGGTAGCCCCTCCACCACTCCCTGGTGGGCCAGTACATGCGTATCGAAGGCTACGACTAGTGGAGGGTCACTAAAGGAGTAGACTCTCAAGCCACGAAAAATAACGTCACAGCTGGACCAATACGGGGATCATCCCTCGTACACACACCATCGCACGGTGACTCCAGTCAGTGATGAAATAGGATTGCAGCCCACTCGAGGTAGTCCAATGCCTGATGGACCAACCTTGGTGCATCACAGGCTGTGGCGGACCATTCCTGGTGCGCCACGGTAACCTGACGGACCAACTCAGGCGCGTCAGGCACTCGGTATGAAACAAACTGTAACGCACCTACGTTAGTGCGTCACAGAACCTGATGGACCTAAATAGGTGCGTTAGAGCACGAGATGAAGCAAGCCGTAATGCACTCCTCCAGGGGCGTTACGGTTCCTAATGGACCAACCCTGGCGCGTTAGGTCACGGGACCAAGTTGGCTATAATACACACCTCTAGGGGCGTTACAAACCCTAACGGACCATCTCAGGTGCATTAGGTGGAAGGGTGCATCAACCCTAACACGCCTTCCTAGGGGTATCACACAACCTGACTCCCCACTCAGGGTGCGTCAGGCGTCTATGACCCCCAACGGTCAGAAAACAACAATCGAAAACCAATGGTCGAATCGTCACTCTAACGGTCGACTCTAGGGGTGTCACACCCCTGTGGCGGTCTATCGTGGGACCGTCAGGCCCACAGACGCCACGCTTAAAACTCAACGAAGCGTAACGCACCTCCTTGGGCGCATTACACCCTGTGGCGGTCACTAGAGCGACCGCAACAGCGCTCTGATGGCGAAACGGCGAACAAGACCCAAAATGCCGACCACGCCCCCATACCTCCATGGGAGAGGGGAAAATCGAGGGGGAAGCTCCCCTGGGACCCCTAGCATGATTCTAGGCCATTAAAATGCTAAATCGTGACTTAAATCTATAGATCGGGTGAACTCTCCCCAAATCATGATTTTGCCCTAACCTGCTCAAAAACGCCCCTCTCGGCTCCCATTCGGCCTACAAATCGTGGGGGATGATAAGATGAGCATAAGGATTCGTCCCCCTACCTTAATAGAGCGAAAGCTTCACCGAATCGTTGCCGAAATCAAGGAAGACGTTTTGAAACCCTTGTCCCTTCACGATCTCCCACAAGCTTTACGCCGTCATGATCACCTCACTGTCACCGTCGTCGCCATGTCGTCATCCCGCACCGTCTGCATCCGGAGGGGACGCGCCGCCACGATCGCTGGACAAAGAAGAGGAAGAGAGGAGGCGCTGATGGTGGGGAGGCGTAGTTAGTTACTTGCTTTCCTAGTATAGCTCTTGACGCCGCTGCTAGTGAGAGTGATAGGACGCCTAGCTTGCTAGATTATACCCAAGACTTCTTTTGATGCGCTATTCAGTATTTGTAGGTTTCCTCAGAGTACTCAGACGCTCTTTCTCTCCAAATATATCTTAAAGATATAGTACGAGGCCAATATAACACTTTTTAGTCTCTACAACAGTAGAATAAATCAATCCCGAAATGTAGATCGCACAAGGTTAGCCAACAAGGATGAGCATGCTCATGTAGATACATCATGGGATGTCTATAGCGTGATGGTGAAGAAGAAGCAAACTGGAGATCATCCTCGCGGTGCAAGACGGGAGGCTATCGTCGAGATTTTTTTTCCTCATATTGCAGTTTAAGCACACCAAGATGGAGAGGGGAGATGGGGCCCTTCTTCGAATTTGTGGGGGGAGGGGGGGTGGACAAAATGGTAGAGAGGAATTGAGAAGAGGGTAAACTCTCCCATCAAGGAGACCCTCTCCTTCTTTAGACCTTATGTAATCTTCCAAGATTTCAAATCGTAATCTGTAGGTTATGGGAGGGAGAAGGGGAAGAGGATCCAAAACTACCCCCACCCTAAGGGATGGCTATAAATGAAATTAATCAAAAGAGTTAATAGAGATAATAATGGATCATGGGCCACTTATGGATGGATTGGGCCAAGCCCAATTCTTACAAGGGCTACTACAGGTTTACTTGTTATTCTATGACATAGCATATTTATCCTTAAGTGGGCATTTTGTATTGTCGGAAACTATCAATTTGGAGCTAATTTGATAATTTTGCCAACATACAAATTTTGGCATATTGCTTGAGAAGGACAATTTGGACTGGAGGATTGCATGGGGCCACAATTTAGGCCGTTCATGGTTGGTAGGCCTTCAAGATCTCACTAACCCTCCCCAAATGATGCTAAAACTGAGATCCCATGTTTGAAAAATTGGCTTGACTGGATGTCGGCTAGAAGACAAGTCAAGTTTTTTCCTCCCTTCTTGTAAGACAAACTGAGATCCCATGGGGCAGGTGAGGGTCCTCGTCCAACCAATAATTAAATGGGCTCTCTCCCTTTTGTTGACGAGTGGTCATGAAACCCGTAATATGTAACTGGGCCAAGCCTGGAAAGCGATGCCTTCCCCAACAACTGAACAAGCCCACACGCTGGTGCTGGTCCCGGCCGAGGGGGACTCTCCACGGCCTCCGCAATCACCTCCCCCGACCATTCAAGGTGTTCCACGCGCTCGGCCGGCTGCTCCGTGCCATAAGCGAGCGTCACCACCTACACAGCAAGCTCTCCACTGCGTCCATCTTTAAAAGCAGGAAGGGACGGATCCGACGCTACGGGAGGGGTTGGATCGAATCACGCACATTCCCTCCCTCAACGGGATCCATACCATGCCCCCACCACCTCGAGTTTCGACCATCATTGCTGCACTCTTCTATGCTTCGTGAGTCAACCTGACACTGATGGCACCAAGTCGCCTGTCCACTTGGGCCGTGCGGCACCTACGTACATAACCAGCACGCACAGGCCAGCTATCCACAATTTGCGAGCAAAAGCGACAACAAGGCAAACAACCACACGAAGAGACACCCCGGTCCTAAAAGGGTCCTCTAGAGGGGGCCTCGAAAGACCCAACTTCAGATCCATACAGTTTACAAGAGAACTAGACAAGGTAGGGTCCTGGACGGGGGCCATATGCGGATAGCGCTGAACATGTTGGAGTGTGTGTGTGTGTGTGTGTGTGTGTATGAAAATTTCTAAAAAAATAACAATGACATAATTTCTAAGAATTAGTTCACATTATCTTATTTTTGACCTTTCAAACGTCAAAATTTAAAAATCTGCTCAACATGAAACTTGTAGATCTTTGAGTTCTCTTTCTCATGGGTCCAATATTGGCCCCATTCTGACATGCTTACGAAAGTTACATATAAACAACGTAAGATATCTTATTTAATTTATTTAATAACATTAGTTAAACTCGTATTCATTATACCGTTCGTAGTATTGGGCATTAGTTAGGAGAACCTAAAATTTATACGGACTCTAAATATGAAATATTTAATTAACTTTAGGTTTCGGACATTTTCGGGTGTTACACTGAGCGGCCAGTACAGTAAACCACGCTGAAGAGAAAATTCACACTAAAACCTCTCATGTGACAGGAGTACTATCCCACTGACAACGAGACCAGAAGCGTCCTCCGATGACTTACACTGTAGCCTCATGTGTCTCTCTACTCGTCCTCCGGTGGAAACTGAGACACAGTACGCTGTACCACAGAACAAGGACTAGCTTTGGTCATACTCGTCAGCACGCATCCACTACCCCCGACCACGTGTGCACACACAAACCATCTACTCTAGGTCGGTCCTCTTGCCGATTTTTCCCCAACCAGACTCAGGCTACAAAGACAAGGGGCCCTTAGGTAACCGGCTTAAAAATCACTACATGGGACAAGCCACCACCACTCTCAGGTGGGTCGACACACAAACGTGCCCAGGTTAGCTATGTCTAGTGGGTAGAATCACCACAAGTGAGAACTCACCGCAACCACAGAAACCACCGGAATACCACCGGTCTGCACTAAACCACCACGAGGCAATTTGCTAACACGAGAACCAAGAACCCCTAACCAAATAGCTAAACCATGACTGTCGGTCCACGGAAGGCTAACCAAAGTATAGGATGGAACACAAGGACCACGGTCCACGACTCCTACGAAGATACCTAGCCGCGATCACTTTCCTCATACGGGAACAACCTCCGTAGTCATGGGACTCTCGCGGGGACAGTCGACACGTGTAGCCCGACACACGAATGGTTGTCCACACTCCACAGTAGACAAGGATGGCCCACACTACTAATCCAGAACCAACGGAGAACACAAAACTACGCGGACACACCTTCCGCAAGGCCACCCCTCCTACAGACATCCCGGAACACCAAAACGTGGCACACGACACCCCCCCAGTTGAAGGGGTACTCGGAGACCAGGGTGCTGGCTGCCCAGAGGGCAAGGCGGCCAGACCCTTGGCCGCCCAATAGGGCTGGGCAGCCAACCCTGTGGCCGTCCACCCAGGGCCTAGGCAGCCATCTCCCTGGTCGCCCAGTGTCTAAACTATTCTGCCTACGTCTATCCCTCACCAAACCCAGTGAGGCTTCCTTCTGCTGACTCACAGCTTGAAAACTCTACTGACTCACAGCTTGAACAATCCCAGATCTGAGCACCCCAGCTTGATCTGAACACTCTGTTGATTCCATAGCTTAACCCCAAATCAGAGCTCCTTAGGTCAATCTGACAACTCCGCTGACGAACAGCTTAATTAACAGAACAAAAATAGAAAGATTGAATGAAAGTAAAAACACAGATCGAGTGTAGAATTCTCCTAATTGCTGGATGACTCGATCTATAGATGGAGTTCACCTGTGTAACGCCCCGACTCGAGACCCGGTCTAGTCGTAAAGACTCACGTCGGATTCCGAATCGGAACGTCACAGTGGGACAACCCAAACGGTACAATCACGGTAGAGAATTATTGTTTTCTGTCAAGCATCACTAATATTTTTTTCATGCTTTATTAAATGGCTAATCACTTATATTTTGCCTGATGATAGAGTGTAATTCCTCTCGTGAACAACCCACAGGCGAACAACCTGTTAGAACAGGTGGTGCTCTGAAATAGATCTAGAGGGGGGGTGAATGGATCTTAGGAAATTTCATCCAAATAAAACAAAACACCACTCTAAGAGACAGATGAAGACAACACCACGGAAGACACTTAGAAATGAAGGCTTCTATTAGACCAGTGGGCAACCATTTATCATGCTAACATAGGATTAGTGAGGAACAAAATATGATCCACAGCATTCACAGCTCAAGTAACACGGACATTGAATGGAAAAATCAGTGCCCAAAAGAACACTCAACGAAACCTGTGAAGGAGGCAGGAGATAAGGAACAATCACCTAAATCAACCACTGCTCACAGGATGTTTTAGATGGTTCGGTCTGCTACCACAGACCTATGTCCATCCCCCACTCAAAACCTGAGTGAGGCTTCCCTTGGAAAAGTAAGGTGCAGACTCAGTCTGCAACAGGACGCTACCTAATAGCTTGATTACCCGAGGGAGACAAATCCCTCAACCTGGTTCTGCAACCCACAAAACCAGACACCTAGCTCTGCTACCCACAGAGCTAGAACCAGAGGCCCAACCCCCCTTCCTCTGAATCCTTAGAGGGAACCCACGAGCAACTACTCATCACTCGCAACTGGAGACTAAGTCTCCCTTCCTCTGACACCCAGAGGGAAAAACCCGTGAGTGACACCCAATCACTCACAACTGGAGACACCAGTCTCCCTTCCTCTGAATTCACAGAGGGGAACCAGAGATGAAACTCCCTTCTCCTGAATCCTCAGGAGGAACCTATGAGTGACACCCAGTCACTTACAACCGGAGACCAAGGCTCCCTTCTCCTGAACACACAGGAGGAACCTATGAGTGACACCTAGTCACTCACAGCCGGAGACCAAGTCTCCCTTCTCCTGAACACACAGGAGGAACCCAACACCCTAAACAGGGAATCAGAAGACAATGGTAAATATGAAAAAGAACAAAGAAGAAATACAATCAGGAAAGTAAAAGATGTAGGTCTGAGTAGAGCAAGATAGTTTAGGATCTGATCCTTGAACTGATGGAATCAAATCTTCAGTCACGAGCAGACTTCTCTCAGATTCTCTCTTTCACTTTTTTTTTGGCTTTTTCTTCACGAAATGGCTCACATATTTGCTGTCTCTCTTTCTTTGTTTTCTTTTGGCTCACTCCTTTTAGCTTCTCTTCTCAGACTCTTGCTCTCTCTTCACAGCTTCTGCTCTCACTCTAACCCTTCTTCTCTTTCCAGCTCTCACTCTTTGGCGGCTTCATATTGCTTCTCTTCCTACTCTCTGCAGCTTTCAGTGCCTTCCTGCTCTTTCTCGAACTCTGGCTCTACTACTCTCTAAGATGCGATCTCACTCTATTTCTTCCTCTTTTTCTTCTTTGGTTGCTCTCTTCTGCTTGGTTCTATTCAACGCCCATGCTTGGATGAGGACCCCTATTTATAGGAAAATAGGGGCTCCGAAAATGTGATTCTAGTTTCGTTCTTCTGGCGTGAATCTTGTGGTCCCCATAAGATTCCATCAAGGGCGTGTGAAGGGAACATTCCTGACAATTCTTTTCTAGAAAGGTGTTTCGTTGAACTATAGTTGGAGTCCACGTGTTGAGAGATGTAGTGGAAAACTCCATATGATGCGAACACATGTAAGGTTGTTCTGTTATGGTTCTGAGATTTTACTTGAAGCATTATTTAGTGCTTTGCCCCTACCCCCCCTTTTTTTAGAGTTTTCTTTGCAAGATTTGTCCTTTTGATTTTTTGAGATGGCAGCCTGGTTCTTGAGCAATTTCCTCTTCTTCTTTGCTCTTTATCTATTCTTCATCCTTTTCTGCCTCATGTCATGTTTTGAGGGAAAGGAGAATCTATTTTGGGGCTGATTGGAGCATACCCACAAGGTTGAAATTCCTGCCTCAAGTTGTTGCCTTAAAAGACTTAGATTCTTCGAGGCCTCTTTCACCCAGTTGGCCTTTTGTCGTTTCACTTGTACAATTTGTGATGTTTCATTGTTGTTGACCTTCCTTGGCAATTTCTTTGTCCGAATTGGCTTTCTATATCTTTAGATTAGCAACCTATGTGGGATGACATGCCTAGACATAGTGTTTGAAGAAGTAAGGAATAGCCCATGTCTGCTTCTGTGAGTGATTTTAGGGTATGTTTTATCCTTTCCTCTCTGGGGTTCTGAACCCGAGCGAGTGAGCACCCGTAGTTGGTTAAAACTTGACACCTGGGACGAGGATGCCTCAAGGTTATTAGTCTCCTTAGTTCAGATGGCTTCTGAAGATTGAAGAATTTTCTTAGGCTTCTTTTTTCTTTCCCCCCAATGATGACTGATGGAGGGTTTAGGGATCTTGGATTGTCAGCTTCTTGGCTTGTTGTTAGACTGGCGACTGGGCAGATTGAACTACCCTAGCCTTTCTGATTGCTCAGACCTCCTCCTTGGCGACTCATATTTATTTGATAAAAAGTTATTCCATGGAATCGCCCCTTCGCCCACTTAAGAGCTTTGGCTTCCCGTCGGCATATCCCTTTTTTTTGTGAGGCTTAGACGCCAACTTTTTTCATTGTCGCCTTAACTTGATGTAGGCGGCAATATGGTTGCCCCCTTGACCAGACTTAAAGGCTTTGACTTTCCACCGGTGCGCTGGCTTCGGACACGAAGCTTAGTCGTTGGCTTCTTTCATCTCTTCCTTGGCTTGGTATATTCGACCAGGCATTGTTATCAGATCGGCTTGCCTCCATCTTGCCGGTCGTATTCCTTTTCGTCGATAAAGGCCAATCTTGCCAAATTTGGATGAGCCACAACAGGTTTTCTACCATGGCTGGCAGGAACAACATATGGATTATGTTGGCACTTAGTCTTCAAGAGGAACCTCCACTTTGATGTCCCGAGCAACAACAGTCATGGACAGGACGATGTTGCCCTCATTTGGCAATAGTAGCTTTGCACATGTGTTATGTTAACATTTGGGCTTCGAAAGGAAGTGCTTAATCTTAATGCCCCCAGTGGCAACAATGACGGCCGGCATGACATTGCCCCCTGTTTGTAAGAGAAGCCTTAGATGTATGTTAACATTTGGGGCTTTGAAAGGGACCGCTTAACCTTGATGCCCCCGATAGCTTTAATTTTGATGCCCCTGGTGACAGCTGCAACGTCGGGAATCTTTAAACATTCTTGCAAGAATGTGAAGGAGTCACAACCTTCATTGAGACTAGGCTATTCTTCGACAAAGAGATGAAAGGTAGGAAAAGTCCCACCGGACATGCCAGTCTGTTTTCACGCGAAATTTTCGGACATCCATTTTCGTTGGATGAATATGCGTATATTTGGGCATATTTGTTAATTCCTCGCTTTTGAGATTTATCAGACGATTTAGGATTCGTGTACAGGACCTTTCCCCACCGACCGGAGTCGGTGTTAATTTACATCGGACAAGTCCGAACACCTTTGATTAATTGTGAGCAGTCTCATACACTTCATCAGTAAATAGCGGGAAACACTATGCTCGTCGTCGATCGCGAATTGCCTCACGATTGGCAAGTCGAAGCAATGCTGAACCATATCTACACACGCGGATTTTGCCTGAGAAGTAGCTCCGCAATGGAGATTTTTTCATGACTGAACCACTCAAGCTCTACCACGGGACCAACTCCGCTCATGAATTCTGGCAGGATGAGACCGCGAACTGGATCATTCTGCGATGCCATCAAGAAACCTGCTGGTCGGTAATTCAGAACCGGGCGCACCGCCTCCAGACAAATGATCACTTGCGACATTATGGCTGGTCCGATTCAGCCGACGAGGCAGTCAAAAAGCTTTCCGTTCTTGCCGAGTTGTCCAGAGATTTCGAGTATCAGATGATCGGCGACAAATACCACTTGGTTGCTCCATTTTCTACATAGATGGCATAAGCTATTCTGACGCGTTGCATTCAGTAATAAAGTTTGCTCTGCGGCGGAAGTCAGAATTCTTCACCCCTAAGCATCTGGATAATCACGTCGATAGAGTTCATGTATTCCTGAGTTTTGGCGAAAGAGAAGGTAAAGTCGGTGTTGAATAGAAATTTCAGCAAATCAATCACGTTTTTGAGCATCGGAGTAGTGTTATCAGGCATCGTGGCATATGGCGCATTATTTTGGCTTCGACATATAGGGCCTTCCGAACAAGCAAAAGATCATGGAGTGCGGTCCCAGAATCGGGCGGGCGTTGCGAATCCACTCGATGTTGGGAAGCGGGAACCATCCACAGCCGCAACACCAACTGTCGTTGATAGTCCAGTCGCAAAGGAACAGGAGTGGATACGAGACAATCTTCCTCCGCAGGATTTCTACAAAGGCGGAGTACAGACCCTTGGCGGCAGTCCTGCCGGGATGACCAGTGAGCATGATGTATTCAAGGTAGAGGCGTCGGATAATCAGATATGGAATATGACAGTCGTCCAGAGAGCCGATACAACATACTTCCCCGGAACCCCGGAGGAAAGAAAGGGACACGATCAAGAACAAACAACGTGTTCCGTTCAGTTCATGAAGATTCCTTGGAAAAAGTCGTGGATCGATGAGAAATCTGTGAGCACCACTGAGGACCGCACCGATCAACTCTCGGAAAAGTATGAGTTGGTCATAGTAGCGGATAAAGATGATCTCGGTTGCGTTTCTGAGTCTCAGTTTGGCGATCAACCATCACAAAGCTACGAAGGTGGACCGGAACTCCGGCTAGTATTTCCTGACCATCAGGCCGCAGAGACCGCTAGACGAGCAATCATTGCCCATACAACACTTGTGAGACCTTAAAGCCATTGAGGCCTTATGTACGGAGCCGAATTAAAATAGTGCTGAATTAAGCGGCTATGCTGTTTTGGTAGTAGAACATATCCTTCTCGCTTAAGATTGAATCCAGCCGGTGACAATCAACATTCTTAGGAGTGAGCCATTCGTCCAGGTTGGATTCCCGCAGTGCAATCACACACCGCTGATGCCCGGTTGCGGCAACCTCCACCGGAGGATCATCTGTGATTGCAGCGAACGAATAGAGATCGCTCCCGTCTTTCCCTTGCCAGCGATCCCAAAGGCAGGCAACGAGCATGTCGCGACCAGTATCCGGTGTGAATTGGAGTACAAGGTTTGAGGCTTTCTCGTCAGCAGCTAGGCTTCGATGCTCGAAGAGGTGTTTTGGCACGTTCTCGAAGAAGCTGCTGATGACCATGACAGCGTGATTGCGCCCGTAAACCGGCTTCCAAAAGCCACCGAGAGAGTCTCGGCGGGCATTGTATGTCCCTGGATACTTCGCATCGTACTCGGCCGGTTTCCCCGCGAGGCGGCATGTATAGCGCATCGGCCAAACCTGCCGTTGCCCGTCCATATCCACGATTACAGGCGCGTAAACCATGGGGAATATCCGGCCATCACTGTCCCGAAAATCCGATCTTTTCAGGTCTGATAGACGCGCAAGCAGTGTGTCGATCTTCTTTGTGGCAATACGAACTGTTTCCCGAGCTGCTTTTGTCTCCCTATTTTTCATCGATTCTTCAGCCGCCGTGAGTCTCTGGCGTTGTTTGAAAATTTCGGTTTCCCATTCGCGTGCCTGGTTCGCAGAGAAGGCATCATTAACCTCTTTGATCTGCCTCTCAGTTGCATTTGCTGGCTCCCTGAAGGCCATTTCCAGCGCGCGGGATACCTTGATCGCTTCACCAGCCGATCGGCGTTCGAAAAGGTCCAGAAATGCTTCCTCTGCCACTTTCGCGTGAAACTCGCGGGCGAGCTTACGAACGTCCTGCTGTACTTTTGCCGAAAAGCACATCGACTATTCTCCAAGAACCTGTTTGACCCGCCTGCTCTATACACCATCTAGTTTACTTCGAAAACACAAAGGATCATCACAATGCAACTCATTCATGCACGTGTCAGCGAACGGATACTCCACAAAGTAGATCGTCTCTTTACCAACCGGCTTACCCAGATCTTCGTTGAATTGCTTCAAAACTCTAGACGCGCAGGCGCTACCCAGGTCAATGTCGCCGCTACTGAGCAGGACGGCAAGACGACGATCGTTTTCCATGACAATGGATCAGGAATTGAGGACTTTGCAAACCTTCTTCACCTTGGCAACTCTGACTGGGACGTAGACACGGAACTTCGTGAGGACCCTGCCGGTATGGGTTTCTTCTCCCTGATTCATAGTGGCGTTGATGTCGCCAGCGGCAGCAAATTCGCAAGCATTACCACAGCACATTTCCTGGGTCAGCAGGGCGTACAGGTTGTAGATTGCGATCCTTTGGTGCCTGGTACGCGGCTTACCTTCGTCCGGGCCGAGAGTCTCGGGACAGTGGAGAATGCGCTGAAAGAGGTCGCAAAGTTTGGGCCTATCGACGTCATTCTGAATGGAGCGGCACTCATTCGTGAGGATTTTCTCAAGGACGCTGTGAAAATCAAGATCGTCGATGGAGTGCGTATCGGTGTCTTTATCGGCTACTCGCACCCGCGCAACAAGGCTAATTTTCACGGCAGCGTTATTGAAATCCACGATTCCGAACTTCATATTGACAAAGTTCTGTTGCCGAAAATCGTTCACGGAGACGCGAATGCATTGCATGTTCACTTTGACATTCTCGAAACCCGCAAAATACGACTCAAATTGCCTGATCGCACGGCCCTCGTTGAAGACGAATCCTTCAAGGAACTGCTGCGGGCGGCGCGGATTGCCATGTTCGAGTACCTGGGCGAGCAGCCGGATCACTGCGCGCAGTATGACCTCTTCCGAGAGGCACACAAATATGGGGTTGATCTGAAGGAGTCTGTGCCATGGCTTAAACCGTTCCATGTACTATCTGCGAACGATAATGAGCCATTCGACGCTCCGACCCCCTGCGGGATTCAGTTCGATCCTGCTTTGTCTGCGCTGGTTGATCTCAACGACGACACAGAAGATCATGCCGCTTTCACCTTCGAAATTGCGGTAAGCAACTTTCAGAAGGCCCCGCGCGTTCCGCTTCTCACGGATCGCTCCTTTGCGGGGTATAGCTGGTACGATGCTCTTCCGGTATACCGGGATTTCACGCTTACGCTCGGAAGCATACCGTCTGACGAGGTGACCTACAGCGAGTGCCTTACCGTGGTGGACTCAATCCGCTTGTCCTTCTCCCTCGTGGAAAAGGAACTTGGGAAGCCGAATGGCGGGGAAACGAATCAACTCTTTGTATGGGATGTCCCGTTTGCGGGATGGGTTGACGATGAGTACGAGCCCACGATCTTCATATCGCGAGACAGTACGTGGGCAAAGCAGGCTGATCAGTATGCAGAGCCCTTCTCCTTGCTTCATGCAGCAACGCATTTGGCATTTAGCGCCAGCGATGATGTTGAGGCAGATTCGCACGAGACGCAACTCGAATACTTCGATGAGCGCATCGACGCGAGTTTGCGCCGAGTGCTAGGAGGGGCGATCGCGCACGTTCGCCACCTGCTGAGAAAAGCCGTTCAAGACTGGGATATGCGTCAGGCTCTCAACCAAGCGGGGATCACCGAAGCCCACTTTGTCCGTAATGGAGACACGGGTGACTGGACTTTCGTGATTTCGGAGGCTGCGTGAACCTCATTGATACTATCAACCGGGCTGCCCTCGTGGCAGCCCAGAATGCAATTGAAGGAATTACGAAAACATTCTTCAGTACACCGGCCTTGCGCGTGTTAAGCAGGAGATGATCGACACGCAATACAAGGCGGTGTTCACCTGATGCAATCGAAACACTGACCGATGTAGAGCTATTTCTGAACTATCCAAGCTATCATCGAGTCGAGTATGTATATTTTGAGTCAATCATTGTAATTTTCCATTTTATTTGAGTCTAGATGATTACTCACTTTTACTTTTACATTGAAGGATATGTAATGAAGTTTTATTAGGATTAATGGAAGTTATGGATTTGGTTATTATTTCTCTTTAGTGCACTCTATCTTTCATGTTGAATTCATGCTCTGATTGACATGATTGATATAAACTCGTCGTGCATATCTCGAGTTCCTTCCGTGCTCAGGGCGTGACTATTTTTGTGGTATGAGAGCCTAGGTATTCAAACTTTCCTAGGAAACTAAGTCCAAGGATAGATTGATACCTTACACTGGTGAGATGGGTAGAGCCCTGGGTTAAGTCAACTTAGGGAGATAAAACCCTTGGTTGGTTCTATATTAATTTAGTTATTTAAATCTTGTAGGATGATGGCCACCGAACGTGCTCAATGGCGTGACATGCAACGCACTATCAAAGGCCTCACTCAGGCGCTACAACAAGTAGCATAGGGTGGAATGAACCGTGGAGCTAGAGACCTCCACCGAAGCTTCCAAAATATGAATCCGCCAAAATTTACCAGCTCGCCTGATCTAGATGATGCCGAGAACTGGTTGAAGGAGATTGGGTGTATATTTCGTGTCATGCAATGCACGGACATAGAAAAGGTGTTGTTAGCAACATTTCAACTAGAATGGGATGCCCATTTCTAGTAGGAGTCCATGGAAGCAACCCTGCCACAAGAACATGTCACATGGGCCGAGTTCATTGAATTTTTCAATAACAAATATTTCTCTGATAGAATTCAAGAGAAGAAGGCCCTAAAATTTGTTGCGTTAAAGCAACAGAATCTATTAGTGGCCAAATATGAGGCCCAATTCTCTAGATTGTCCCGGTATGCACCACATCTGGTGAGTAATGACAAGATAGAGGTCGTCGGTTTCTCAACGGGCTTAGGCCATAGTATATCACACACTGGTGCCGATGGACATATAAGTCTATTTGGAGATGGTGAGAAGGGCCCAATTACTAGAAGATGCCATGGAATTATCTAACAAGATCCGTGGAAGAGATAAGAAAGAACAAGCTATCAGTTCTGGGACCTTCAAGGCCCCATTCTCTAAGAAGAGACCCAGCAATGAGGGAGAGTCCTCCAAGGACAAGAAAATAAAGAAGAATGATAAGCCTTTCTCCATCACTACCATGCCATCCAAAATTGTCTGCAAACATTGTGATAAGGCTAGACATAAGGCCAAAGAATGTTGGAGAAAGCATGGAGCTTATCTCTGATGCGGAAGCCTAGATCATAGGATTACCGACTGTCCTCTACTTAATGAGTGGGCTGAAGGAGAGAAGACCAAGAAGCGTCTGGTCAAAAAGCAAGGCCACCTGTAAGCACTCCAAGAGGCGGTACCAAATGAAGGAGGAACAGTGGATGGTACATTGAAATTTTACTCTAAGACAACTCATGTCTTATTTGATACCGGCGTAACTCATTCATTTGTTTCCAAGAGATTTGCTGCTTCATTTTCTATGGAACCTATACGGTTAGACTTAATTATTTCGACTCTCCTTGGAAGTGAGTCCGAGATTACACACCATTACTTGAATAGTGAAGTTATGATTAAAGGGCAAAATCTATCCACTGATTTGATATGCCTAGATATGAAAGGGTATGACGTCATACTAGGTGCCGATTGGCTATCCACACATAGGGTAGCTAAAGATTGCCAAAAGGGAAAAGTCACTTTTGATGATTTGAAAGGGCGTGCTTTCCCTATCTCACAGTTTTTATCGAGTTTTTGACCCATGCTGCGAGTCTTTTTGGCACTCTTGTCTCACATCCGAAGATAGAGTCCCTGTTTCACATTGTTTCACGCTTACACCTCCATTCTTGGAGATTGAAAGACCCTCCGTCAGATATTCCTTCTATCAGACTGGAATTTCTTTCTCTAAGGTGTCCGTAAGTCTCCACTACGCCTTGGATTCCTTTAAGACAGCAGAGTAGGTTGCACCCTAAAAACCCTAGAACCCTTATTTGTCATGTCACTCTGAAGAAACATGACATACTAGCCATCATAGAGTGCTATTTATAGAGTTCTATGAGAGTTTGTCTTTGTCTGGAATTAGCGACTAGGCCAATGGATGCCAATTGAATTAGCGACCATCTTAATGGATGCTATTTCCTTCGTGCCTATACCGTTCACAGAATGAGTGACCACCATAGTGGGTGCTATTTCTGTATATGGCGGCAACCTGAGTGTATGCCAATTACCTAGTTTCACCCATGTCTTGATTTTCATGAGAGATTTATCACTTTGTCATCCTTACTAAAGTTCCATCCTTGAAATCTCTATTCTGTGAATCTACCTTATTATCCTACAATGGCTTAATCATTTAGAATTCTATTGGCTATAAACTGTAGTGGATGCCAAGATATTTACTTGACTCAATACCTGACGTTAATTGGGCCCGGTCTGGTCCTGGGAGAAGCACCCGAAAGTACTTGTGCCCATGGGTGCTATATTGATCACAGTGTGACATTACACCAGAGTGCATGACTTACTTGATTGTGACATTCGACAAATCTCTATAGTGCTTGACTTTACATGATATTTAGATGATGTGACTTGCATGGCCTGGAATGGGTATTTACTTGCTTGAACTTGAAATAGCAAATTCTCATGACATGACTTGATATTACATGCTTGATGTCCTTGTTAACGTGACATGGTTATCTTGAAATCATGCTAGTTCATCTATATTACTTCTTGTTATTCCACTCTCGACATTACCCTACGTTCATGCATAGCTATACTTGCATATCATGTAACATGTAATTCACTTAAAGCAAGCTTGATCTTGAGATATAATCCCTACTGAGCATTCGCTCATCTAGTATTTTCTCTTATTTTTCAGGTAATTTTGATAGCAAGACTCATTCGGACGGAGATGACCAAGAGTGATAAGCGTAGGAGCCGTTCAAGATGTCTACATCGAGTCCTTTACATTTTCTCAAGTCAATTATTGTATTTTTCTCTTTATTGAGTTAGAGTGTCTTAAAAGTCCTTTTCTTTTGGAGAAAATTATGTAATGAAGTTAGTTGGAGTAATTAATGAGCAAAGACTTTGGTTATATCTTGTCTTTTACGCACTCTATCTATGCGTCGAATTTTCTCGTGCTCTGATTGACATTATTGATATAAACTCGTCATGCACTCTCGGGTTCCCTCCTCGCTCGGGACGTGACAATTTTTGTGTTATCAGAGCCTAGGTTTTTCAATTTGCCTTGCTTGCCAAAGTCCAAGGATAGGTTTTGTTTCTTTTACCTAGTGAGTTGGGTAGAACCATGGGTTAAGTTAATATAGGGTATTAAAACCTTATGATTTAGCCAAATATTAATTAAGTTTAATCACATTGTAGGATCATGGCCGCTGAAAGAGCCCAATGGTGTGACATGCAACGGATCGTTCAAGGCCTTACCCAAGTGCTACAACAAGTAGCATAGGGCGGTATGAACCATGGAGCTGGAGATCTCCACCGAAGCTTATGACAAAGTTGATCACCTGGAGCCCAAAAGGCCGAAGGATATCGAAAGAAAAAATGATCCTCAATTCTACCCTTACCACTGAATGTGGGGACATTCTATTGAGAATTGTTATGCGTTCAAAGATGTCATTCAAAGTCTTATTAAGAAGGGTGGATTATAAATGGGTGAGTACAAGGTAGACCCACCGCACCCTCATGAAATGGGTGTCTTCAGGAAGGCGGCCAACATGGCCTCACTCCATCATCTATCCCCTGAAAATATATCAGAAGCCAATGCCTAGCATGCCTACGAGCCTTATGTCTTAACACCCGCCAAAAAATAGGAGAACTGGCGGGTAATGCCAAAGAAAGCAAAGAGAAAGCCGACACCTAGTTCTACCCTAGTTGTCTACATCTGTGGCATCACGCCCTGGCCAATTCTGTCACCTGTAATGCCTTTTAGGCATAGGATGACCCCTCAGATAGCTATAAGGAGATCTACCAGCAATGAGAAAAGAGAACTGTCATGCCCCGACACGGAATATCAAAACGCGGTAGTTATATACATTCATGATAAGTAGAGCGATAACGGAATTAAAAGAACATATAATTGTAAAGAGAAAGAATAACTCCAAAATATCAATTTATTTATAACTAAGAGAATAAAATGTTTCCTACCACCTCATAACATCTTACATCGTGACTCAAAGAAAAGGAAATAAGGAAAAGATTACAACTCTTAATGACATCACTAAACAACGACTCATCAAACCACTACATGGCCAAACCACGACTCTACTAAGACAACTGTCAAATTCACATCTAGCGGATCCACTCCGGGTCATCATGCTTGCCCATCCCCGTCTGTTTGCATTTCATCACCGGAGCTTCCTGAAATGGGGGGGAGAGACTGGGTGAGCGAACGCTTAGTAGGTAATAGCAGGCAAAGTTTAAGTAATTAACCAATTCATTAGATGTCATGCGAATAAATAAAAATAGAATTTAACAACGGTCATGATGGGAAATAAAAGACTACTCGGAATAAGTAGAACAGAGATAAATCATTTTCAAGAATTTGGGGCGATCAAGCATGCAAATAAGCAAGTCATGCAGAGATAAATCCAATATAGGAATTTAGTAACTTGTAGAAATGTGTAGGAAAAGGAATGAATGCCATAGACAACACACTAGTCATGCACTCGGTGCAATACCTCACCATGTCATTATAACACCCCGAGACACTAGTACTTTTTGAGTGCTCCTCATAGTACCAGACTAGGCCCTTATGATGCGTTGGCATTGATTTGGTAGATCCAAGATCCTAAGTAATATCTAGCCACTCACTGGAAACGGCCAGGAATTTCAACGTCAAGCTATGTAACTTATCTATCTTTTAGGACCAAGTAAAATTTCAATAATTGAATGAGGAGCCATAGGATTATGACTTGCAAGAGTTAGGAATGCATTTCAAGATTTGATTGCAGCACCAGCCATCCATGGCCCGGCTACCAAGGCACACAAGAAATACGTGGAAAATGAGTTCCTAGATGATTTGCGCCCATATCTGGGCCGCAACAAGGCAAAAATGGTCTATTAGGGACCGCTCCAAGTGATACTGGGTCAAAGGGACAAGCCCATCGTCCAAGGATGAAAACAGTCCTTATTGGGCCGCAAGAAGGTAAATCCAATCCTAAACAGGCTGTTTACCAAAGGAAAACGGTCCACATTGGGTCGTTTCAATCAAAATTAACCGTGGGCCACTTTATAGTGGCGGCGGTCTCTACTGGGCCACCTTATTACTGAGACAATAGCAAATGGGCTAAAACTAGGTCCATTAGAAAGCTTGGGCCCTTAACTCGAACTCTTCTGTTGAGATGGAAACCCAATTCGTACAAGAACCCAAGGTTCTGAGCCCTTTCTCACCAACTGTCAAAGAGAGGTGTGACTGTTGAGAGAATTCACATGTAAATAATTAAAAATTCATAACTTTATTTGTAGTTAATTAAATGACTTTAAACTAAGGCCATAATCTCGAATGGGATGTTATCTACCTCTTCTATGTTGAGGTCGAGGTCAAATTCTGTCTGGATACTAGAGTTATACCCGAATTACCTCAGGCTATCGAAAAGTCACGATTGGAATGAGCGAGAATGAACGTTAATCTTGGAAAAATCATATGTCATGCTAGGGTTGATTAAATTCAGTGAAACCATGTCCCAAGATTAGATCAGGAAGTCCTCTTGATTTCATCTGAAGATGTCCCAGCCCATATCTCAACAGAAGAGCGCATCCAACAACATTTATGACCGATAGACAAAGGGTCACGTCTGTTCAAACCCAAAGAGGTGCATCGCCTTAACTTCTCTCCAACCAGCAGCCTTGGGAGTGGCATTCAGCCTTGTGGATCATGGGTAAACCCTTGGGAGGCTTGAAATCCATATAAGAAGGTGGGTTTCATTGGTAGTAAGCCTTTAGCAACCATTCTCTTCAATTCTCCACCACCTTCTATCCCTCTTGCGTGAGAAGAGGGTGAGGGAACTTGACTCTACGTGGGAGGATGATCCGACAGGTGGAGGACCATCCTGCAGTACCCTAAGACGAAGGGAAGAGCTTTGGGATGATCTGGGGTGTGGATCTCATCCCCAGATTGTTGGTTCAACATCTTGAAGGTAGGCACCTACTCTCAAATCTGAGGGGTCAACGATGCATTAGAACGATTTCTAAGTAATTTCTATGCGTTAAAGAGAAACTAAGGGTATGGGGGATCAGCTTGCAGCCGTCAAGTTCTATTTATCAGTTCTATAGTTCAATCTGAATCCTAATTATTCACATTAAGATTTCAAGTCAGACACTGTCCTTGTTGCATCAGTAGATTATTGTAACTCATTATGGAGTTACTTTTATTTGCTGTTGTCATGACATGTAGGCAGGAACAAGGGATCATTAGCATGATGAAATATGTCCAATTGCATGAAAGATATCATAATTCGATTCTGTAATCTGATAATTCTATAACAGAAACCTTGCTGGTAAACTGATCATGTTCCGTTCCACAACCATAAGCTTGTAAGTATGATTATCCCACCTAAACTATATGGAAGCATGCTTATGTTATGATACAATAAGAATAAGTATGATATGATATTGTAATAGGAATATGAATGTGAATGCGAATAGAATATGAATGTTATGAATGGAAAATAGCAGTATTCTGTGAGGTAGGACTTCGGTCCCTTCTGCAGGATGGTGATATGTGACGCTGCAGAAGTAAAAGAACCCAAGGGACATCGATACGTAATGCCCTGGTCAAAATCTTATGATTCGGCTGGTTCATTTTGTAGGATGGTGATACGTAACACCACAGAACCCGAGGGATGGCGAAACATAACACCCCATGTAGCATTGAGTCTAGGTGGGAGTTTGCTCTCGGGTCTGCACAGTACTCTTTCGTTCATTTGTGTGTGTGGGCCTCCTGTGTTTGCGGTAGCTATTTGTTTCCATGAATAACGTAAGAAGTGAAACTCATGAAAATGTGAAAATGTGCAATTAATCATTCATTGTGGATTTAGGGCATGCACGGGTATTCTATATGTTAGAGGATGCTACACCCTTCCCCACTTAAGAGAATTTGATCTCCAAATTCAGTGCATGATTTTTATGGAGAGTGTGTTTTAATCATGGCTAATTATTTACACTAATAATTAAGGTAATGCTAAATGTAAATTGGTCAAGATGGTACATTCATTCGCTTTACCTTCCTTGTCTAAGATGGCATTTAGTCGGCCTCATCGCCCACGTCCATTGTTATCCCTTGAAGATTGTTCCTTTAGGAGGGGACACATGGGTAAGTGATGCTCTTGACTCCCACATTTGAGGCACGCACCGAGACGCTTCCAGCACACTTCGGCCGAGTGCCCGAACTTCTCACAAAATGAGCAAGCCACCATGACCTGCTTCCCTTCTTCCTCTTTAGCTCTCTAGCCATCGCCATTGCCATTCCTTTTTTCATTACCATCACCATTTCGTTTACAATTACTGTTCCCATTGCGGGACCTCTTATTGTGATGAGGTTCATCATCATCTGCTTCTCTCTCCTCTCGCCTATCATGTTTTCGGCTCGACTTCTCTTTCCCGCCTCTAAATTTCTCTATCTTCTCTAAGGTCATTTCATATAAATATGCCTGTTGGACCATTTTCGTATATGTGCAGATATTTTGTGAACCAAGTTGTTGAATAAAGTCAAGCCTTAAACCATCCATAAAGTGATTGGCCTTTAATAGGTCCATGCTAACTAGATGTTCAGCATAAGGGGCCAAACGAGAGAATTGAAGTTCATATTCTGCCACCGACATCATGCCTTGGCGTAAAGAGGTGAACTCGGCAGCCTTCCATTCCTTAACATGTTCAGAGAAATACTTCACTCAGAAGAGGGTAAGAAGGTCATCCCATGTAGGTTGGATATTTTGAGGTTGTGCCGAGGTGGCCTTCCACCAAGTACGCGCATCTTTGTTCAGTTGGAATGTGGCTAGACGGGCCTTCTCTTGGTCAGCACACTGCATAACATTGAAAATCCTATCCATCTCGTCTATCCAGTTATCTGCTTCATTTGGATGAGAAGAGCCAGAAAATCACGTAGAATTTAAGCTCCAAAAGTTTCGGTGTAAATCGCCAGCACCAACCCTCACGCCAGCTTGGGCCATATTCTGCAGGGTCTGGGTGAGACCAACAACAGTCTGTTGCATCCCGTCCCAGTCAACACGGTGTGTCATTGTGAGAATAAGGTACTTGAGAGAATAATCAATTAGTTAATTCCCACGGAATTAATGAAGGTTAACCTAGAGACAATGTCTAATTTAACCATCTCATCCCGGCTCTACCCATTCTCACATGGGTTGGAAATTTCTTCTTGGTTAATAGGTATGAGTCCTTAATCCTTGGACTTAGCCTATGACATGACATTTCCTAGGACTTATGCCTAGGTTCTGATACTAACTTAACTGTCACATCCCGAGCCATATGTGTACAGTGGAAGTAACTCGGGGAATGTGGACAGTCGATAATACATCTCAAGCTAGCAATGTACATCAGAACGCAATAACATCCACATAAAGAGGAATGCACAATAATTCACCAAAATCCAACTTTTATTGATAATAATCAAAGCACATGAATATTCGACTCTCTTTTGGCATAAAGACAAATTAGACTCCATAAAAGAAAATTACATAGTTGACTCATGACTTCTAAAGAAATTTAGGGCTTTCTCTCTTCATCTTCATTCGCTCTTGGATCCGCTACTTGAATATTCTAAATCCGACCTACTAGTATTCCCTGAAAAGGTGGGAAAGTAAGGTAATGAGCACACTTGCTCAGTAGGTATCTTCGAAAGACCGTCAAATTTACATGCAGAAATATCCCTCGGTGAAACTTAGTCATTTTCCTACAGAATTTGAAAATCTTCAACATTGGGGTGTGTGAATTATTTGACATATTTTATTCTCAAACTCTCTGAAAAAATAAACCATATCAGAAAGGCTATGAGATTTAAGTCTTTCACATGGACAAAAGAAGTCACAGAAAATGTCTTACAATTACAAGAAGAATGTAAAAGGAAGAGAAAACGAGATTTTTCACGGTGGAAGGGAATCTTATGACTAGAGTACTCTGACATCTTTAATAATGATTAAGCTTAGTATTACTGTTGTTATGATAATATGCATACATTGTTAATGCATGGATATCCAAGTAGGTACGTACGTAGAGCACAACTACATTGTTAATGCATGAATATCCAAATAGGTAGAGTACATAACTAAATAGTTATCATTCATAACAATGTTGAATTTGTTATTAATAAATGATATAGTAACCAAAAAACTCACAATAATCAGCTTGTAATAATTAATTACTAAGCCCGTTTTGATTTATCATGAAACTTAATTGAGGCTCAAATATTAAAACAATTCTGCATTAGTATTAATAATATATATAAGACATGCAAAAACCTGCGCACCAAACTGATGGTGATGGGTGACCACGTACACGATACACGAACTTCCTCGAATCTCCACAAAACACTCCGAACATTTGCAATGATGTAATATATAGCAAGATCGACCTCTATAATCATCATCAAAGGAGAGGGGGCTGATGTGTGTGTGTGTGTGTGTGTGTGTAAAACAATTGGCAGGTGCACACACACTTGGGGTCTCCCACTGCGTGAACGTGGAGAGCAACCTGGGCACGGCCGGCGGCGGCCAAGCACCGGAGAGGGCAGGCTTCGAGAACCTCCTCCGCGTCAGCTGTTGGGGAGGAGGCGGCATCCGTCCGAACAGCGAGACCTTCCTCCCCAACGACTTCACCCCGTTCAGCTTCGACAACCAGTACTACAAGGACCTGGTGGCCGGGTCAGGCCTGCTGAGGGTGGACTCCGAGCTGGCGGCGCACCCGAAGACGGCGGCCCTGGTGGAGCGGTACGCCGCGGATGCCGGTGGTTTCTTCCAGGCCTTCGCTTCGGCTTTTGTAAAGCTGTCTTCCTCGAACGTCCTCACGGGGACCCAAGGCCGAATACGGAAGACCTGCAGTGGGTACTAACTAGCTATCGCGGCCCATCATTCAGACATGATTGCCTCCGGCAGATCAGTACCGCATGCCGTGAAATCATCTGAAATGTGCTTCGTGTATGTATGTATATATATATATGTATCATTAATTGTTGTCTGATCGATGGCGTCGCGTCGGTCATCCAGCATTTACATCTACAGGGACGAAAGAATGATGATGGCGTGTGTGCGTGGTGATCAGTGCCATTTGACGTCTATTGGTCAGTTCACATGGTCATAACATGGTTTTATATCGGACGTTGAGAAGATAATCCCATGCTTAATTATAAGAAGGATCCTCACGCCTTGGTTAATTTGAGGAGGTCTTGTTGAAGGACAAAACTCCATCTCTCCAATATTGTATATATATCTGTTGGGGCAGCGAAATTATGAGGTCACTCACATCTGTGATGCCGTCTACAGGACTCTTACTTCGCACACGCTCAGCCTTCTTAATTGAGGGGTTGTGATGAGACTATAGGGTCACAATGTAGTCTCACACAATATCAGTCGAAGTCACAATGTATATGACCTAGTAATCTTCACTCATCTAAAATTTCATCAAATGTCTAACAGCCACGGTACCGATGATTGGTATCCTTACATCAAGTCACATCTGGAGGAGTGGGGGATTGAGTGTCTGACGCCTGATCTACCGGATAATGTATTGGCGCGCAAGAAATACTGGTTTCCGTATTTTACCGACGTGCTCAAGTTGGGCCCAGATGATATTGTCATCGGCGCTTCGTCTGGGGCGCTCGCCATTATGAAATACGCCGAAGATCATCAGATTGGAGCCAGCATCTTGGTCGGCACATATTATACAGATCTAGGCTATGAGGACGAACGAGAGAGCGGTTATTTTGATACACCGTGGGATTGGCAGAAAATCAAATCCAACCAAAAGTGGACCGCAATTTTTGCATCGACAGACGATCCTTATATTCCTATCACTGAGCCGCACTTTATTCGTGACCAGCTGGATAGTGAATACTTTGAATTTACAGATCGAGGACATTTTGGTAGTCATAAAGAGCCCGTACGTGAGTTCCCTGAATTGCTTGAGTTTTTGAAGAAGAAACTGCCTGACGGCACAGTTCCAGGTATATAATAATAAAGACGACATACACACTAGCCAGCTCAATCTGGCAAAGCGTCCCTGAAGTCATCTATACCATTAGTTTCCTGTCGCGAGCGCGTTCCAAGCGGTGAACCCCTCCACCAGGCAGCTCAACCTCTAAATCCGTTACAACTAAGCACTGCGTTTTAGTTGTTTTTTGTTTTTAAAGCCTCACGAACCTAACGAGAGCAGAGGAGAATGGTATGGAAGAATTTATTAGTTACATTGAGACGCCGCGCCAAAAGTCGAAGCCAATCGCCATCGACGATGTACTCGAGCAGCGTCTGAAAGCGTTCATCAGGGCGCGTCGGCTGCGCCGCTTCACCCGAAAGGCCAAGTGATGGACCCGACGCTGATCATCAACGAGCGGGTCGACGTAGTGCCGATCTTTAGCGCCCAGGCGCCGGAGCGCTTTATGTGTGTGCCGTGGAAGATGAAATACCACGGCCGAGAGATTGTGTTCGAAAAGCTGGCGATGCACCATCCTACCGAGCAGGGTAAGAGAATGGTTCACGTTTTCGACATGAGCGACGGTGTGAACGATTATCGTATCGAGTTCGACGCCGAGCACCTCACCTGGACGCTGGTCAGTATGATCGGAGGGCTAGAATAATGGACTCTCTGGAATTCAACCACGAGCCGCCGCTGATCATGCATCTCGACCTCAACAGCGCCTTTGCCACCACCGAGCAGCAAGCGCATCCCTCGCTGCGCGGCCGGCCAATGGGGGTGACGAATCGGATTTCGCGCGAGTGCTGCGTGATTGCCGCTTCGTACGAGGCCAAAGCCCGGGGAGTCAAAGTCGGTATGCGCCTCAGCGAAGCGCGCGCCGTCTGCCCGGAGTTCATCATCCTGGAAACCGATGCGCCCAAGTACCACCAGGTCTACCAAAAGTTGGTCAAGATCATGCGCGACTACTCGCCCAAGGTCAAGATGCGCAGTATCGACGAAGGCGTCATCGATTTTCATGGCCTAGAGCCGGTCTTGAACGGCCGCAGTCTGGTTGAAATCGGCTACGAGATCAAGCAGCGGGTGAGGGACGAGATCGGCGAGTGGATGCGCATCAACGTTGGCATTGGGCCGAATCGCTTCCTGGCAAAAGAGGCGGCCGGTTGGCACAAGCCCGACGGCCTCGACGTCATCGATTATCACAACCTCAAAGCGTATTATGTCGACCGCAAGCTGACCGATCTTTCCGGCATCGCCCGCCACAACGAGGCGCGGCTCAATAGTTACGGCATCATGACACCGCTCGATTTTCTAGCGGCCAGCGAATATACCCTCAAAAAACAGGTCTTCAAAGGGATCATGGGGACGTATTGGTATCGGCGGCTGCGCGGCTTCGAGATCGACGATTTTGACAGCCATCTCGGCATGGTCGGGCGGCAGTGGGTGGTACGCGACCCCTCGAGCAAAGACGACTATTTGCTGCCGTGCCTGAGTTACCTGTGCGAAACCACCGGCATGAAACTGCGCTACAAGGGCGTCGAGGCTCGCGGCGTGGCGGTTTGGGCGCGGCTACGCAGCGGCGAGTCGTGGCAACAAAAGCGCACCTACAAGAGCTCGTTTTTTACCAATCAAGACATCTATCGGCACGCCCGTGAACTGTTTAGCCTGCGCCCGAGCGGCGCCGACGTCCAAACGCTGGGTATTTACTGCTACGGCCTAGAAGCTTCTAAACGCAGCCAGCTGGAACTCTTCGAGGACATCGCCAAACGCGACTGGCTGACTCAGGCTGTCGATGAAATCAACGATTTTTACGGCGCTTTTACCGTCCATTCGGCCACTACCATCCAAGGCAAGCGTACCATCAAGCAAAAAATACCCTTTGGCGGCACCGAGTATTTTGAGCTATTACTCAAACGCGCCTAGGGGCCTGAAACCTGCTATACTTAAGCGTATTAAGGGAGCATTGAACGATGCGAGGGAAGTTCAGAGCGTTGCTATTACTGCTAGTAGTCGGTGTCTTTGCGCTCGCCGGTACCAAAGCGTTTGCGGACAGTAGTTACAGCTGGAGCAGCGGTGTCGGTATCGACGGAAGCTGCATACAGCTCGCGATGTCGGACAACGCCCAATACTACGCCTGCGCCAGCATGGAGGGTCCCATCACGTACTCCACCGATGGTGGCGCGACCACCAGCTACAACTTTGGCGTTGGCATTCAAGATTGGGGTGGAGCAGCCGTCTCCGGCGATGGCAAATATATGCTCGAAGCCTCGAATTACGATCCTTTGGTACTTTCCAGCGATTATGGCGCAACCTGGCACCAGGTCGGCGACAACGGCGAATACGAATACGCGGCGATGTCGGACAGCGGGCATTATATGGTCGTGGCGACGTTTAGCAATGGCATTGAGATGTCCAGCGATTATGGCGCAACCTGGCGCTTTGTGACCATTCCGAACACTCTTCATACCCTCGGGATTGGCATCTCTGCTGACGGCTCGCACATTATCGTTTCCGACAATTCCAACATTGGGTTCAACGGGGTTGACGTTTCGAGCGACTACGGCCAAAGTTGGTCGCACGAAACGTTCGTCAGCGCCCAAACGCCTCAGGACTTCGCCGTTTCAGGCGACGGCACCGATATCTACGCCGCGGTCAACAACAATGACAACGATTTGCTTTTCGTCAGTACGGATGGTGGCCAGCACTGGTCGACCCAAGCCGTGCCCGGCACCAGCAACTTATACACCGTTGTCACGTCCACGGGTGGCAATCGCGTCGTGGTGGGTGCGGCGCTGACCTCCACGGGCGAGGGCGGTTTTGTCTCCAACGATTACGGACAAACCTGGTCGGCAATCGATAACCCCGACACCCTCAACTGGTCAGGATTGATTGCCTCGCATAACCTCAGCCGTCTGGTCGTTCCGCCGGACATCGGCTACGACGCCTCGATTGACACCGCCTGGAGTGGTAGCGATAACGGCAGCGACACTACGCCACCCGCAAATACCAACAACGACAACACCAGCAGCCAAGAAACCACGCCGCCCGCAAACAGCTCGTCAACAACGAGTAATAACCTGATTGCTTTTGCGCCAACCACGCCCGACACCGCCGCGAGCGAGCCTGCCACAGCAATAACCCCCGCCTCCAATCTCGACGAAACGGCGAGGCCCACGACCGCTCATCAAGCCGGCACCCAAACTACCATCTTTGATTGGTGGTGGCTGCTGATCGTCATTCCAATCGTCATCATTCTCATCATGATCGTTGTCTGGCTCTCGCGAAGACACCGCGATTAGCTCTTGGAAAACCGCTTGTCACCGAGCACCCTCTAGTGCATAATGAAGCAGAACCAATTAGGGGAGGGCGGCTATTTCACCACTGACTTTATCGCGGTTCTGGCATCGCCGGCTGTGCGAGGCGGTGTTTGTATTGTCGCTCGGGGTGGTAGCGCTCTATTCGTGGCCGTTAGTCCTCAGCACGCCCGAAAATATCTTCCACGTTGACCTGGCGGCGGCGATTACGGCCAGCCTAAGCGTTGTGGGCAGCGTCGTGGCCTACATTTTGGCCTCGCGCAAAGACGATTTTTGGATCGGCTACAGCGTATTCATGCTGTTTGCGCTAGCCGTCAGTACATTGGTCGTGACGACGGGTGGCACGGCGTCGCCGTTTATCGCGCTGTTTCTGCTGGTGGCCTTTTTCGCCGGTGTTTTTAGCTATTACGGAGCCCTGCCGCTGCTGATCGCCACGGCGATCTACGTGGCGGTTGTCTACATTAATCATCCAGCCGGCTTCCAAGGCACATTCTTGTGAGAATTTATAATGTTTGACTTATGGTGTATGACATCATCAAAACTATAGGGATGCAACATGCACGATTTTTGATATTCGTCGCTTCAGTTTCTTCGGATTTAAAGAGGTGGTAGGAGTCCTCATTCTTCTAGGGCCTTCGCTTCTTCTTATTGCTAGTGGCTTTTGCGATGACCCTACCCTATAGTCATCTCTAAATCATTGAGCTTTGAGGAGAGAATCCTTTCGCGGGATGTGATCAGGGGAGTCTGGTAGTTTGTCAGATGATAAATCTTTGCAGGCTCATCGTCAACCCCTGATCCTTCGGAGGGAGCCTCTGCCAGCACCGTGGCGGCTGTGGTCAGAGCCAGGAAAGAATGCTCTCGTCTCTGAGTACTATAAGATCGGATACCTGGATGGTTGGCAGGAAGCCTTGGATAGGGTTAACCATTTATATGCTGGCAGGGGGGTTCTGCTTCTTGAATCGAACAAGTTCCATCCCTAAGGGGATGGGAGACTTCCTTGTACTATTCCCCTCTACTTTTGAATGAGACTTCTCCTTTGTTTATCTTCACCCTACTTTCATGGTGTATGACCGTTCTCCCATTGCTTTTCTTAAGTTATTGGTGTGTGAGGAGATGTTTCTCCGTTGCCGGGGAGAACGTCTTTCTTTTGGCGGGGAGAGGCAAAAGCAGGCGTGGAGGTCATCTTCCTTTTGCCAACTTGTAGGCTCGGGCTTCACCACTCTTTCACCAACCGTTGACGATGGCCTGCGGGATAATCGGCCTCCTCTTGTCGATTTGCAGGCATGGCCAGTTGGCAGGCAAGTGCAGGCTTCGTTGCTCCACTGTCCCCTGTCAACTTGGGGTGGACAGGTCAGCCAATCTTCTCTCCTATTGCAGACCTCTTCATGAGCAGACCGAGGAGTGGTCTTCTGACGTGGAGGGTTCCACCCTATTCTCTGGCATAGGTAGCTTCCACTGTTGGCCTGCTTCCTCAAAAGGGATGCTAGGTGTCCACCTACGGAGTTATCGAAGTTGCCGGCTGATGACCTGATGATGATGGTGCTGGAGTTGCACGTCGTCGTGGTTGGGCGCATTTTGTCTTTCATGTGCTCATGTGAGAGTGACTTGCCAACCGTTGGCGGCCTGTATTTTCACTAAGGGAATAAAGTTCTTCAGTTTGAGTCGATGTTTATCGTGTACCTTTTGATGGAAGACTTCTGCGTATTTCTAGGTGGCTTTTCCTCGTGCGTTCTTCGCAGTGTTTATGTGTTCGCTTGTCACCGTCATTTTTAAGGGGAGTGGTGCTTGCCTCTAGAGAACCCCTAGGTTATCTTTTCATTTTCAAGGGGAGTGGTGCTCGCCTCTAGGGAACCCGTAGGTTACCTTTATCATTTCAAGGGGAGTAGTGCTCGCCCCTAGGGAACCCATAGGTTACCTTAAACATTTTCAAGGGGAGCAGTGCTTGACTCTAGGAAACTCATAGGTTACCTTCTCGTTTTCAAGGGGAGCAGTGCTCGCCTCTAGGAAACTCGTAGGTATCCTTCTTGTTTTCAAGGGGAGCGGTGCTTGCCTCTAGAGAACCCGTAGGTTACCATAATCATTTCAAGGGGAGCAGTGCTCACCTCTAGGGAACCCGTAGGTTATCTTAATCATTTCAAGGGGAGTAGTGCTCGCCTCTAGGGCTCACCTCTAGGAAATCCGTAGGTTACCTTCTCATTTTCAAGGGGAGCATTGCTCACCTCTAGGGAACCTGTAGGTTACCTTAATCATTTCAAGGGGAGCAGTGCTGGGTGCTACATCTATGGTGGAGCTTTCTCCGAGGAACCTAAGCAAATTCCTCACTCAACCCCTAGGGATTTTACCAAGACTCCATTGGTACAACCTACCCAACGACTATGTGGGAACCCACGGTTCGTGAGGATTTACGAAGGTTCTCGAATGGAAAGGACCGATTACACCTAAGTGGGAATCCCCTAGTGAAGGATCTATCTCCAACGAGAGGGTGTTCCTATCAGTGTGATGTCGGCTCTTCCTAACCCCAAATCTGTACTCAGATCTGTAGTGTAAGCTCAAACAGCATGCAAATAACAAAATAGAATAGAACAATATAAAGGCAGAACAGAACAAAAACTTGTGTGGGAGGTGGCCAGAAAGCTAGTCGTCCAGGGCCTAGGCGACCAAGACAATGGCCGTCCTCAGTGGCTAGGCAGCCCCTGTATAGGCCGTTCACAATGAGCAAGGCAGCCAGGAGTTGGGCCGTCTATAGTCTTAGGTGGCCAGACTCTAGGCCGCTCATAGAAGTGTAAGGTGGCCAATGGTTGGGCCGCCTATAGGTCTAAGCAGCCAGGGTTATGGCCGTCTCCTACCTACAGACATAGCTACACTAAAATAGGACACAAAAAGACATGCCAAACTAAACTAACGAAAAACTTCTATAGCCTTGGACTTTCAGTATGACGAACTTACAGTGAGCAGTAGTGGGTCCACCATGATCGCCAGAGGGTTTTAGACACCGAGAAGGGTTCATAGGGTGCAAAAGGGGCCTCTTTTTCTGATTCCTGACATATTGCAATATGACGTATAGGCCCTTCTAGGTCAAACGCCCCATCGGTTCCTAACTCTACTGTGCACAGAGTTAGAATGTGATCGCCAGGGAAGTTTTACTTGATTCCCGCAGAAATGTGATCGCGTGGTGGTGCCTCAAGGAGGGAGCTTGTGGGGTCCCGACTTCTCCATTCTCATCCAGCCAAGGATGAAAAGCCCTGTGTAGTCCGCTAAATCGAAAGTCCTAAGAATAGAAGCAAAAACTCGAAAAGACACAAAAAATATCAATTAGAACTAAATGATATAGTAAAGCTAGAAGTAAACTAAAAAATAGAAGAATATGGCAGTGGCTTTACTTGGAGGGGTGTTAGGAAGGGAGGATGACTGAGGCTTTCGACCACCCATATTCTCTTTTGTTTAGTTTGAAAACCTCTATAGTCAAGATTCTATAAGAGTTTCTAATATGTAATGATTTGACGAATGCAGTATAGATATACGGAGCAAAAATTGAGATGGAAGCAGGAAGATCAAACCAGGAGGCAGCGAAGAGGTTGGCTGACTAGTGACGTAAGTGGCCAAGTCGATGGTCATCCACCCTCTGGGAAACACGAGATAGGAGGCGACACCGAGACCCAATCGAAAATCCGAAACTCTCTCATGAGTGATGGGGATCCTCTCTCACACCAGGGAACTCTCCCTCACTTCGGGAACTCTCTGAAAAGTGGCCTCTCTATCTCTTAGTCCCTCTGAGTGCTCCTCCTCTGTGTCTACTCTCTTTCTCCTCTCCCCAAAAGATCCCCCCTTTCTCTGAATGTCCCCATGAGTGTTTTGTCCCATGCTCGAGCTTCTAGCACCTTCCATCTACGTGCCTCCAGAACGTGGACAACGCGAGAAGTTGAGCTCGAATAGGGGGGCTTTCGAATGAGGCGAGAGAACGTGGGACGTGGGGTGTAGACTGATGATTGTCAAGAGGCGGCCATAGTACTAGACATTCTCAAGAAGAAGACAGCCAGAGATCTGGCCTTTTGCCAAGAAGACTCAGATGGGTTAAAGGGATGGTGTGGAAGTACAGGAGAATCTAAAATAATTACACAATTACATAATTTATATGAATAAGCAGGAAAAAGAATTAACATTAAGTAAAATACATGGTCCACAATATAACAACAGTTTAATGTACAACAGTAGTCGACAACTAGTACAGTCAAGAAAGGAAAGTACAACTATATAGGGCATACTCCGGATCTGGCAACTGGCAACTAACTCTGGGCACTAGAACCATGTGGAGCCTCAGACACGCACCTCTAAAGCCTCGTCTCACCTGAAATGCGAAAAAACGTAGGGAATGAGCCTCATAATAAAAGACTCAGTAGGGATCACTCGGGCCCCTACCTCACAAAATGAGAAACTGCAACGCAAAGCAACAAAGGTGGGTACAACGGGAATAAATAAATGGAAAAGTCCTGCTACGTCTGACATCGATCTCATGGTAAGAAAACCGAGACACACGTCACGGTGAAAACTAAGAGTCACCATTTGACAAAGATAAGAGTAACTCCCACTAGAAGCACAGCCGGATGTGTCCCCTAATGACTTACAGCGCACCGCAGTGTCTCCCTACTCGTCCCAGGCAGAAACTGAGACACACACAAGTAACAATGACAAGGGTCTAGTCAGGGTCGTGCTCGTCAGCACGCGTCCGAAGTCCCCGACCACGTGTGCACACACTGAATGGCTGCGCTACGTCAGGCCCTCTAGTTGGATCTTCCTCCCGGCCTGGACTCGAGCTGCCACAATAGGAGGCCCATGTCAATCAGCCTAAAGCTGTCTCTCTCAGGTAGCCTCGCCACCACTCCCTGGTGGGACCACATGCGTGCCAGAAGGCTACGACTAGTGGAGGGTCACGGAAGGAGTAGGCTCTCTAACTATGAAAAATCGTGCCTTAATCAGACAAAGTATAAGGACCGCTCCTCGTACCGATACCGACTCATGGTGACACAAGCCGTACACACACTACTTCCCGAGACCCCGCAGCACCCTCACACATGGCCCCCACACGATGTCCAACATCAGTCGGATCACAGGTCATCATGTGGATCGAGGTCCACTTACCTAGGACTCAAATCGGCCAGAATGGAACTCCGGTTGGACAGAACCCAGGTGGCGGTCCACTCTAGACTGTCCCAAGTCAAAAATAGTCAAATGCTAGGTCGCAAGGTGAAGAGAGGTGGTCACCCATAGGCCGCCACTCAGAGGAGAGAAACGGTCTCCTTTAGACCATTTGGAACACAAACGGTCCCCCTCTGGGCCGCCTCAGGAGTGAAATGGTCCCCTTGGGACCGCCATGCCACAAACTACACAAAAAGGTAAAACGGTCACCTTGTGACCATTGGGAACTGAACGGTCTCCCTTGAGACCGCCAGGTGGGGTTAAACGATCGCCTCATGACTGCCAAGCCCAAAAACTATTCAACGGTCAAAACATAATGGTCAGAAACACCTCAGGAGTCAAGCTGTCTCCGCAAGGGAAATGGTCGGCCGCTTGGCCGCTGCAGAGGGTAGGTCAGTCGTTCGACCACATACCTGTCGACACCCCCTGGTCGACTAGCGGTCACCCTGAGGGCCGCCTGACCTAGAAACGATTCTTGTGAGGACCGTTTTCTTCCCAGAAAATCGAGAACGGCGGGAACGGCCACAAAATACCATTCCACGCCCCATTCACCCCCAAGTGAAGGGGAAACAAGGGGTAAACTCATCCCCATGCCCTGAAGTATCATTTGATGCCATCAAACCATGAAATAATGCGATAAAATTCTAGATCATGAGCAAAGGGGCATATTCCTTCAGCACAAACTCTGTAAATTCTACTGCCCCCACACGAAAAAGATGAGCATCAGTCACTTTCGTGTCTGCAAACCAGCCGGCAGCTAGCCGAAATTTGAATTGGATGGCCAAGCAGTTCAGAACAAATGGCTCGTCTCTGTAACCCAACTTCATTGGTGCCAGAAACAGTCCGTAGTCGGGTTTCCCCCTGTTAACCCGACCCACAGCAATATCCCATCTGGCCGGGGTGAATTCAGGAGCTCTAGTCAACATCTTCTGTTTCGGCTGCAGTTCAGTTACTCCCAATACGGCGTTCCACTTGCGCTATTCTCCGGGAAGATAGATGGCCTTACCTCGATACATGGAGCCCTTTAGGCCATCCCTTTCCAGCAGCATGGCCCGCTCCACCATTCGAGCTAGCATGATATCCCTCTTGCCATTCACATTAAAGGTGCAAACGAATGACACCAGATGACGGTCCTTCAAAAAATTCAGACGGTAATCATTGTCACGATTGAAGCTCACTCCGTCATCAGTGGGAAAGACGGGGGATGCTGAGATAGTGTCTATTTTTGAGTCAGAAGACTCATCTACTATGGCAATCCTCTCACGACCGTGGTCCAGTTGCTGAACATTTAACCACGTCACTAGCGGGCCGAATGCCCCGGTCTGAGCATAAGCACTAGCACCAGCAACTCCGGAAGCAACAGAGGCAGAACCAGAAGTAGCAAGGCAGAACCAGAAGTAGCAGCCATCACCGTAGCTGTAGTCCAAGCAAAAAAAAACTTTTGAGATGAGATTCTGAAGAATCAACAACAAAAGTTGAAGATTTCAAAGAAATTTCGACAGCATCTCCTCTTATCTTGGGTATGCCCAAAGTCAAATAGGATGAACATCCACCAAGAGGGGAGGACTCCTTAATAAAGAGGGGCATAGTCCCATTTGTGAAGAAAAGAAAGGAACCCCACCAACAGAGAAAAGAAAATGGCGGGAGGAATCTCTTCTGAAGAAAACCTCACGTCGAGCTCTCATCGGACCACACTGAAGAGAAGAGAGAGGAGGTAAGAGCGAGAAAGAGCCTCTCGCTCGCCCTCGACACCTTAAAATCTTAGAAAAGAAAAAAAACTAAGGCGCGTCGAGATGTGCAGGTGCCGAAGGGAAGAAAGGTACGCCGATACCATGCCACACCGAGACCCCTCTTGGGCTCGTCGATGCCATGACACACCTAGATGTTGAGTGCACCAAGAGGGGCATGCCAATGTGTTACTCACGCCGAGAGTAGCTTTTGATGCTGGTCATCAAGACTCATCAAGCTCATTCTAGCCAAAATGATGACGATTATTTCAAGAATGAACATGAATGATGATGCTACACAAAGAAAATGAAGGTACCAGGCTGTAAATCTACACAAATGGACAGGGTCAAGTCTGAAGAAATATACACATAGCACATTAAAGGACACACCAGTAGGCCCCGTGCCGCTCATCTTTCGCTCATGCCACCTGCTGGTGGGGGGCATCTATTGACACCTAAAAAAAAGTATAAGAAGAAAAGAAGAAGTCAGAGAAAGCTGAAGGCCTTGAACATCAATCAAGGATGTGATTCTAATGACATTCCTAAAAGTTCTGCAAACAAGGATGGAAGGAGATCCACTACCTCAGACACTCTGTCTGACTAAAGCCTTTCCGACCAAGCTACTACATAGCACCACTATCGTTTGGATAGTTGGGCTGATTAAAACTATGTCGATCTCTGGACAATCATCTGCCTGCTGAAAAGATCTTCACCTATGATTGATTTATTTCCAAGTTTTTTATGAAATCTAGAAGATGGAAAGTCATGAATCTTTAGCTTACCCAGCGGATTTCCTCGGGCCGATAAGTAGATCTCCATCTCAACGTCTCTTCTAACATTTTCTTCGATTTGTCGACATTCCAATTTCGAGCTTCCAAGTATCTTCTCAGGCATGCATCAGTGCAGTACTGTAAGCCACGCCCAGAGATGGGTCCAATAGCTGCTCTTAAACCGTTGACCTGCCTCAGGGAAGAAAATATTGCTTCAGTAAACAAGATGGACATGTAACACTTCTGCGTGCCTAATGCAAACCACATCAAACACTAGATGCCATCTAGGCATCTATACTCGCAGAACCATACAACAACTTGCATGGCGAAAGTCAGACAATGTAAGCAGAAACACAATTTATTCGAAAGATGATATAATATGTAATGATCTCACACAAATATGTATGCACACAATGAACTCTCTGATGTCAAACTTATTGAATATATGTGCAATAGGTGCCAGACCAAGATAAGCTTTTCCAACTAGATTGCAAAACTTGCCTGCCAAGGAATGAAGGAGAGCATCTTTTAATCCTCACTCGAAAAGCTACTGAACAACAGCCTTATTTTAATTTATGCATCATTGTTTTTGAAATAAACATATAGTACATAACTCAGAAATTTTCATCGCTGTTTCAAAAACAACGTGTTGAGTAATATGGAATGGTTTAAAAGGAATTTTTAGTTTTTAGCTCCTATAATTTTTCATATTTATGGATTCGTCCCTCCAATCCAGATGTTTCTTTGTAACTCCTTAAAATATCAAGTTATGTAGTACAACCTCCCATATCATTATGAAAAACCCCCTGAAAAGGGTGTTTAACAAATAAGTGTGTGATTGCGAGGGCTTGTAAGTAAATGTCTAGATTAGAGGGGAGAATTTATAGACATGAAAGATTATAGGGACTAAGAACCAAAAATCCCTTAATTTAAATGCCTTGTGACAATTGAGACCTCACCTAGTGGAAAGGGCATCCCACAGTCTAATAGTTTCCTGTCACAAAAGCATGTGCTCAAACAGGGACAGAAATAATTAGACAAAAAAGAGGATATCATAAGTGCCAAGATAATTATATCATAACAGCAGCAGAACAGTTATAATTTGGGAACAAAACAACGTGGTAACATATTTCTCATGTTAGTGGTGTAACTGTCTTCATCTAGATCAGAGATATGTAGCGTCAAGGGTGGGGGAGTTGGATGAGCACTTCGTTGGCAATTGTGAGATTGCAATATCAAATCCCACATTTGGGCATACATGCAGGGTGGGTACCAACCTGGGTTCACATGAGTTTGGCCTGCCGGCGGCTCAAGCGATTTGGGCTTGATCCTGGGTTGGTGGGTTTACTCTTGGTCTTCAAAAAGAAAAACAGAGATGTGTAGCATCAAGGAATATTGTTATTACTATTTGCGAATTCGCATTGATGATGTTATTACTATTTGTGAATTCATCTCTTTGCATGAGGACACTGACAACATTAAGAAATAAGATCTATAAATACCTAAACTTCGAGAATACCTTCATGTGAACTCAAAATGACGTTAAATATTGACAAATAATAACATAGGCAGCACTGCTTGGAGATGCAAACAACTCTCAAGAAAGCCTACGAGGTACACATGCTGTATATTCCCATAGGGCCAGTTTGTTATCGGAATAACGGGGGCGGATAACAAATCTGATGAGAGAGAGTCGTGTGGGCCCCACATGCTCCTCTCACACACATGATCCCCCCCCCCCCCCCCCCCCCCCCCCCCCCCCCCCCCCGAATAACGACCTCAGGGGGCTTTTCATCAGGGTCCAGAAGAGGTGGCATATCGCCTTGACGAAGGAGGCGAAGGTGGGGAAATCACATAAGCGGGCTGTGAGAGAGAGACCATAAAGAGTGAGGAGGGAGAAGGGGACACAGTCTTATCCTTGTGAGACTTTTATATTGGAATGTGCGGGGGTTCGGTGGGGGAGAGAAGATGAGGGCGGTGAAGGAGTTTGCTAGAAGATGCAAAATTGATATCGTGTCTCCAAGAGACCAAGTGTGAAGGTGATGGGGAAGGGTTCATGAGAAAGATTGGGAGTGATAGGCTTTCGAAGAGAGTAGCATCTCCGGCAAAGAGGAGAGCAGGAGGCATCATGGTTCTGTGGAACTCGTTTGAGGTGGAAAAAGTGGAGGTAGAAAGGTAGGTTGGCGGGGGGCTATCTCCCTTCACTTTTGCTATGTGAAGGACGGCTTCTCCTAGGATTTCACCGGAGTATATGGCCCCCAGTCCAGAGAGGGGAAGAGAGCTCTTTGGGAGGAATTGATCCTATATCACCGTAGGTTGGGTCGGCCATGGTGTGTGGGGGCGATTTTAATGCAGTAAAGGTGGCTTCAGAGAGGACAGGGGCCACCCCCACACATGGGAGACGGAAGATTTATGTGACTTCATAGAGGAGGTAGCCCTCATCAATATTAGACCGGTGAATGCTCAGTTCACCTAGTCCAAACTTGAGGTCTTCACCGGCTTGCTCCAGGCTAGAGAGGTTTCTGGTATCGGTGGACTGGGAAGATCACTTCCCTCATGTGCAGACATCTTGTTTAGCCAGACAGGCTTTGAACCATAAACCCATTATGTTGAAGACCAGCCACAGTCAAGGAGGAAGACTTCATAGACACTGTCAGGCGAGCTTGGAGTGTACAGAGGCATGTAAGTTCTTCCATGGATAATTTGGTTGGAAAGCTAAAGCATTTGTCACAAGTTCTTAAAAGGTGGGGTGTTGATAAAACCCTACCTGGCAAGATGGCTAAGGATAGGATCCTTCAACAACTAGCAGGGTTTGTTGCCTCCCCCGCCCAAGGAGTCAGTAGATTTGCATGTGGTAATGGAGCAAGTCGAGGACGCCTATCAAGGGGAGGGTAACAGGAGTCCTAGCAAGGAGGAGGTCAAAGATATTTTAGCAAAGGTGGAAAACTATATGGAGACTTAGGCAAGTGAGACTGTTAGGCTGATTGGTGTATCTGATGTAGGCGTGGATAAAGACTTGAGGTCTTCTCTATGCTTGATCAAACGTAGATGGCAGCGAATATAGCTAGGAAGGTGAAGGTTGAAGCAGCCAGTAGGAAAGGAGGGACAGAGCAGGTTGAGGAATAGATGGAGGTTGGGTTTTTGGTCTTTTGGTCTATGTCGAGGAGGGCAGTTTTGTTTATTTTGGGGGGGCGCTTCCACTTCTATTTCTCTGTTGTTTGGGAGCCGTCTGGTTAGGTGGTTGGTGTGGGCCTTTTGTGTCCTTTTGTACTTGGTTGGGGTTTAAGCATAGTGGGTAGGTGTTTGGTTGCTTTTTTTCTTTTACTCCCAAGACAGAGAGTTGTCAACCGCCTTTTGTATCTGGGAGTTGTGTAGGAGCACTCCCCCCCTTACATGCATAATTTTTCCTTTTTATATAACTAGTGGTACTATCCACATTAAAAAAAACACAAGCAATATTTGATAGTTTAGATGAGGCAGGATTGTTAGATGACTCTGACAGAATAAGCAGGTACACCATGGTGCCTCCACCCGGCACACTCGCAAGGCTGCCCCAACTGCACACCATTGCGAGCGCCTCACCGGCACACTGTTTCAAGCCTCCCAGCGGCACACCCCTGCGAGTGCCCCAGTGGTACACCTACAAGGCCCTTCAGTGGCATGCCCATACCGAAGCTTCCAACGGCACGCCTTCTTCAGCCTCCAGCGGCACAGCGTTTAGCCCATCCACCCGATGCACTCTAACTTCTTCTTCACCCGGTGCAACCGATAAAAGACATGTAAGGCCATCACCTACGGCCCTTGGCGCACAATGGGAGTAGACCAAGGTTAGCTGAGGTGTCACCCCCTGATGTAGGCACACAAGCTACCCCTACGACCAGGGACAGGACCGAGAGTCAACTCCCATTAATGCTGCCCGTCATCCAACGTCACTACCACCAAGGGTATAAAACACCCCTCGCTTCATCGAAGAATAGGGACGCGGAGGCATACAAGGGGACGGGCACAAGAGAGAAGAAAAAGAGAAGGGAGGGGAGACTACTCTGGTGACTGTGAAGCTCCAGGAGCTCCGAGGTAGGAGAATCCAGAAGGGAAGAGAAAGAGAGTAAGCAATAGAGAGAGAAAGAGGGGGGAGGCCGTGAGTGTAGAAGGAAGCATCCAGGAAGGCCTGTGCCCCATCCTGGATCTCTGGTTTCCCCTTAGTCTCCCTTCTTCTTCAATTTTCTGGCTTCTTCCATCTTCTCATCTCATTGTACAGCCTTGTATGTGGCCCCTCGGTTGAGGCTCTTGCCACCCTGTTTACTATAAATAAAAGAAGAATGTTTCTTCCCTTTCTTCCTCTTTCTGTTGGTTAGCTTTGGCTCTGCAATGTGCTTCATGGTTTGTTTCCTTCCTTTCTCTTGCCCTTTCTTTTTGAACCCTCTCATTACCCATTCACTAGGATATTTGGCTGGGGATAGCTTCTTTCATCGTTTACGTGGCTTAACAGGGAGGGATTTCCACTCTGGATACCATCCACTCCCTGCCTAGATGCAACCCAAGCCCATTGCTTCCGTTCGAGTCCACCGCTTCCCCAAGCGTTCTTGATCTTGTCCCCTTAGCCAACTAGTGCACCCCCCTGGCCTAGACTTAACCCAGTGTGTTAACACCCTCCCTTCACCGGTGCACCATCTAACATCCTCCACCAAGACCCCTACCAAACCCTCTAGCCGGTACACACCTAGCCACATCCAACCCGGTACACCCCTTTGGCCTTACCCGGCACGCACCCGGTCTACCTCTGCCTGTGCACTCCCCTAGGCCCGCCTTACCTGGAGCACTTTAATCACACCTCCCAGCTTGCCTTTACCTGGCACACCCTTGGGCCACCTCCACCCAGTGCACCCAGCTTGTCACTCTACCCAGTGCACTCTCGGCTTGTCTTAGCCCAGCATCTCTCACTCGCTGATTTCTCCAGGTTTTTTGAAGTTCCCCCAAAGGTGTTGCTGCCCCTGGCACGCACCTTGAATTGTCGGGTGCCGTCACTCCTTGTGCGCACGTTCCCCTTTCGCTTCCCTTAGCATCCGGATCAAAGGGAGATGCTGCCGAATTTTTGTCAAAAATGATAACTTATTAAAGGACAAAAGGAAGCAACAAACAAATGGGGGTAAGACCCTATGAAAATGCTTCAACCAGAATAGAAGAGCTGTGGGAGATGCGAAGAGGACTGCACTGGGCATTAATTGCATGGATATGAGCTTTGGTCCCACAAATAAGGAAAGGGGGGAAGATTAACAAAAAGAAAGGGGGGGTGTGAAGACTCTTATATTTTTGTGGATTTTGTCGATTTTCATTTTTTTGTTTCTATTTTTTCATCATTTTTGTTAACGCCTGGTGACTACATATGGCACCTGACCTACAGGAGGATGGGTCTTCTTATTAGCCTCCCAGGTATCCTAAGTGTATATCTAGGTTGATTTGGGCCTCTAAGCTTCTCGAATGATAGTCCCGCCGGTTAAGTCTTATCCTGATGACAATGTTGTCATGCCACGCTTAGACTCCCAGTTGCTTCTGACCGCAGGGATACACCCAAAGAGTGTTTGAGGTAAAAGATTTGTTCAACCCGGGTCTATTTCCTCACAACTCTCGATGGTATATGATAGAACACCTTAGAACCCTAACGACCAACCGCGCGACGTTGACCCGAAATCAGATGTCGTCACACCGATAGGTGATGCGCTTGGATTGGTCTAAGCCCAAGGTTAACATAAGAGAACATCGTGGTGGTAAATAGGGGTCTTGACCGGCCAGAAACACCGAGACTCCTTCACAGCGATGACTTTTTCCTTTTCAAAGTAGACAACCATATGTGTGTTTTGTTAAAACCAGGCCACGGGCCTTGGCGGGACCTACCCTTCTGGATCTCCATTTCGCCTTCATCTTTGGGGGGAAGAAGGAAGAGAGTGGGTGACAAACCTACTGAGAGGACCTGGTAAAATTGTTAATCCGGCGAGCTAACATGGGCCCTACTCGACTCTCCCCTTTAGGGCGACTTCGGACTAGACCCCAAGCCTTAGCATTTCTTTGCCCCTTTTCGCTCAATTTGATTTTTGCTTTGTATGGGTTTCTCTTTATCGGAGTCTCGCACGGTCACGTCCAAGCTTTTGAACTCATTTCATCCCTTATTTTATCATCGCTTCATTCTCCCCGCCCTTTTTTTTGAGAGAGAGAGATAGAGATAGATGGTCCTTTGACATTTTACCTCTCTTTGATATGCCTCCAGGGACACTGCCCTCTTCTCGTGCTCTGACTCAGGCTCGAGGAGATAGATCCTAACTCTCTCCTTTAGGGGATTGTACTTTCAGTTTCCTGTGCTCGACGTTTTTAGGGTGCCGGTTGTCTCATTCAGTTGAAAAGGGAGGAGAAAGAAGATCAATGCATTCCTAGAGGCCTTTGGGGAGAAACCTCACCATAGGCAACGTGACCTAATTTGGATAAAACACGTGCGTGGGTGCTTGTTGTTTTCCTTTAATCAGCGGAAGGCCAGTGTGGCCGGACATGGTCTCCACGGTTCTCGTAGATCAAGACCTGATGATACTTACCAACCCCCAATGGGGCCCTACCCTATCATGAATGGCTGATGCAATGACCTGACTTGATGGTGATCACTAGGCGTCGACTTTTAGGGATTTTATTTTGATTTTTTATTTTTTATTAATTATGTACAAGGTCTCATGAGTAGAATTTCTTTAAGTACTCCATTCCACGGGTACACGCGTTCCACTCCCTCAGCGTCCACTAACTTATATGCATTGCCTGAGTAGACCTCTTTGACGACATAGGGAACTTCCCAATTTTCTTGCAGTTTGACTTTCGAACCAGTGGCTTTAATGACTTTCCTTTTTAGGACCAGTTCACCTATCTCAAATTTTCTCTCAGGAACATTCTTTGCATAATAATGTGTAATTCTCTTGCGATAAACTTGTGCATGATCGGCCATGATCATCCGCTTCTCACCTAATAGTTCCAGCTAGGCTAGCAAGTTTTCTCAGCGTTGCTCAGGATCGAGCTTGGAATCCAACTGTACTCTTAGTGAGGGAATGAATATTTCGTATGGGAGTACCGCCTCTGCCCCAAAAGTCACTGCATAAGGGGTTTGGCCTGTGGGAGTTTGGACAAAAGTGCAATAAGCCCAGAGGGCCTCAACAAGGCGATCTGGCCAATCAGAGAGTAGTGGTGAGATTTGCAAGTCTTCTTGATAATCCTTATGAGAGTTTTATTTCTTGCTTCAGCTTGTCCGTTTCCTTGTAGGTAATAGGGGGATGAATGATGCAAATTGATTCCATATTTACCACAGATGTCGCGGAGCTCCTGTGACGTGAACTGGGGTCCATTGTCGGTGACGATGTCCCCGGGGACGTCAAACCTGGCAAGGTTGCACTTGATGAATTTGACCACCGTTGACACTTTGACTTCTGTGAATGCTTTAGCTTCTGACCACTTCGTGAAATATTCTGTAGCGGTGAGGATGAAAGACTTCCATCGGACTTCGCCAGTTCTATCTTCCAAAGGGCCGACTACATCAAACGCCCACATGGCGAACGGCCATGGAGCGATGAGAGGATGAAGTGAAGATGAAGGAGCATGCATGTCTGCATGAAGTTGGCATTTAGCACAATGCTGGCCACGTAAATGGTCGCATGTTGCCCAGAAACTCCTCTGGTAGTATTGGCCTACATGCATAAGGATTGCAACCGCATTCACTAGAGTGCGCTGCTTCGACAACTGCGTGAGATTCGATCTCATCGAGACAGTGGAGATAGACTCCGCTAAGAGATTTTCGATGTAGGAGATCTCCTATGATGGCAAAGTAGTCTGCGGCCTGACGAATGGCTCGTAGGTCAAGGGCAGTAGCATACTCTGGGTGATGCGGGATGGGATGTGACTCGGTATCGATTGGATGCGAACCTGGGACTCTAGGTGACGACGCAACACGACCAGCAACGATGCGACCAATGCGACACCAATAGAGTTTCAAAAGAGGTGGATATGTCCTCAAGAAGAAGCACAAGCTCGCGACTCATCCCTAGTAAGAGAAGCGCGTGGATCTATGCAGTTAAGAAATCGAAAGTGAGTCAAGGGTGGTGAACACTCCTTCGTGCCCGGATCGGGTCATGGGATGGGTCACGTACACTCTCTCACAGCGGTGATATTATTTGAATGGGCTAGAATTCCTAACTCATGCGAGCGCGACGTTCAAACATATACGGAATGAGCAAAGCTACGAGAGTGGAGCGAAAACGTACCTCCATGCTAGGGGCGATCTTCCCGGCCAAGAACCGTAACTCCCGGTACAGTAAGTGTGAATAATTACAGTAATAAAATTACAACCCACTCCACGAAGGGAGGTAAAGGGCTACAATAGTGATCCGGGAGTGCCGATCTTGAGTTGACGAACGGCACGTCCGTGAAGCGCTCGGGATGGAGGTGGACTGTCAGTTCTGTTCGGTTCTGCCCAGGCACGCAGGACAACAAGCAGGTGCGGCTGCTGGGATGGCGACGTCTGGACGTCTCCTGGCAGCGGCAACTAGATGGGATGTTGCTGGAGTGTCCCTGGTCGATCCCTGGGAGCGGCGATCGTTGGATCGGAGCCGGGATATTTATTGGGATTTAACTCCCAACGCTGTTGTAGATTGTGAAATTAAAAAAAATCCACACTTAAGATATATATGGAAGAGTGCAGAAGAATGGAAAAAAAAATAAGGCAACAATAAGCACGAGGTGCTATTGAGGAGAGGTGATCGCCAGAGACGCGAGGGCCTCAAAACATAGGGAAAGATCGCTTACCTGCTAATATGGAGTGCGGGAGAGAGTGGGGGTTTTCCTCCTTCTTTAATCGGCCGGCCGATAAGAAGGGTTTTCTTAAGTTGATTACCTTGCAAACAATGAACAAACAAAAAGAAAAGGCCCAGTCAGTGCTGCTGTAGTAACTAATTCAAAAAAAATGAATAATGAAAAACGTAGCTAGCCATGCGCACCTTTTTTTTTGTGTGTTTTAAACCCCTGTACTAAGGACAAGGAAGGAGATATATGCTAATGCAGAGGCTGGCTAATATGCCAAAACTAAAACAAACCAAACGATAGAAAAGCCCTGCTGTTCCTGTAACAGTAGAGGGCAACACACGGAGGAGGAGGATGAAGCCACAGGAAGAGAACGCAGGAAGGAGAAAACGCAGGCGGATAGAACGATGAAGAAGACGCAGGAAGAAGCCGCCGCAGAACAGGAGAATTTCCGTAATAATCTTTCCTCCAACCCTAAAACGATAGATAGAGTTCCTTTTTATAGGGAAAGACGCACGCAAGTTAAAGAAAGGAAGATAACTATGGTAATAGTTATCTTATGGAAAGGATCGAGCCCAACAAAGAGTCCAACAGAGGCAGCAATCCTCGAGGAAAGGCAGAAAAACTTAGGACTCTGAAAGTAAAACACGCCTTCGAACAGGGCGTCAATTCTTAAATTGACGACCTCCACCATGGGCATTTCTTAAAACACGACTTCAGCCAAGGCGTTTCTTAAAAGTAACACACGCCTTCGAACAGGGCGTCAATTCTTAAATTTGACTTGAGTTTTGTCGGACCGAGGTTCAGTAGTACGGTATTGGTAGATTAGACTATTTTTCGTTTATTTATTCTAGCTCGTTGGTTCCACCGTACTCCTATTAGCTAGCGTAGCTTTACTGTCTTGTAGGGTTAGTTTTACTACTGTAGCACCAGATTTTTTCGTGCGAGGTAAGGTTCGAGGGATCCCTATTGAGCCATCATTTTGGAGGCTCATCCCCTGCGTGTTTCACCGTGTTTCAGGCGAGGTCGGCACTTCAGGAGGTGCGGCAGGCGTCCAGCGCGGTTCCAGTATCCGAGGTTAGTTCTAGTTGCCAGAGCCGGGGTATGCCCCGTGTACTTGTACTTTTCCCTTGTACTTGTACCTTCTTTCAGTTGACTGTACTTTATTTGGACATGAGATGTACTGGACCTTGTAGCCGTTTATTTATTTAATTTTTACATTATTATTTTATTATATATTATGCTATCTCTGTAGTTACTTTATCTTCTTACACACCCTCACACCATCCCTTTTTTTCTTCCGAGTCTTCGGACTCGTGGGAGGTGGGCCAAGGTTCGAGACGCGTCGGTTCCTTTCTGGTACTCGGATCCCGGGCTGCTACAGGTACAGTTAGAGCTGAGGGGACGTTGTATCTTCTGGAGAACCCACTTCTTTGCAGGTGAATCATAGTCGACGGGCAGAGTGTGGAGGCGAGGGGGGGATGAGCTGTGTGACCTATCGACGGTTACTATCTAAGTGTCATGGGAGTTAAAGGACCGACGTATCCTCCGACGAGCTCCTTTTTTGCAGATGAATCACCGCTGATGGGTAGAGTGAGGGGGCAAGGAGGGACAGATTGTGCGGCTTGCTGAGGGGTGCTGTCACAACTGAGCATCGTGGGAGCTGAAGGGAGCGACGTATCCTACAGAGAGATCCTTTCCTTGTAGATGAATTGCCGCCGACGGGCAAAGTGAGAGAGGAGTAGGCTATGCGATCTACCAAAGTGTACAGTGGAGAAGTGGGGAGGGGGATGACGATCGGTGCAATGAGAGGGAGAGGATGGGGACTTGCTAAAGGGGTGGTGTAGGGTAAAGAGGGGAGGTGATGGGGTCTTGGTTGGGGGAGAATGAGAGGGAGGGTCCTACATGGGGAAGAGAGGGGGTGAGTTTATGGAAGAGCTGCGTATGTGCAGAGTGAGTGAGGAGAGGAGGTGGAGATGGCAGAGGAGAGGTTGGAGGGAGCTTGGGATGCTAGAGTGAGAAGGATGGAGGGAGGGAGAATGGAATTCGGTCTCTATTAGACTCTTGGGAGGTGGATAAGTGCTTTGGGGTAGGGGAAATGTTCATGGGAGATTGGGGTCGGCCTTGGGACTAGGTGAAGAGATTATGGGGCAGGTGGAGCAGGGTTGGTGGTGGTTGGGATCTAGAGAGAGAGGGGAGGGGAAGGGTCTTCAGTGGAGGAGGTTGGAGGGTGGAAGATGGCTGTTGGCTGGAGTTATGTGGGTAGTTATGGGTTGGGAAGAGGGGGCAATGAATTTGAGTGGGAGAGAGGTGGAAGTGCATGTGGCGTCCCCTTCTCGCGATCTCGTATCGTGTTCGGAGACGTCACAGTGGATAGACGGACTGTTGTGGGTCGAGATATTTGTAAGGCATTAAAGGCCAAACCATCACATATTCTAACAGTGTAACCATACTATTTTCATAATATAAACACTCATAATTTACATCATATACAGTATTCTACGTATCTTTACCCAAAAGTCATGAGAGGGGGGAGATCATTCCGGGGCATCATCTTCCAAAACCTGCTATATAGCTCAGTAAAAATTATATGTTGTAGCCCTGCGAGTCTACTTTCCAACGGCCCAGTTTCAGTCTGATCTACCTTTGGATCTGGCCGCTAAAATTCTCATCGTGGAAGCGCGCAGATCTGTCCTGAGACAGGGCTGTGGGAAGGTGTTGGGGAATAATTCCCAATAAATTATCAAAACTTAGATTCAGCAACCGCCACTTCTGGGTGTCGACCAGGGACATCCCGCCATTGTCTCAGCCATGCACCACCTTCAGAAGTTCCCAGGAGGATGATGCCCCTTTGGAGGCTATTGTGCACTGTCCAGAGAGTCAGAACAGTATCGAGTCGGGCCAGCAGCTCGCCTCCGGCCCGATAGCCCTTCCGGCTTGCTGCCCGTCAACCCGAGTTCGCTACTCCCGGGTCCCACGTGTAGCCCTTTACCTCTCCGCGTGGAGTGGGCAGTAATATTCATTGCTGTAATTTAATTATTTACTGTATCGAGAGTACGAGGCTCGGCCGGGGTCGTCTTCCCCACGCCCGGAGCGTGGAGGTGTCGTGTCCGCTCCCTACTTCAGCATTTGCTTTCCTCGTATATATTCGTATGCCGTTGCAAGTGATAGGATAATTAGCTGGTTATACTTTTATCACCACTGCGAGAGAGAGTGAGACCCGTCCCGTGATCCGATCCGGGCACGAAAGAGAGTTGACCACCCTAGCTCATTGCCGGTTCCTCAACCGCGCACGTACGTACGCTTCCTCGCAAGGGACGACTCGTGATCTTGCTTAGAGTCCCAGGTTCGCATCCAATTGGTGTCGAGTCCCTGCTGTCCATCCCGCGTCACTTTTCCATCAGTTTTGATCATGTTACATGTAGTATTTTTCTTATTGAATTGGTATTTAGTGCACCCTGAAATCCTTCATTCATATGGAATCCAATTTATTGGCATCTCTACCATGTGTGTAAAGGAGGAACAGAAGGTGGGAGTGGAAGAAAAGGGGTGTTTAGGTGGCTTTGTTTGCTTTCTTCTGTGGGGGAGGTGGTGAGGATGGTGAACTATGCAGAGTTGAGGAGACAAGGAGAGAGCCTGGACGGATGTATCTGAGTGAGAAAAGAGGAAGATGAAATGGGAAATATGTTCACGGCATTCCATTTTATTTCATGACCTTCTCTACTATTTTCTCCCAAGCTTTAACCTAAAACTCAGGCAAAAATCCGATTTTTTTTACATGGTTAGGAATATTGTCTCACCAACTTCTCGTACAGAATATCTTTTGTGTGCACTGTCCTGCAGTTTTCTACTTGAAACTTTTGTAAACTACTAGCAAAATGGAGCATAGTTATGGAATCTGCATAAACATTAAGCACTGCTGTTCTAAATTCTGCACTTGCTGATAAAATGCTTTGATTATTGTCCAATTTCATCTTGTTTATTATCCTGAGCATTTCTTTCTATCTCATTTGTTTATGTTGGTCAGCATTAGTCTTGTCATGTTCTAGGTGACAGGTTCTCTGAAATTGTTGGAAGTCCATATTACATGGCTCCTGAAGTACTCAAGAGGAATTATGGACCTGAAATAGATATATGGAGCGCAGGAGTCATACTTTATATCTTGTTGTGTGGTGTTCCTCCCTTTTGGGCTGGTAAGCTTTTTTCTCTCTGTGCGGATCTTCTATTCTCTCTTGCAAGACAAGGGATCACTTTTATTCACCTTGTATTGACCAGACCTCAATGTCCCTCCTCCCAACTCATTTCTCTAATTGCCCTACCGATCTCCTTCCTTTTAATGTGGGCTTGGGTATCGATAGAATGTAGTGCCTCATCTTCTTGACTGCGAAGATTAACGTGAAGCAAATCTTCTCAATCGGGGTGTATTTCGCTTCTACCCCCACCAGTCTTCGGCTGAGGTAATAGAGAGCTTGCTCTTTTCCTTTGTTATTGTTCTGGGCTAGCATTGCCCCCAGCAAGCATTTGGTAGTGGCTATGTATAGAATCAATGGCCATCCTTTAACAGGTGCCCCCAACACTAGTGGGGTGTTCAAATATTCTTTTAGCTAGTCGAAGGCCTTTTGGCACTCTTGACTCTAGTAGAATGGCACATCCTTCATCATCAGCTTGTGAAATGGCTGGCATCGTCCAAACCGATTAGAGATAAATCTGCGGATGTAAGCTAATCGGCGTTGCAGTGACCACAATTCTGTTAAGTTCTTCAGAGGAGGTAGCTCCTGGATAGCTTTAATCTTGGAAGGGTCTATCTCAATTCTCCGATATCGGACAACAAAGCCTAAGAATTTTTCACTTGAGACACCAAAGGCACATTTCATCGGGTTCATTTTTAGCTCGAACTATCGTAGCCTTTCGAATATGATATTGAGGTCACTCAGGTTGTCTTCTCTTTTCTTGGTCTTGATGACCAAATCATCAATATAGCATTCGACCTTGTTGTAAAGTAGCTCATCGAATATCTTTGTCATCACCCTTTGATAAGTGGTGCTAGCATTCTTGAGGCCGAAGGGCATTCTCTTGTAATGGAATATTCCCTTGGGAGACTGGAAAGCCATGTGAACTCTTTTGTGCTCGGCAATCCATATTTGGTTGTATCCAGATGAACCGTCCATAAATGATAGCACCTCATGGCCAACCATGGCATCTATCATGACTTCAATGATTGGCACTGAGAAATCATCTTTCGGGTATGCCTTGTTCACGTCCTGAAAGTCTATACATATCTGAACCTAGCCGTTCTTCTTCTTGATAGGCACAATGTTGGCTAGCCATGTAGTATATTGATTTTCTGCTACAAAGTCGACGTCTATGAGCTTGTATACTTCTTTGCAAACTTAATTTATCAGATCCAGCCTCATCTTTCAGGGTGGCTGCTTTACCGACTCGGCTCTTGGGTTGATAGCCAGGGTATGCTAAGTAACTTCAGGGCTAAGGCCCGACATCTCTTTGTAGTTTTAGGCGAAGTAGTCTCAAAATTCTTGAAGTAGCTGTATGTATTCCCTTTTTTCTTCTGGGAGAAGGAGAGCACTGAGGAAAGTTGGCCTAGGGTCATTCTCCATACCTAGGTTCACCTCGATCAGCTCATTGATGGTAGCTTGTTGTCACATCCCGATGTGAAATATCGAGACACGACGAGTCGTAAACATTCGTGTCGATCAGAGCATGTATAATTGGGGTCCAATCATAAGGAGATAATGACAAAATGATTCTATTATTTCATCGAAATAGAGTCTTACAACATCATTAAGCCTTACGAGACTTAATACAACTCCCGAATTCATTTAATTCTAGCAAGGGCAATAATTTAAACCTAGGTAATCTAAGATAGACTTGTCCCTCTTTCACTCTTGCCCGTCCCCATTTGTTTGGGGTTCATCATCGGAACTACCTGCAATATTAACCAAAAATGTGGGGTGAGCGAAACGCTCAGTAGGATTTATATCTCTATACCATACAACTTTAAGTATTTAACATTTTAGATAAAGTTACTATGCTATGTCGAGAAATGTAACTAAAACATGGATCATGTGTAAGAGAGAGAGTAAAGAAAAATAACTAATTAGAATCACAGGTAGACAAGATATCGAGGTGACGTGGTGAGTTTCTAGTTCTTGCCCCTACTCAAGGATTTTGAGAGAGTCGGGTAATACGCTTGGGGTGTGACGGTGCTAGCCCACCTGTTCGATAGTTTAGGCATCTCGACTCACCAGGCTTCAATCTCTTGATGGCTTCTATCCTCTACTCTAGGTAAATTCCTGCTCTCATTACCTTATGAATATTGAAACTATATTCTTGTATTAATCAAATGCATCATGCTTTTCAAGTTTGGAGTTTTCCGTACCATCCAACCCTCAGATGTTGTTTAGAGGCACGCACATGGTCCCTTTGGCACCATGGTGGTCCCCTTGCTGAGATAGTCGATCATTGATAGACCAGCTCACTCACATTCAGGACACGATAGACACTTTGCCCCATGGAGAGGTAAGAACTATGGATTTCATATTCTATTATATTAATGTTGGCATGGAGACTAATAAGCTTTTTCTATAGGTGGTTTGGACTCCCTATCGAGGGGAGGTTGGGGAGCTGCCATGGCTGGAGGCTGTCATCCACTACTTCGGGAGAGAGATTTGGCTGCACGCCCTCAACATAGTAGAGCCACTACACTATAGATTGATCATGAGGACATTAGGGGTTCATCAGGTAGCAGTTGAGTTCCTAACTCGAGCGACCATTCCTCAGCCTGAGCAGAGGTTTCACAAGCTACAAGCAGTAGACGATTGGCACTAGTGCGCACACGACCAGATCGTGGATTGAGAGGGGTGTCGACGACCAGTCCCTATAGGAGTAGACTCTGATAAGGCATACCTTCAGGCCTATGCACAGAAGTATGGGGCCTGAGCTTATCGTGATGCCCACCGACTGATGAGTTTTTTCTATACTGTACACTTTTCAAACTTCAAAGACATATGATTATGTGATTAACATGGCTTCTTCTTGCAATTTGATCCAGAGGGTAGGATAGCTCTGTTATAGGGGCTCTTCAACGCCATAGTTCAACAGCATGACGACCTCCAACGGACTGTGAATGAGCTAGTAAGATTCTCACCTACAACATTGTGATTTTTAAGCTTATCCTCTAATTGTTGCTGACGCCCTTGTTATATACAATGAGAGGAGCTAGAGAGGGTTCGCTCCTCCTACGATGCCTCTTCCTCTTCCCAGACTTTCCATGACCACACCAAACTTGAGAGTTAGCTTACTGGTGCCCTAGCCCATGCTGAGGCAGCTGAGGCCTCTCTCCACGAGAGACTAAGCAACCTACTCCTCCCTTATCCTATTCCTTTAAATTTTATTGCCCCTCTTTGATTGGTGAATACCATCGGAGAGGGCAATGTATTCACTGGTCAATAGCCTTTTTCGCCGGTGATTTCTTAAATGCACTTTGATGGAATATGAGAGTAAGGTGAAGATAAGCATTAAATGCCACCATTTTTATTACAAGAATGCCATCTTACCTGGGTTACGTATTCGATCGAAATGGTCGAATACACTAACCGTGCAGATAAAAATAGGCTAATTCGTGTCCGTCTCCAATCAAAGAGGCCCACTAGGAATTGCACATTGACCTAAACTTCAGGTGTAGGAGTGGAAGCTATAGGTGGCAGAGACAAAGCTGACAAAGTTGAGGTGTCATGATGTCGAGGGGCTCCCTCGCGAAGTGATAGAGTTATGCATCCTACTCGCACTACAAGAAAAATGGCCTTTCCTACATTTTTAAAACGTAGCTATAGGGCCAAAAAATGTAGGTAAATCCTTTACCTACGTTTCCTTGCCACGCTTTCAAAGCGCGGTGCTTGCCTGCGTGACTATGTTTTCTGGCGAACCCTACGAACGCCCAAAACTACGATTTTTCCTAAACGACTCCAAGCTCGCCTATTCTAGCACCGAATGACGTGAAACTGCAGGAAAAACGTGCAAGAAGAGTAGGTGATCTATCTCCCTACCTCCACCGAAGAAACTACGTGCCGAAGCGACTAATCCACGCCGAAAATTATAAAACACCGTCGATCGGGTGGAAAAAGTTCAGGCGGCACAGTTGAAGAAGCGTGCTGATCTTGACCGGACATGCAACTGGCTTTCCTTAGAGATCAGTGTTCTCCGCAGGAGGTCGAGATGCTCCACACTCAATCCCGGGCGGACCAAGAGAAAATTCGCTCCCTGACTGACTGACTAACAAAGGCGCAATATGTGGCCGACCTTAAAGGTAGGCTTCTTGATGACAAGCACCAGACTTATGAAGCTAGCTCGAAAGGATGGGTGACCGAGAAGGAGGAGTTTCTTGGGCGTCTCCGATCAAGTGAGCAGGAAAAGGCAAAAGCCATGGCGAAGGAGGTGGAGACCGAGGCAAAGGCAGCACAGTAGAGGCCAAAGCGAAGGTGGTGGAGAAATACCTTGCGTCCGAGGAATATAGGGAGGCCTTGAAAAAGAGCGCTTACACCTTCTATGGATCAGGTTTTAGGTGAGGGTTGAGGAAGGGCTTCGCTCAGGGTTTTAACCAAGCCGCCCGGCAAGCCCAGTTGCCAGTCACGAAAGAACTAGTGTTCGAGTCCGGGTAGCAGTATGACTCAGGCGAGGAGAGCACGACTCCTCCATCTACTCCAAAGCCCTACACTTTAAACGCATCCTTAAGCTCAGATGAGGAAGGCGAGAGCATGACGGCTTTCGCAGAGGGGGAGCTGCCAGCCGCGACCACATCAAGGGGCCCCGTGGTCTCGGTAGTTCCCACACCGATGGGTCAGTGCCTGAACTAGAGGCTCCACTAAGGGCCGAGCCTCCACAGCTTCCCAGCACAACAACTCCCTCGGGCACCAAAGGACCTTCAACCTCTACAGTCCAAGAGGGGCAATCGACCCCCCAGGCCTCTTCTCCGATCTCGATAGACTAAGATCTGCCTTGTACTATCTCTCTCTCTCTCTGTGTGTGTGTGTGTGTGTGTGTTGTAGCTCTTTCTTTCTTTCATTTTTTATGTAAGGAAACTTTGAATCTATACATATTTGACCAAGATCTTTCATGACATCCTATGTGTATCGCTTATTCGTATCCCCGTACGATTCACTTGTCGAAATCAGGGGTCCAACGTTTCATAGTGGTTCCGCCTGTACATATTTCCAGGCGTTATGTAAGTGCGCCTTTCTTGTATTCCCCATGGTTGGGTCATAATATCTCTGGGAAAAACGGTGTTTCAAAAAGTCTGTGCACATCTTTTCGAGAGAGGAGAGGCATTTAAAGCCATTAGGGGTGGGGGCACCGCCCCGCCTCCTACCTATAAAAGGTTGCATGGGGTGTAGGCTTTGCCGCACCTATCACCCCCCTTCTCTTTCTCTCCAACACTCTTTTCTCCTTCTATGCCCATCTGTTTCCTACAAAGTCATGGAGTCTATTGATGAGGATGAAGGGGCTGAAGCTTGCCAGAGTAGGCTGGCTTAACCTGACGTAGTGAAATGACAGTTAGAAGAATGGGCAACATAGTACAATGGGAGTTAGAAGATGATGGATCCTTCCCCGTGGTCGTTGTGTTGCCCCACCAGGAAGGGAGGAGTGAATGATAAGTGTATATTTTCTCATTTTAATTCATGATATTTACATTTTTTATGAGTTAGTAAATAACGATGACAACTACAGCTAGTAGAAGCAAAGGATAACAACAACTGCGCATACGACAGCAGGAAGATGGGAAGAAGAGGATGTAGATAGCCGTAGCAACCCTTTGCTCAGCTGCAACAACTCCCTTAAAAGAGAATGAACGGTGGTAAAGTGACTTTGGCACGCAGGGGCAGCAACTGTGGGTGCGTTAGAGGAAGAACGACAACAGTGACCTCTTCTTCGCGCACGCTTACAATAAGAAGAAGAAAGTAACAGTGGCATGAGGAAGAGGAGTAGCAGAGGAAGAAGAAGTTATTCACGACGGCAAAAGTTGACGATGATGCAGAAACCCAGAGGCAGTAGCCTCTGCATGTTCCGGAGGGGGTTTATTTATAGGATACATGCTTAAGTATCCTAATAGGATTAAAACTTTCCTATATGACAATCCTATATGCTTTAGACTTCCCATGTATCAATTTTTCTCGATTAAGGTCTTCCCAAACCACAACTACTTCCCAGTTAGAACAAAACTCTACTAATCAATTTTCATATTTTATTCTGAAGAATATAGCGCCCATAGGTTGGTCACTATTTTAATATAGCGCCTTTGGTTAGGGCGCCCTTTCCTTATTTCCTGAAAATTGGCCCATTTGGATTCCTTCACGTGTATGGTCCATAGGTGTTTATGTGTGTTGGTTTGGCCTTGACTATTTATTTATTTAATCTATTTGGAAAAACATTTATTCTTATAATTTATCAGAGTTGCTACACACCTTCTTCTCAACTCCTTCTTCTTCTTCTCCTTCTGAACATCTCTTCTTGGCACTGAAACGAGCACACAAATATCTCTATGCTTCTTTTGCTCGATCAATCGTTCATCGAAGGCCATTGCTGTATATTTATAGAGTTTAGGAATAATTATGACCCTCGATCTTAGATAAATAAAAGCTGGATCATCCATTTCTCTCCAGATTCTAAGTGAACTATTCATGAATTACTGAGAGAGAATGAAATAGCCCCTTTGATTGGTCCACGGTGAAAAGTGAGGAATATTCTCCATAAGGAATCTTCTGGAAGGTTGCTTGGAGGATGCCACGTGTCCTCAGATGTTGTGCCAATTATTGGAGGGTGAAGACACGAAGTCAACTTAAGTGATCCTCATGTGTTTGCCTTTTTTTCTGCATTGGTGACCTATTTGTTATCCTTAAAAGATATTTTTCACCCTTATCGATCATTTGTTTACTCTACTAGCTATTTGTCACAGTTATCCTTCATTTGTCACCCCTGAAGGCTATTTAACACCCTTATCGCTTATGAGCCACCTCCGTTGTTGTTTTTCCTCTTGCCTTGAGCCATCACCTTTGTCCATTTGTCACCGTTGTCCTCCATTTGTCACCCTTGCTATGCATTTGTCACCCGTAGTAGACATTTCACTCACTTGCCAGCTATTTGTCACCGGTAGCAATCATTTGTCACCCTTGGCCTTACATTCTTCAGTGTTGTTCTTCATTTTTCAGCCGTATGAGTTATTTTTCACCTCTGCTGGGGTTCAAGAGTTTTAGCATAAAGACATTGACTGAGTCAACCCCAAAGCTAAATGGAGTCAACTCCACTTCATGTTTTTAGCTTCTTAGCCCTTTGTTCGCCTTACCAACCATTTGTTAGTGTTGTGGCATATTTTTCACCCTTACGACCCTTTTTTTCATGTCTGATTATTTTCTCAGCTTCACCATGTCTGACGTCAACTCCAAAGCCATTTGGAGTCGACTCCACTCAACTCCATTTGTTCAATCCTTCATGTTTTAAAGATAAATTTTATTAATTATAATATCTTCCTCTTTACCACTTCCTCCCTTCTTTTTCCATCTCTTGGGTGCCTCTTCCCTCATATTATCTCTCTTCATCTGAATCTCCCTTTTATTCCCCACTGCTACATTTTGTTGAAATTTAAATATACTGTTGGAGGCCCAAACTCAACCCAAAACCTAGGCATTGAGTTGAGGGAATCCTCTACATAGAGGCAAGACTCCCATGGATATCCGTTATGGAATTAAACCACAACAACCCCCCTCGCATCGAACCTACCTGTTTGGGGCTCATCACCGGTAGGGCCAAATCCCAAATGTCCACATAGGAATCTAATGGGTAAAACCGCTTTGATACCATACTGGACTCAACCCAAAACCCAGACATTGAGTTGAGGGAATTCTCTACATGTATAGAGGTATGACTCCCGTGGATGTCTGATATGGGACTAAACCACAACATATACAATGCCATCTTTTTGGATATATTGTTCTTATAAAGCATGATGGCTCATAGGTTGAATGGCATTGTGGAGTGCGGTGAGAGGCACAAGCATATTTATGAGAGGGCTATGCTACTGGTAGAACAAGTCAAAGGGAGCAAAGGTAGCCCACTTCTTACTTGCCTTCTGGAAGGTCCTGCTGGCAGGTAAGCTTTCCTCCTCCTGTCCTTTGATACATGTATTATGTCACGTTTTCCCTAATGATTTCTTCTTGACAGTGGTAAGACTGCAATGGCAGCTACAATTGGTCTTCAGAGCGATTTCCCCTACGTGAAAATTGTAAACTTTTTTACACTTCATGCATGTTTTTCTTTTCTCATATTTCTTTCAAAAATTTTTGCATCTAACAGCATTTGCAAATTTGAGTAGATCTCTGCAGAATCCATGATAGGTCTGAGTGAGAGCAGCAAATCCGCTCAAATAGTTAAGGTTTGTCAAACTTGAGCTAAAGTGGACTTTGATTTAAGCATTCCAGGGAAATATTGAACATGCATTCTAGTAAAATATTAAAATTCAGTCACAGCCAGTGAAAACTTTTTCCTCTTGTCCTAGATTTCCCTTTCATGGTATTGTGTTTTGTTGAACCATGGCAATAAACATTTCCGTGTTACCTGTGTCAGAGTTGGGTTACTTTTGCAACATCATATTTTCAACCCACTCTACTCCTACTTGCATGCAGGTGTTTGAGGATGCTTACAAATCTCAATTAAGCATAATCATTCTTGATGACATTGAAAGGTAGCTTCCTAAACTAGCCATTACAGTTTGACTCTCTGATACCTATTGATCAATAAAGAGTGAACGGGCTAGTTACATTGTTCTCTCATCCAAAGGATCTTTTAATATGTTCAATAGAACTAATCCTTTTCTTTCTTTTGTGTTGTTACAATATAATGTTTTGACATCTATATCATTCAGAGTAATGATAAGAGCTCCAGTTTTTTCCTGTATTGGTACAGTATAATGTTTGTCATTTGATTATCTTTTTGGTCAATAATATTGCCATTAAGCTTCCAATATTCCGAAAACACTTTTGGGGTTTTCATGATCGCCTGTGTATTTTTGTCAATAATATGTATAACATGTGTCAGATATGAGAAAATGTTACAACTGATTGGATGAAGAAATTGCCATGTTGAATCAAAGAACTGAGGAATCCTTGCCCATCATCATCATCAAAGAACTCTGACATGGCCGGTCCCAAGCCCGGATGAGAAAGGAGGAGGGTTTGCGTTAGGTTGACAGCCAGCAGTAAAATTTTGTCACATCTCCCATATGAATTCATGGGTTTATTCATTAATAGGGATGAAAGGTCCAAGCTAATGTTTCGTTCACTGATCCATCGATGATGACGAAGATCAGGGGAGATGTATTCGTCGACATTGGGTAACATACCGAAGCAAAGGGTAGATTTTGTTTCATTAACGAGGATGAAAAGTCCAGGCTAATGGAATACTGACCGGTCTTGTCAATGATGACAAGGGTCAAAGCTGGTTTATTCTCCAGTGGGACTTGTGGGAATATTCTATTTTGACCCTGAGAAAGGTCCTCTGGACGGAAGATGAATCATCATCATTCATCACCATTTTTTTTAAAACCACATTACTGGTACAAGCATCCTTTCTGGTTTTCACTGGAACCGGCCACCTCTTGCTTTTGCCCACGCACCCTTTAGGGTTTTCACGTGACGAGATACCCGATTTTACCTTCAACGTCGTTTCGAGTTTTCGCTGTAGGCGGGTTATTGTCATTTTCGCCCTTGCCCTAGTGTAGGGACAAGTCTGACGGGGCACCTCTACTTTTAGCCCCATTTTTTTTGAATCAAAGGGTAAGAGAATGATGATGGGTCGATACATGATGCTCGACCCTAGATGATAGCGTATGACTGTTCGCTAGGGCATGGGGCCTTGGGCCGATGGAAAGGTTTTATTCATTGGCAAGGAGTTAATGCTAGTGCAAAGGAAGAACTTCCACCGATTCGGACATAAGGCCCGTAATGGCGATGTTGTGTGATTCCGGCTAGGGCACGAAGCCTCGCGTCGAGAAAAGGATTTATTCGTTAGCAAGAAGGTAATGCTAACGCAATGGAAGAGTTTTCCACCAATTCAGACGTAAGGCCCGTAATGACGATATTATATAAAAGTTGGTTGGGGCACGAGGCCTTGCACCGAAGAAGAGTGTATTCATTGGCAAGAAAGTAATGTCAAAGCATGAAAAGATTTATGCGCCGATTCAGATGTAAGGTCTGTAATGACAACAATGTGTAAATGTCAGCTAGGGCACAAAGCCTTGCGCCGATAGAAAGGGGTTTATTTGTTAGCAAGAAGGTAATGCTAACGTAAAGAAGGAATTTCTGTGCTGATTCGGACGTAAGGTCCGCAATGGCGATGATATATGAATGTCAGCTGGGGCACAAAGTCTTGCGCCAATAGAAAGGGATTTATTCGTTAGCAAGAAGGTAATACTAAAGCAAAGAAAGAATTTTTGCCCCAATTTGGACGTAAGGTCTGCAATGGCAATGATGTATGAATGCCGGCTGGGGCACGAAGCCTTGCGCCGATAGAAGGTGGTTTATTCGTTGGCAAGAGGGTAATGCTAAAGCAAAGAAGGAGTTTCTGTGCCGGTTTGGATGTAAGGTCGGTAATGGTGATGATGTATGAATGTCGGCTGGGGCACGAAGCCTCGCGCCGATAGAAGGGGTTTATTCGTTAACAAGAAGGTAATGCTAATGCAAAGAAGGAGTTTCTACACCGATTTGGAGGTAAGGTCCACAATGGCGATGATGTACAGAGTGGCAACCTAGTGGGACTACGCGATGCTCTCAAGGGACCCCAGGATTAGTGTATGCTAGGGATGTTTCTGGCATTGTGAGCCAACGGCCTTTGAATCGGTCTAAGCTGAAAGGATAGTTTAGAGAGCTCAGCTAGGGCGGAGTGCCACTAGGCCAAGGTGAATTTTGGTCATTCTGCGAATGTCAGCGGGACTGTATGGCACAACTTTAAATGTTTCCCATTAAGAGGGGAGAACTGGACTACTCCTTTGTGATCTACGAGGACGTATGCACCCCCTTCAAAACTTTGAGAATTCTGATTTATGAAAAGAAATCCAGCTATTGCGACAATTAATGTCAGCATAATGGTCATAAAGCCAATCTACTCCTAATATGGCATCGTAGCCTTCCATGTCAAGGCATACGAGGTTTGCAGGGTGATTGTCTATCGGGAAAATAAGTTTTAAGTTCTGTTCCAAAACCTAAGGGTGTAATTATAGATAAATTCGAAGGTAACGGAACATGGGAAATTGACAAGGTTTTAGCAAAAGTGCTGAAAATAAAGGAATGGAAAGCACCAGTATCAAATAACACAAATGTAGAATGCGAGTACATTTGGATGGTACCTTCAATCAATTCACCTTCTTTGGTAGCTTCCTCCTCCATAACAGCATTTAGAAAGCTTGCCGCCTTCGTCCGCTGTCATTCTTTGAGGATTATTCTTTCATGAGGGGACAGCCTGGTATGCGATGCTCCCGACTGCCACATCTTAAGCAAGCACTAAGATGCTTCCAGCACTCCTCGGCCGAATGGTCAAACTTCTCACAGAATGAGCAAGCCGTCATGACTTACTTGTCCTCCTCCTTTGCCTTCTTATTTTTGTGATTGCCACTCTCATTCCCATTCCGGGACCTCTTCTTACTGCCACAGGATTGGTAAGACTACATGATACTGAACCTCTCTTCTTTCTTTCCTCGCTGATCCATCTTCCAGCTAGACTCCTCCCCTTTTCCCTTAAGTTTCTCGACCTTCTCCATGGTCCTTTCATATAAATGTGCTCGTTGGACCATCTCCACATAGGTACGAATATTTTGTGAGCCCAGTTGTTGAATGAAGGCGGGCCTTAACCCATCCAGAAAATAGTTGGCCTTTAGAATATCGGTGCTCACTCGATGCTCACATAAGGGGCCAGGCAGGAGGATTATAGTTCATATTCTGCCATCGACATCATGCCTTGGCATAAGGAAGTGAATTTCGTAGCCTTCCGCTCCTTAACGTGCTCGGAGAAGTATTTTGCACAAAAAAGTACAAGGAACTCCTCCCAAGTTGTTTGACCCTCCTGAAGATGTGTCGAGGTGTCCTTCCAGCAAGTACGTGCATCTTTGTTCAATTGGAATGTAGTGAGACAGACCTTCTCTTGATCAGCACACTACATAATGTTGAAAATCCTCTTTATCTCGTCTATCCAATTCTCTTATTCATTTGGATTAGAAGAGCTAGAAGATCGCGAACGATTTAAGCTCCAGAAGTTACGGTGTAAGTCGCCAGTGCCAACCCTCACGCCAGCTTGGTCCATAGTCTGTAGAGCCTGGGTAAGGCCAGCAACAGTTTGTTGCATTGCGTCCCAATCGACATGGTGAGCCATTGTAAATCTAAGGTACCTAAGAAAAAGAATTAATCTGTTAATTCTTATGGAATTAAGGGGAGTTAACCTAGAGATACTTCCTAAATACTATCTCATCCCAGGCTCTGCCCCAACTCACATGGGTTTAGAAATTTCATTCTTTAGTCTATAGGTGTGGGTCCTTAATCCTTGGACTTAGCCTATGACATGATATTTTTCTATGACTTACTTATGCCTAGGCTCTGATACCAACTTAACTGTCACGTCCCGAGCCATATGTGTACAGTGAAAGTAACTCGGGGAACGTAGGCAGTCGGCAATACGCCTCAAGCTAGCAACATTATCAGAGCACAATAACATCCACATAATAGGAATGCCTAATAAATGATCAACCTCATCAGCATCAACATCTCCCCCAAACCAAGAACAGGCATACATGACAACCATAGACCATTCTCTGCATTTCGCACGCGCGCGCGCGCACACACACACACACACGGAGAGAGAGAGAGAGAGAGAGAGAGAGATCAGGTTGCTTCTTGTTTTGTTTTCTCTCCCTCAGAATGTGGAAGCAATAACCCTGTAGTGCAGCTACAGTTGCCTTGAAAATCGTCAATAATCAACCACAATCCATCACCACACACAAAGAGGATCTTTAAAAATAGAAAAGCCAATAGTGGATAAGAATATGATATAAAATGCAGATTATATTACTTTGTTGTGTATTACAGCGCATCCTCGTGCATGATGACACTTTTTTAGTGAAGCCAAAGAGTGGAGTGATACAATGAACGATGAGCAATATATGTAATTGTGCTGTATGCGCGTTTGATATTTTTCGGTAACAATATATTACTTCCTTGTGTAATCTATGTCATGTCCATTTTCTTGCACTTGTCCTAGGCCTATTAAAATCTACCTATCTAACATAATTATACTTTCTAGGTAATAGGCACAGTGATTAATTAGATACCTAGAATTCTTAGGCCAACGAGTATCGCATGTCTGTGCGTATGTGCATGCATGTGTTAATCTGACTAGGTTAGGTTACGTTATCAATTATGGCATGGAATGCATTGTAATACATTGTTATTTTAGAATTCAAATGATAGTTAAATTGAAAATTTGCGGCCGGGGTACAAAAATCAAGCGTAGAAAATTTTGTGGCTACCATGCATATACTTAGCCCTACGGATATAAGTTAGTTACTGTTTGCATTGAGCTCGGGCCTAGCTGAATTTTTACTGGCTTGGCTTGAATTTCTCATTTTTCCTAAATTCACAACTGGCTTGACACATTCCAAGCAAAGGACATCCAAACTGATTATTGCATCAAGATTAGTGCCATAATATATACATGGAGTGGTCAATCTGTTTATGAATGCACAATTAAAATTATTTGATTGAGGCATAGGTTAACTTTTCCTTTGATCTTTTTACATATATACCCCTAAAAAATTACACAATTGTAAATAACCCCATCAGTTTGACCAACAGTCACTTAATATCCCTTATACACGTTCAATGTTTGTAGTTATGCACCTGTGATCCCAGCTCACCAAAGCAAGGTAAATATTCTGTGAATATGCTATGAAAACCGTTGGGGCATGAGAAATATATACTAAAAAAACCCTTGCGAGTTCCTTGCACTATTTTTCAGAAAGGCACTTTCTTCCCCGAGGCCGACCAAATCTTCCCCCTCCGGCGAGCTCCTCCGAGCACGAGCCGACTCCCAGGGACAACCCTATTGGCCGACGTCACTGGTTGTTACCGACATTGCCAATCAATGCTGGTAGAATCTGAAAATACTTTCAACCCCTCTCACATGCCTCAGCAGCATTCACTCCTTTGTACGTAATGCCCGTCCCATGTTTGTCTCCCCTGCCACAACCACCCCCTTTCATTGCTCTTGTGACTCACTGTAGGGGAGATCACAGCTACAAGCAATGTTTGATTTCTTTTGGTTCTGCCGTCGCGTCCTCCTTGACACCCCACTCTCTATGTATCACCCCTCTTTGAGCTTTAGGGATAAACCCCCCGCCGTCACCAATGTAGATGTTGAGACCAACTGCACGGGTGCACCTCCTCCCATGTCCCGCAAGACATCCATCCTCCATCATATTAAAATAATTTGAATGTGCTGGACTTCTCTAAAAATATGAAGAAAATCTCAACATATTGTTGAAGAAAGATAGAGATATAGAAGACTCTAGAATGACGGTAAGAAGAGAGAAGTCTAAAAATACTTATCTAGTGAATTTTACCGCCAGCAGGGGTATTTGGTCGAGGATTGCCCCAAGTTTCGGGAGTATGTTTATGGTTTGGAAGATCAGAAAAGGATTGATTAGGCTGCCATGCATGAAGTTACTTTGCATCTTTGCAGCAAGCAACAGCAGCAGTAGGCACCACCCAAGCATTTATCTCCATCCCTACAAGGCCAGGGGCAGCCCTGTGGTTCTTTATCTAGCGATGCACCCGCTCCGTTACCTACTTCGTTATCTACTACACCTTTACCATCTCCTACCCCATCTCCACCTCCTCCACTTACCCAAGCCTCTGCTCAGGCTAGTGCTACCTCTCCTTCCCCCTCCATTTCCACCACCGCTTCTACTCCTAATGCCACTCGATGCGTCGTGTCGATGCGTCGATGGGGGGCACCACAACCCTCTACTTCCTCCGCCTTACCACCACTTTCGCCATCTTTGCCACCACTACCTCTGTTGACCACATCACCATCTCCACCATCCTCACCATTGCCTAACCCATTACCACCGCCTTCATCGCCACTTTCCCCGAACATCCCTATTCCATTACTTCCACCATCTCCACCGCCTTTGCCACCCCCTTCGCCATTGTTGTTCGAGCCTAAGCAGGCTATACCTACACCTCCACCTTTGCCCTTACCCCCACTTATGCCCTCCGAGCCTTCACCTGCGCCATCTAAGCCTATTCTCTCCACTTCTCCATCCACTTCCATCTCGCAGAGCGGGTGTTCATTACCTTTAGTGCCCAGGTCTAGTCCCCAAGGAGATGACGAGCCAAGGCAAGATAGTTCAGCGTCAATTTTGCATTGCAAGATTCAAGATTTCATTTATCGCATGCCTATCTGGGCCCTGGTCCCTAGCTATTTTGGGAATAATAAGCCTGCATTTTCTACGGAGATGGTCGATAAGAAGAGCCCCTCTACATTAGTGCCAGTTTCTTCTCGAGCGAGGCCAATAGCAATCTCCTTGCTTGCCGGAGGATTCACTACTGATGTTGTTATTACCTCTCGCTCGATTGCTATACAGTTCACTGGCCGAGAAAGGCTCTCTACTCGAGTTGTCCTAACTCACACGACCGCCAAGGGCCTGATAGATTCCCTATTTAAGGAGCAATTGGCCGTATTCTTAAGATTTGTCAAGGACAATCTGCACTTGTTATGTAGTGTCCCTCGATTTATCAGTATGCCGGTGATGTCAACGGCGTGCATTGATCTCCCTCAGCTTCATCCTACTCTTTTGGTGAGGGAGCTATGCTTCATGCCCGATTTTCGAGTGGAGATGCCGAACCTCATGGTATTAGTGCCGAGTGACAAAACTCCATGCTTTTTTAATATTCATTCATTTGAGGAGATATTTGTTCAAGAATATCTACCTATCGTTAGCACTGGGTCTCTAGGGGCAACCGCCCAAACGAAGCTGCATATTCATAATCGGGCCAGGCCATCGGCCAGATGGGCCCTTTATTTGAGAAGATGTTGTAAGATAAGAACGTCAAAGGTCTGAGCCCATACCAGGCTGGTCCGTGTTCAAGAGACAGGCACAAATATAATGGCCGTGTGTTGTGCATTCAAAGGTCCACTTCTCTTTCCCCTTCTTTTCACTCGTCCTTTCTTCTACTCAACTCCCACCCTTGGGTTGTGTATCTCCCTTCGTCCAATCCAGCATCTATAATCTTCTCCCCTTTCTCTGGGTCCATAAACCCCCATTCTTCTCCCTCTTACTCGAATCCTCTTTATTCTCACGATTCTAGGCCTCGTCCAATGTCCCTTCATCCCTATTGATACCACGTGTTGTAGCACGGAATGGGGGATCTAAAGGGGGGTGAATAGATCCTTGAGCAATTAAAAAATACTAAGAGGTAATTCCCACCAACCTATGAGATTAAGTATCCCAGTTGCTCCACTAGATGACCAAGTTTAGAAAGGAAATCATGCTGTCATTCATGTTAAACATGGTTATGACAATTGAGATGCACCGCACAGAGTAAGTTGCTCAGACTAATACTAGGTGGAGGTTTGTGTCCCGAAACACTCCTCACGCAAGGGGTGTAAACACGCCTTTTTATATACTAGATCTGAGCAACTTGATTCTGCAAGCAACTATGCTTTAAATGCTAAGATAATAGGGAGTGAAAACAGATCAAACACACCACAGCACATGGTAAGTCTTAAATGGTTTGATCACCATTCACGGTTGATCTACATCCACCCCTTGCTCTCACTGAGCAAGGCTTCACCAAGTGTGCAATTCGCACATAGATCACTGGTTACAATCTCTTACAGTAGCTGCCTCACAGCTTGCACACACAGAGTATTCAATAGCTCGAATAATCGTTGCCTTACAGCTTGTGAAATTCAGATCCCTATTCTTGCCGACATGATCTGGCAAACACTGACTCCAATTGAAGAGTAGTGCACAATTCAAATGCAGATAGAACAGGAAACAAAAATAGAAAGAATAATAGAAACTAAGGGACAGCTCTCCATCAAGAGATCAAATATTTTTGACTTGTCTCACCAATTGTTCCTCACAATAGGAAGCAATTTGATCCCCCTTTTCTCAACTATCCAGATGATCTCGTCCTGCAACTCGAAGTCGATTTTTTGATCTGCCTCTGAGTTCCACTCTCTTTCCTTTTTTCTTTCTTCCCGCGCTCAGTCTTTCTCTTAATTCACTTTTTTTTCAAAATTCCTCACTTCACTTCGTAGCCGATCCCCCTTTTTATATGTTCTGCAACTGGATCTGAATGCTTGCCGGCCCCCCTTTTTTGAGTTGATGGAAGGAAAGGTATGAATACTCAGCTCAAATTGGACTTCAGAAACTATGCTTCCATGTGCTCCTTGAAGTTTCTTCAGGTCGAGTTATGTGTAACCTCCGTAGTTCTCAACTTCTGGGCAAATCATTTAGTAGACTTGTCTATCCCTCAAGTCGACTTGAAGTCCATTGCCTGCCAGTTTGACTTCCAATCTGATGGGGTTAACTCAAGCAGGCTGGAAACCAGATCGAGTTAAAGCAATATTCTTGAATCGTTTGGCTTCTTTGAATATTCCATAACTTGACTTATAGCTTGTCATAACTCGAGTTATGATTAATTGGTCACTTAGCAGCAACCTCTTGTGCTTGATGTGCTTCGAACCGTTGTACCTATTTAACATTCAACTTGACATTCTCACAATCTATTAATCAATGCTATGTAGCTTGACATCATCAAAACCTGGGGCATAACATTCTCTCCCTTTTTGATGATGACAACTATATATCAATGTATATTGAATTAACAATTACACAAGTGTTAGGAACATGAGATCATCAACTAGATAATTCAAAGCAATTTTCAAGCATTCACATTCAACTATATGGACTCATACATGTCATCAACTTTGACATTTACACACTAACCATAGTTCCATTTACCATGTCATTTAAAATAGAAACCAGGTCACTCTCATATATCAGAGTCATTTATCCAACAAACCAAAAAAAAATATTGTTTTAGATATAATGACCCTTTTTCTCTCCCCCTTTGTCATCATAAAAAGACATGAGGAGCTAAGAGACTGATGGATAAAAAATTAGAAAATAATGGAAGACTAAGTTAGTAACTCACTGTAAAAATTTTGTGCTCACAGAAATTCTACACTTGTAGTTATGAATTACTTTCTACGCATGTGTAACCTAGAAATGAACCTGTCTTCTTTTATACAGAAACCTTGCTAGTAACCTGATCATGTTCTGGTCCACAACAGTAAGCTTATGAGTATGATTAGCCCACTTAAACCATATGGAAGCATGCTTACGTTATGATAACAAAATATTAAAGTATGATACAAATATGGCAATATGAATATGAATGTGAATGCGATGTGAATGTTATGAATGGAAAATAGAAGCATTCTATGAGGTTGGACTTCAGTCCCTTCTGCGGGACGACGATATGTAGTGTCACGAAAGTAAAAGAATCCAAGGGATGACGATACGTAACACCTTGGAAGAAATCTTATGATTCGACTGGTTCGTTCTATGGGACGACGATACGTAACGCCACAGGACACGGGGGACAACGATACGTAACACCCCGTGTGGCAGGACTCTAGGTGGGAGTTTGCTCTCGGGTCTGTGCAATAGTCTTTCGTTCGTTTGTGTGTGTGGGCCTCTTATGTTTACGGTAGTTGTTTGTTTCCATGAATAACGTAAGATGTGAAACTCATCAAAATGTAAAAATGTGCAATTAATCATTCATTATGGATTTAGTGCATGCATGGGTATTTTATATATTAGATAAGGATTTTACTGCAAAAAAAAAGAATTAACTGGTTAACTTTCGGCTTAATGTAGAATTCAAAACTTGATTTGTTCCTTCTATTACGTCGATGCACTAGGCAGGTTACGTCGACGCAACAGTTCAAATCTGATCAAAATTGGCTTCTGGAATGAGCCATTTCCTCGACGCACTGGGTAGCCTGCATCGACGCAGCAGTTCATTTCTGTTCAAACTGGCCCTCTGGAAGGTGCCACTGCGTTGAGGCACTTGGCAGACTACGTCGACGCAGCAGTTCATTTATATTCGAACTGGCCCTCTGGAATGTGCCACTACAGCAACGCATTAGGCAAGCCGCATCGACGTAGCAGTTCATTTTTGCTCATCGTGTCAATGCGTTGAATAGGCTGCGTCAATACGTTGAACTGACTTTTGGACTTGTTCTCTTGGGTCTTTCAACGTACCTGTGGGGTCCATAAAAAAATAAAAAAAAAGATATTTTTGAACACTAAATAGTGTTATCAATAATTAAAAAACTTATTTCAATGATTCATAGTTAGTCATCATCAAATCAAGGGACACAACAGTTACCTTTAAGCAAATGTGAATGAATGGATTATGATATTGTTAACATTTGAATTATGTATATGAATTGGAAATATGATTGCGAGTTAACCCCAATTTGATTAGGCTGTCTACTAAGCATCACACTCATCCCCTTATGACACACGCTTTTCAATAGACATAGTGAAGGAGGTCAAGGAGAAGGCTGCGGCCGAGGAGTAGTTCTAGTCCTCCCTTCGTCAGGGTAGGCTATGGATATTTATCTCTCATGTTATGGATAGTTGTGGAATGGTGATCATGTATGGACTCATATGTATTTGGACAATGGACATGTATTTTTGGATTATGAATGGTTAAGGTGTTACTTGCATTTCATGTAATTATGGTTTCTCTCACTCATGCAAATACATACATATATATATGTATATATATTTGTGCTTCCATGATATGTACGACGTAATTCTTCTGGGTCCGATAGAAAAAGAAGAAGAAAAATCCCAAAATTGGGAATCAGATGTCGGGGCGTTACAGAGGACCAGACATCCTTGGCGGTGAGGTCGGCCACGGGGGTCTCATTGTCGGTGGTGGCGGCCTTGAGGATGGCCGCGATGGGGAAGCGGCCGGGGTCGCCGTGGTCGTTTTCGGGGACGTGCTGGTGCCCGCAGTGGCCCCGGAAGGCGTTCCACTCGGCGTTGGTCATGCGGGTGCTCGTGGCCCCGTAGCTGGCGGGGTAGGCGTTGAACTTGAGGCCACTGGTGAGGGGAACGCCGTGCTCCTTGTGCGCCCACCTCGCGAAAGCGGCGAGGTCCCTGATGGCCCAGTCGGGCAGCTCGGGCATGTACAGGTGGGCGATGCCGGCCTTGGTCCACTTCGCGTGGGTGGCGGGGTCGCACGTGCCGACGATCTCGACTTGGCCGGCGTTCAGGGTGTTCGTTTCCACGCCGCCGGGCCGGTTCACGAGAGCGCGGCTCGACTCGTCGAAGCTGAAGTGCTGGAACCACTTCAGGCGCTTGTTCTTGAAGTCGGGGGCGGCGGTGAAGTTGGGGGCCTCGCTGCCGCCGTTGTAGGTCGGCAGGCCGACGCCCTCGGTGGAGTGCCAGACGAGGACGTTCGTCTGCATGTTGGAGCCGGGGTAGCGGTTGCTGTACCACGCGGTGGTGCTGGCGGCTGGGTAGCGCTGCGGTCCGGTCCCCATCGGCGGTGCTCCTCGCTACGACACGTAAGGGTCAGAGTCATTGTGCACCACTTACGTCCACGAGGGCGCCGTCCCGTCCGTGAGGGCATGGGAAAGCCCCCGACCGTGGGGTGCGGGGGCTGTCGGTGAGGCGGTGTCCTACGGCCGCCACTCGTCGCGGTAGTCGGGGTGGTCGGCGTAGGACACCGTCAAGCAGCACACGGCATCCCGAAGTTCTTGCAAGCGCACCACCCGAGGAGCACTTGGCTTCCAGTTCTCTCCCGATAGATCGGCGTACCGATCGAGAATCAACCGCTTGGCCTCGACTTCGCGGAGGATGCGGGCCGGATCGTACTGGGCGATGTGCGTGGCCAGGCCGGGCTTGAGCGGGTGTCCGTAGGCCAGCACGTGCCCGTTCTTCGTACGCACCGCGTCCGGCCCGTCGGCGACCCACTGGCCGTCCCATGGTGCGCTCCCATCTTCCACAGCGCGCGCTGCCCGCTCGTCATCGTCGAGGCGGTCGCGGAGGAACTGCACCAAGTCGTTCATGGGTTGCCTTTCGGATGGGGTCAGCAGGCGTCGAAACGCCAGGCGCCATTCTCTCGCGCCCACGGCTGCCCGGACTGGTCGAACTTCGGGAGCCCGTCGACCTTGTACGTGACGCGGGCGAGGTCGCCGGACACCTCGGCTGTGATGCTGGTGGCGGGGTGGTCGGGTCCGTACTCGGTCGCGGCCTGCTTCACGACCCCCTCGTACACGGCCTTGGTGATCTCCTTGGCGCAGCGGGCGGACAGGGCGCTGTACGCGGTGTCGGCGTCGCCCTTGAAGTAGGCGTTGGTATACGCCTGCACGGCGGCGGTGAGGGCGTCGGTGCCGTCGTCGGCCGGGGTGCTCGCGGCCGGGGTCTCGGCGGCACTGGCCGATGGTGCGGTGGGCCCGGCTGCGGGCTTGTCGTCGTCGCTGCTGCCGCAGGCGGTGAGTGTGGCGAGCAGGCCGGCCACGAGGAGCGCGGCGGTGGTGCGGGTGTGCATGGTCCCCCCTGGGTGGTGTGTGGGGGGATCGTGTCATGGGGGTGGGGGAAGGGTGAAGCCCCCGCCGGGGGATCGTCGGGGGCTTCGGGTCCGTAGCGGCAGCAGCCAGCAATCCAAAAAATTACAAATAAACCCTCGCTTGGCAAAAGTTACAAATATACCCCCATCTTAGGGCGTGGAAGTCCTTTTCGGATTAAACCCTCAATATCACAATGGATATTGTAGAGGTTGAGAGGATCTTTGGCAGTTAATCAAAGATGTTTGGACTTGTACCGATGTACGGTCGGTGGGCAAAAGTCCAGTACACGAACCCTAAATCATCTGTTAAATATGAAGCGTGGAAATAATATGCATGCCAATCAATCAGCTAAAATATGTGCATATTTATCCAACAATTGGATTTTAAAATTAAAATTTTTACTTGCAAACATACTGGCACCCCCGGTGGGACTTTTTCTATCTTTCATCATTTTCCCAAAGATTTTTATAACTTTACGAAAGTTGTGATATCCTTTTTCTTCCTTTTTCACTAGGTAGTAGGGAGGGGAAACAATTTCAATTCCAACTCCAACAAAGCAGCAACTCCTCCTCAATGGCGGCAGTCACCTACGGCTCGATGATCGTTGCCAACCATGCCAAATATGGGAATCTGGCAACACCGATCGTTTGCGGAGACTTCTCGGTGGTCGTCGGGTCTCCTTTCTTCTTGGGGTAGTCCTTGTGGTGGAGGAGACACCGGCTATACCCATGGTCGCTAGGGACATCAAGCCCTGCCCATCACAAGGCCGAGTCTTCTCGGTCAACACTATCTCTCTCAACTCTGCTCTTGTCAAACGGGGTCATCGCTAGAGCCATAAAGGCAAAAATCCCGCGATAGCAATCTCCAATTGCGGCAAGAATGTCCTTGTCGATAATTTTCGCATTCGGTTCAATGGAGGCGAGCGGAGAATACCATGGGGCAATCATGTTTCGACAATCTCAACTTCCAACCGTTTCGCACTCCTTCACCAAGTGTGAGAAGATAAATCAGATTTCGAAAAGAAATCCAACTCCAAGAATGGGGGCAACGTAATTGAAGAACGCCTTCGCAAAATGAAACAAATCTGGGTCACCAAAGAGGAGGCCCAAGCAATCAGAAGGGCTAGCACTGGCAAGCATGCCCAAGAGTCGGAACAGCAATAGGCAGAAGTTTCGGCACCCCAACATCTTAAACCCCTACGTCCCCATGGACATAAAAGAAAACGGATATACCAAAAACCCTACTACATGCCTCAAGTCTTGGAACCAATAAACCCCTACCTCCCCATGGACATAAAAGAAAAGGGATATACCGAAAACCCAACTACATGCCTCAAGTCTTGGAACCAATCCAAATAGGGGTAGCAGATCCTGTCGAGGCCCCTCCAGCTAGGGTCTCGATTTTTGATAGACTGGGAGCACCTGTCCCCCCAAGATGCCTACTACAAAAGAAGAGAAGGGTGCTGGTCGCTCAAGATACTTTTAAACTATTCGCCTACTACATGTCTGGAAAGTAGCCAGCCGCAGTCGAGGAAGATCAAGCCAACACCAGTAACTTGACTAGTTAAGATAATCAGCTCAACCCTAATGAGCTGGCTGGCTCTATTCCTTAGGATTCAAAGTTGGTTAGCCAAACGCCCTCGGTCTTAAACAAAAAATATTGTTGAATCTTCCAACAGAGGGCACAATGAGGAACAAAATAAGGCACATGACTAGAGAGAGGATCTTCACCTGGTATAGGAAATAGATGAGAAATGGTGCAAGACAGGTGGATGGCAACCTACCTCCAAGGGCCCACAACACTCCTCTTCCTGATGACCCACCTCCAAGGGCTCATAACCATCCACTTTGCAATAACCCACTCTCAAAGAATTTGTTAATGAGCTTTGAGAATAAGGTCATAAATGGCTGCCCCTAATTGAGACTTCCTCTTGTCGGGGTGTGCTTAGGTTGGTTGTTTTACCCAGAATATCTTTATCCTCATATTTCAACCGAGTAGAGAAGAGAAAAAGACTTTGTGCCCTCGAGCATGGCCCAAGTAGCAACGACATTTTACCAAAGGAGACGGCTAAGGATGCCGTGAAGTATGTGAAGTGCCCAGCTAAAGGTTGCCCTTAACAAGCAGGGAGAGAATGTCGAACTCCCAGCGCGGGGTTCTTATAACCAAAGTGCTGCATAGCAAGCCTAAAGATTTTTTTTTGACATAGATTGTAATAAAAGACCTAAGATAAAGACCTGGAATATCACTCTTGATCAAGTTTAAGAAGCACTTCATTTTAAAAAATCGTGCATACATAAGGTGACAAAAATGCATAAGAATGCATACTTACGCGCAAACGTTACCTTGCAACTTTGTAGAAGTAGTAGCTGCCGGAGGCGATCTTGATCCTCATGGGATTTGTAGTCCTCTTTGGTAGAAAAAAGGAGGAAGCAGAGATTTGAAGTGATTTAACAACAAGGAGTGGTGCCAAGACCAGACTCAGACGAATAAGGATAAAAGGAAAAGAGGCGAGGGCTAGAACTCCCTCGCTAAGGTGTGGAGACCCTGATCACATGAATGGTCTACAGAAGAAGCAGAAAATCAAGAGGAGGAGTGAGGACTAAAATCTCAGAAATAGTGAGAGAATGGACAAATGCCCAAAGTAGCGGATGTGGAGGACGTCGGGTCGGACCAGAAATTAGGGAGAATTAAGAGGAGAAATTAGTAGATAGAGAGAGGGGAATCTGGAGGGTTCGGAAGCAAAGGAGGGGAATCATGATTGGAAGAATCATCCGGAGGTTCTAGGGGGAGAAAGTGATGAGGGACGCGATGCCCCGGGAAGAGATATGGAAAAAGATGATTGAAAGGGAAGAAAAGAACAAAGGACGCAATGTCCTGGAGGAGTAAGTGGAGAAATCGGAAGAAAGATGAAGGGTCCGGAGGGTCCAAAGGAGAGAAATGGAAAGGGGCGCGATGCCTTGGGAGATCCAGAGGTTCTAGAAGGAGATAGAAAGAGGAAGGGGAGCGATGCCAGAAAATAGATTGAAGGGGATGAGAAAAGAGTCCGGAGGTTCTGGTAGGATGGAATTAGAAGAGGCGCGATGCCCTGGGAGGAAGTCCGGTGGTTTCGGAGGAATGAAATAGAAAAGGGTGCGATGCCTTGGAAGGGGAGAAAAATCTGGATGATCCGAAAGTGGAGGTGTGGAGGGGCGTGATGCCCAAAGAGGGAGGTCTAGTGGTTCTAGAAGGAGAGAGGAAGGGGCACGATGCCCGGAAAGAAGATAGAGAGAGTAAAATGGAAAATCTGGAGGTTCCGGGGAAAGATAGAAAGGGGCGCGATGCCCTGGGAGGAAGTCCGGAGGTCCCGGAGGAGGAAGATGTAAAGGGGCGTGATGCCCTAAGAGATCCGGAGGTTCCGAAGGAAGGAAATAGAAAGGGGCGTGACGTCTTGAGAGGATGTCCGGAGGTTCTGGAGGAATAAGATACCATGGGGTGCGATGCCCCAAGAGGACAAGAGAGAACACCGGAGGGTCCAGATGCAAGAATTGGGAGTGGGCGTGATGTCCTGAGAGAAATCTGGAGAGGGCATGATGCCCGCTAAGCAGAGAAAAATCCGGAGGATCCGAATATAAGAGGTGAACAGGGACGTGATGCCCTGAGAGAAGATTGGAGGGGACGCAATGCCCAGGAAGTTTACTCTTCAAATATGATCTCCATTTGCTCAGTGTGTCAGATGCAGATTGAGAGGCTGGAGAAGCCACTGTAAGTTCAAGGGCCCCGAATGGCACAGTATACCTTCTGTCTTGTATTGGTTTAGTGATTGTACCTTGGGTTACAGGTCTCTGCCCTCTTTTTGGAGTATACATTTCGTGCCAGCTACCCTGGTCAGACTTTAGTTTTCTTTACCAGTATATGGGAAAAGCAACCCGACACCCAAACAAGTTTCGACGAAAGAAGGGACATCAAGAATCATGTTCTTTCTGTCAGACTATAATGAAGTTGCATAATTTCATCTTCATCCATGTCCTTTCATTGAAGCCATTTGATTCCCCTGGTTTATCATTTGTCACCTTTAGTATTCATTTTCCCTCCTTTCCTAGTTTCCCCGCCATAACTATGTTGACAACGGTCAGCAAATAAAAGTGCTTGCAAAACGTAAAGAATTGATGGTAGTGATGATGACCTGCAAGTTTTAATAGTGGCTTGTCAGAATTTAACAAAATTAAACTGGGAAGGCCTTTATAAAGGGGGAATAAGGCCATTCTAAGTTGAAAGCCAAGTTTGTCCATAATGACAGAACTAATGTTGAAACTGGTACTAAGTGTTTAAGCTGCCTCTGATTTCTTCTCCTTTTTCCCAATTGTGTGGCACTTGGCTTTCTGTCTTGTCAACAAACAAGTGCCGGATGCTTTCTCATTTCTGATGTTTGTTGTTCATCCTCTCGCACAGGTTAATGGGAGCTTATTACCTGCCTCAGTTATATCTCTGTACTGCACTTACCTCTGCTACAGCGGACTCTCTAGTGAACCTAGGGATTATGAGTGCAATGGTCTCCACAACCATGCGAAAGCTGTTTCCACTGGCAGTATGACTTTGGGCCTGCTGACCACTGTTCTCTCAGTTGTCTATTCCGCAGTTCGTGCGGGTTCCTCAACTACCTTGCTATCACCACCCAGTTCACCTCGGGCAGGTTGGTGCTTCCTCTGAATTTTTTTAACTTCTTTACTGTCATTCGCTATGTGATAGATAAGCTCCTTCAAGAACTAATTTTTTCCTGTTACTACCTTGTGGAAACAGGTCCCGACAAGCCTTTGCTTTCATTGGAGAAGTTGGAGCAGCAGGAGGATAGCAAGAAAGATGCCCCGAGGCCAGTTTCGTACTCATATTCCTTCTTCCACCTCATCTTCTCTCTCGCCAGCATGTACTCGGCGATGCTTCTGACTGGGTGGTCCACGTCAGTCGGAGAAAGTGGGAAGCTGGTGGACGTGGGGTGGCCATCAGTGTGGGTTAGAATTGTGACGGGGTGGGCGACGGCTGGTCTGTACATTTGGTCCCTTGTGGCCCCTATTCTCTTCCCAGAAAGAGAATTCTGAGCAGCAAACCGGCACCTGCTCTTTCTCTACCGTAGACCATCTTTGATGTCATTGTGTATAAAAACGTGGGAATGCTGGGGGCTTGTGTATGAAACTTAAAAAAGTGGATTGCGTTGTGGCCTTAAATAACGTCTTCCTGGATATGCCTTCGTCCTCAAAACGGAGGCCTGCCGGATTGCTATCCTGATGAGGCAAACTTGTTTCTTATGTGTGTCTGTTGCTGTAGTGACAGACTGAAATGAGAAATTCTCCCGGTCGTTTGTACTCCCATTTTCCTTGAATAGATGCGACTGCACAAACCGTTCTTTGAATCTTTGCATGTTCGTCTTCCTATAACTCTAGAATAAAACGGATTAACCTTTTGAAAATAAACGTATGAATACATGTTGTCATGCGGCCTGTTTATGGCCGCACAACACTACATGCGGTCCAGATCTAGCCGCATAAGCCTTGTGCGGCTAACATCCAACCACACAAATCCTTTGCTGTGTTATTTGAGGCTCATCTCTCGTACCCCTCACTCCACTCGCGTCGTCTCTCTCGTAGAGTCGGCGTGCCTCACTCCACTCGCGTCGTCTCTCTCATAGAGTCGGCATGCCTCACTCCACTCGTGTCATCTCTCTCGTAGAGTCGGTGTGCCTCACTCCACTCGCGTCGTCTCTCTCGTAAAGTCGACGTCCCTCTCTGTCCCTCCGTCATCTCTCCCGTAACATCCCGCTCGTGTATCCTCCGTGAGTTTTCACTCTCTGATCATTTTGTCATACACGCATACAAATAAGAAAATCAACACAAAAAAAGGAAATAAACTAAACCACTGTCATGTCATGTCCTGTACAAAGCCTATAGAGAGTACCAAGTAGATCAGGCCGCACCCTCTGGCCTGTCGCTGTCCACACCACCCTCCTGCCTCTTCGATGGCGGGGCCATCGTAGAGGTCACTCCCTCCTCTCTCTCCCGGCGTCGACGCCGCTCCTCCTCCTCGTTCCTCTGCCGCTGAGAGGAGGTCGCGAGGAACTGTCCGACCCAGTCGTGGGTGGCAAGACTCCCGCTCGGAGCTGCATGACTCACGCTGCGGGACCGACTCATCTGTCGGTAAGCTCACACCTTACCACGAAGCTCAAACGCCTCCTGCCGAAAACGCTCTAGCTTCGCAGTCGTGGTGTGGAGTCACTCTAGCTCCACTCAGAGAATCGTAAACTCCACCGACTCCAAAGGTCTACAGTGCCAGCTGCTCCCGTAGGCCAGCTGCCTCTGCCTGTGCCTCGGTCCATTCTCGCTCCACCAGCTCTCGCGAGAGGGCACTCTACTCTAGCTCCCTGCACAGACAGGCCACCTCCTCGCGCGAGCGGGCGGCCTCGTCCTGTACCAGCACGAGCTCCTCCCGTAGCTGGTCACTCTCGCCGATGGTGGCAATCAGCTCTGTCACCTGCATACATGCATTTCACTATCAGTCAACTGCATTTTAACACAATAAGAACATAATTCCCAAAAGGGGAAGTATAGAACGTACCCGCTCAGTGAGTGCCGCCTCAGCTGCCTCGGCCCGGCCGACCATCTGTCTAAACTCGACCTCCCACTCCGCTCGGTCGGCTGGAGTCTATATTGTAGGGGAAGAAGGAGCGTCAGTCCCCTGCCACTGGGCCTCCTCCCCCCGCTGAAAATAAAGCTCCAGGTCAGTCTCAATATAGTAGTAAACGCATTTTGTATAGGAAAGAAAAACTCACCAGTAGGGCCAAGGCCTGACGAGCCTCATCCCACTCCCGAATCGTCGCAGTAAGGAGCCCAGTCAGCTCCACGACGCATCCCTCGGGGTCAGTCTGCATCAAGAAGTCCAAGGTTAGCACGTTGTCAAATAGAAATCATAATCACAAGCATAAAGAGTTTTAGGGTTAAGAAGTCATATCGGTCGGTGGGCACCCCGGAACACCTAGTCCTGATAGTGTCTAGCGTACGTGGTGTAATAAGCGGTGCGCGCCCGAGTGCCGTCCAGTCGGCGACCTGTGCGGTGTTCCTGGTCATCCAGTCAAATGCTGTAGTCAGGCCCCACACGGACCTCGAGACCCTCTCCCCCGCCTTCTCTGGTGCAGGGAACTCGACCGCGGGCTGGTGTACCCCGATGGTCCTCATCACCAACCGGTAATGTAATGGCTCCACCACATTCATGCAGTGAAGCCATACATCCCGGCCAGCGAAAGCTAGGGCCCCGACTACACAGGGCTGGTCAGCCTGGCCCTCCTACGCATAAGGCATCCACCGCACCTGCAAGAATAAGAAAATTGCATCAGCATTATAATCATGTAGAAATGCATTTAATTAGAGAATCTGAGTTTAGAGGCGTACCGAAGCGTACGATAGAGTGTCGATGTCATCCTGGAGCTCCCGGACCTGTCGTCGCAGGGAGCCCGTCTCACGGGGTGTGGTCCACCTCCGAGTAATAGGGAGAAGCCCAGGCGGGTCTCCTCCCCTTTGCCTAGTGCACGAAGGATAAATACATAATTCATTTCATATTCTCAATAGTAAAATATCCAAGTATACCTCGTTCAACGCATCAGCAATATCTGTTAGCTTGTGAGACAATCGGTCTACCACAATGTTGACGGATTCTATCAAAGTATCATCATAAGCGAGGCCTCGAGCATATTGAAAGGCCAGCTGTAGGTAGTATGCTACAATCACAAGACAGAACAAAATTTTTGTATCATCTGAAGATCGCGGCTCACGTATTATTAGAGACTGTAAATGTTTACCTGCCATGTGCAGATTGCGGCTCATTTGCCTGTCCCATCTGTCCTCCAGAATCTTTAAGATGATGGGTCCATATTTCTTAGACGTTGCAAGAATCTTCCACTTTGCAGCTTCAATTTTGTTGTACACCAACTCCATGGTTGGTACTCTATCCCCATCCACACATCTCAGTACCTCATACAGTGGCTCTATCAATGATACTAATATCTTGACTCTATCCCAAAAGTTACTGGTGTTGACAATCCCCTCGACCTCCCCTCCTTCACGTAAAGTGGCAAAAGAGGAACTCAGCCAAGTCTCACCCCTAAATATTTGCTTCAGCCAATCCTTGTGCTTCACAAGGCTCTGCAATGCGATGTAGTTGGTGACAAATCGTGTGATGTCAGGCCTCAACAGTTCGCCGCCACAATACTCTCTCATCCATCCCAATACAATTGTGTGGTTATAGATATATTTCGTGACTTTTTGTGCCACCTCGACCACAGATATGACTACACGAAGCTGACCAATCTCTTTCAGCATCAGATCTACATAGTGTGCTGCATAGGAGGTCCAGAAAATGTGTCGTCTGGTCCTCATCAGCTCCTCCCCAGCCTTCTTATAGTTCGAGCCATTGTCTGTCACCACTTGAGCAATGTACTCCTCCCTGATCTCGGTCACCACTTGTCCCATCAGTGACAAAATATATTGGTGATTATGGACTTGGCCTGACGCATCCACTGATCTGTGAAAGAAAACTTGTCTGTCACAATAAATAAGGAAGTTGATCGGGCTACTTTTTGTGGTACCTGACCATCCATCACATATCAGTGTGACTCTATACTTTGTCTATTTTTGTTTGAATGAGTCAATATAACTCTTGATCGCAGCAACTTGTTCATCAAGATATATGTCGGCCAACTCTCTCGCTGTAGGTGGTTGCACGTGTAACCAAACCTTGTGCTTCTTGAAATATTGGCTTGTAGTAAAGACTATTGGCCGCATTGAAAGGCAGACCCGCGTGGTGCCACTATTTTGCAACGGCCTGACCAAGTTGTCAGTTAGGCCCCTTCTTGCCATATGCATCGTCCATCATCGTTTGCTTGCCATGCTCTCGGGATAGTGCATCAGGCTCTACATCTTCAATGTTGATCGATTGTGTCCTTTTTCTTTATGAACCCGAGTCACCAGTGAAGAAACTCCTTATGCCCCGTGGTTGTCGAGTAGTAAATGAACCACCGCTCCTTGATGCTCCGGTCCTTGTCGCCTCACGACTTCACACTCTCGTCTCCTCGGGATGTTCTGCCTCTTCCCTACTTTGACATACTGCCTTACGAAACAGCGCTTCGTATGGATCATTCACCGTGACATACACATTAGGCTGGTCAGTACGCGTTAGTAGGTCTTCGTCACTGGGTGTCCATGCACATTCATCCTTGTCGCTGTCACTTGCTCTTCCGCTAACAACCGCTTCATCTCTTTTCTTCTTTTTTATTTTTCTTTTCTTGCATCTCAACTCTCTTCTCCCGCAGGTACCTGGCCATTGTAAGTTTCACATCTCTATGCACATGGATATACCCAACAACCTCAGAGTATCCCGCACCGGCTCCTCCTGTCAAGTGCTTCTTCAACCGAGACACATCTCCTTCCTGGTGTTCTGTTTTACAATATGTCTTTGTTCATAAGTAAGATTCTTCTGGATTATCAGATCTCCATGATTGATAATATGTGACGGATCGTGCACATATTTCTTCGACATAGAAATGTGGAACACATTATGTACCTCAGATAATTGAGGAGGTAGAGCGACGCGGTAAGCAACCTGATGTGAAACGACTCTCTTGGACCTAGTATGGCAAGCAACCAAATGAGTTGGCAACGTCACACTAACGAACTCACTCGAGTAGGCACGTTTGGGTCCGGAGGAGGGCCGGCGATGGCGGTGAGGGTCCGAGAGTCCCTGTCTAGAGCTTTAGCCCGTCTCTTTACTTTTTACTGCTTATTTTGATTCCCTCATTGGTTATGGATTGTGTCCCCTAATGAGGTTGCCCGTTTATTTTCTCTGCTGTTTACTTAGTTAGTACCTCCGAACTGGTGTCGTTTTAGTTCAATCACTCATTGTGTTTGGTTCGGAGTTTTTCAGAAGATTCTTATTGCTCGTTGGTGAAAATGGGTGTCTTTTACCTTAACATCGGCTTTTCAGTCTGCTCTGCTTCATCTCCATGTTCCATTTTACTTGCGCTTTACCTCCGCTCGCTCCCCTGTAAAGAGGACGTTAAGGAGGGGTATCTGTTGACACCCATTTTTTGCCTATGAGTTGAGTCATTCTTCTTACCATCAATTTTCGATGCCTCGAGTTATGCACTGCTCATTGGGCCATTTCTAGGCATGTCATTGGGCTTATTCTATGGGTATCTTCCTCCCTGGCTAAGGTTCGCTCTTAAATTCGGGCTTATTAGGCCTTGAATCTCATTAGGTCTTTGGGGTAAATAGGCTTATTTATCGTAATTTATTAAATTTTCATTGCCCACAACATACACGGTCTACTGATGGGTCGTGTAGATATTGGATGGTCCTTTTATAGACTGCTTATGATTTATCTCTAGGTTAATTGGGTTTTTCTGAATTTCCACCGACCACTGTTTACACGGTCTATCGGTGGGTCGTTTACTTTAGTTGAACGGTGCACCATTAGACCGTTTATCCCCTACAGTCCTAAACTTGTCGGTTGTTCAGATAATTATCTAATTATCCTAGTTTTATTGATTTAACACCAACACGAAGCGCACGGTCTAGCAATGGACCGTGTGGAATTTTAAGCAGTCTATCAATGGGCCGTATTTATCCTGAGAGCCCTGCGCCACGTCAACCGGTCTGTTCAATGGGATAAATAGATTATTTACCTTTTTACTTATTTATCACCGACAACTGTAAATGGTCTAGCAATGGACCGTGTACAGTTGTGGGTGGTCCATCGAGCGACCGTGTACCAGGCCAAGATCTGTGGGTTGTTTGATTTTTCTCTCTCCATCTGTGATTAATGCTCGAACTTCTCCCGCAATTTTCTTCGCGATTTCTTAACCAAATGAGGTCTCGTTTGATTTGGGCAGGAGATTAGAGTATTATCTACCGATTTAATTTTATATTTTTAGCCTAATTATCATTGAAAAAGCCTAATTTCGGGCTAGACTTCTAGGGGTCTATAAATAGTACCCTTAGTCCAAGCTTGAAAGGGGGGAGATCCATCATCGACGCGGAAGCTCTACCGAGATTTTGAGAGAGCTATAGCCAGGGAGGGAGACTCTCTACGTCCGTTTGAGTCTCCGGTTCAGGGAGTATTAGTGTCGTTAGCTTTTGGTCTAGGCTTTTAGTTGTTTTTCTCATCCCATTGCATGCTCGTTCCCTTCATCTTCTATCCACGTTTTTCACCATCTTCACATCATTTTTTACACCATCCCTATTGTTTTGACGCCCCATAGGGGTTAAAAACCCAACCCCCCAGGTATCCCCCACTCCATGTTATTATGTTAGTCTTCCATTCTATTTATAGTTACTACACATTCCAGGACTAATTTTGGTGTTATTATCTTGTCGTTTACATTGTTTTGCAGGTCAACATAAGCACAGCACGAGGCCCATCCCCTCTGGCCGACTGGAAGGGGTGGAGGATCGAGTCCCTTGGCTTAGAGTTTGGCAGATTAGCAGGGTCTTCTTCCATCTGTCGTCAGAGTAGAACGGTCTCAGTAAAAACAGAATAAATGACAAACAATAGCAATATAATCACAAAGCTTATGAAGTTAGAATCTCATTCTAACTCAAGTTATGGCCTTTCTTAGGAAAGAAGGGCAAGCATCTTCTCACGGTGTCCATGCACAACTTTCACAGAAAACATCTGACCTTGCAACGTAGATCGACCTACGCGATCAGGTTGTGGTGGGAGTGAATATCTTGCCAAAGATAGGCTAGGTGGACGCAAGGTGGCCTATGTTACCAAGGCAACTAGCTGAGTGTCTTAATGGGCTGCTCGCCTAGGTGTCTGGTTGCCTTGGGCACTGTGGAGCACCTTGTCATCTAGTCGTTGCCTTGAAAACAATGTGCAATGTAGAGGTTGCCAGAGCCGCCACAGTGTCTACCCCACGTAGGGCAGTGTTTGCTAGGTGGCCGGCGCCCGGGTGGCCGGCGCCCGCCATCGTGCCATTATAGGCTCACCGGGTGGCTAAAGATGGCTTGACCAAAGGTTGTATGCTTCGTCGGTGTTGGGGGGGGGGGCTGTCAAGGCACCGTAGGGGCACCTTCGAACTGTTCCTAGGAACCGAGCTGGGAAGATGAACAGTCCCGAGTCCTCCTGACCCAATACAACTGTGACTCCCAAATTCAAGTAAGTCATGGGTCTTCTCGGGTTCACATAGGCATTCTGGTTTTATCAGATATCAGGTATTGTTTGTCGGGTGCTCCTTCTCGATGGACCTACTGTGAGACTGAGTCGGGTTGGCCTGAATCGCCTGTGAGGTACCCGAACCCCCACCCAGGCCATTTGAATTCAAATTCAAAATCACTCGATGGCCCCTTCGCTTGCCCCGACCCCCTGGCCTTAGTTCTCTTCTTCCTCACACAAGATGACGTCCTCTGTAGATGCCGAAATGATGCACGTGTGTAAAAGAAATATAAGAAAAAGAAAGAGGATCGTGATCGCCACTGAGATAATTGCATAATACAACAAAGTAAAATTAAGGCTGATTACCTCAGAACTGAAGAAGAACAGTCAGAAGACTCCGACTGTGAACGTGGTTCTTGAGACGGCCGCATTCAGAACACGGTTCTTGAGATGGGCGCGTTCTTATTACACGTGTGGGAGATGGAATTCAGCTCTTCCTCGCTTCTCAACCAGCTAAAGAGTAAGGGCCTCACGTCCTGCTTCCTGCCTGTCCCTGCAAAAGAGATTAAACAAGAGTAAAAAAATCCAATTAGACTTGAAAAACGAAGTATCTATCCCTCTATGTAATGAAGCATGCAAAAGGAGGGTAACATATCTGGGGGGTGGGCCCTTCGTCGACACGGGCCTCGAAGACCTTCCCCGACACACCTATCCTTGATCCTTCGCCGGTGCACCCATCCTGCCTTCACCGGTACACTCTTTCAGTGCCTTCGCCGGCACGCCTAACCCCAGCCTTCTCCAGCACGCTCCCAATGCCCTTCGCCAGTACACTTGTCCTGCCTTCACCAGTGCACCTTTCTCAGCTCTTCGTCGGTACACCCTATGGTGGCCTTTCACCAGCACGCCTCACCCATTCACTCGCCGGTACACCTGCCCTGCTTCTCCCCGGTACACCTTTGATGCCCTCGTCGGTACACTCTCCCAGCGCTCAGCCAGGCTTTGCCAGCACCTCTTTCTTGGCCTTTCAACGGCCCACTCCTCCACAATAAAATATAAAAAATAAGAATAAATAAAATTGAAGAAAATTTGGATAAAAATACATAAAAAATTATAAATAAATAGATAAATAAGTAAAAAAAAGGGGGGACAAAGAGGGGTTCGAGAATTTTCTCGAGCACCTTTAAGGTATGGGCTACCCGGCCCCTCCTACGACTCGTTGGGCCCCACTAAGGGTCCCAACCAACTGGCCGTAACCTACGACGACATCAACAATTGATTGGGATTACTCCTGATCACTCAGTTGTGGGCTTTTTTCGCATTCTACATGGCCACCTGGGCCACCCCGGGGGCACCCCGACTACAAGCCGTGCCACGTGGCACCCAGCAACAAGGCCGGGGCCTGCCCCCAAGATGCCTTTCTCTAGCCCTATGGGATGAAGGATTTTTTATTACATTGTGTTTTTTTTATTCATTTAGGGCATGCCAGTCATTGAGGGACAAGTTTGTTATGTGCTTAATCTAACCCGAGTCAGGCAAGAGTGAGATCCATGTCGGGACCAAAAGTTCGCCATACCATAAAGGCTATGGCATTAATTTCATTCTCCGATAAGGAGGAAACCCTTTGATTAATTACCGAGATGATGGGTCGTCCGAGGCTGAAAGAGAATGCAGAAGAATACAGGTGATAGCAAAATTTAGAAAATTGCATAGCATGGTTCGTTTGTTGTTCCTTTAATCATGTAGAGTAGGCATAATTCATTGAGTTCGAACCCTCGGTACGTGGCGGAGAACATAGGTCCAAAGACCACCATCACGCATAGTGAAAGCTTCCGGTCAGGTATAACCTGACCTTTCGTCAGTGCCATTTGATATATCGAAAGCTCGCCCAGGCAAACATGCGTTAATCGTGGCATGTGTGAACATATGTCGATGCATAATGCATATATAAACAAAAGCTTGATGAAGATAATTTAGACTTAAACCATCACTTTTTATTTGGTTTATGGTTGATCATATTGATTAGCCCATGCCGTGGGAGGCAAGGGTTAACTCGAGAATGAGTGGAGAGTTAAAACGGCACAAAAAGGGGTGTTTTGTTCAAAATCAGTGTGGTTAGGCATAGGTAAAGCATTCCACGGCACAGGGTGCCATAGGTGAAGATTAGAACGACACAAGGGAAGCCAACGGGCCTACCTGTGTGGTCCGCTCAGTGCGCGCCGAATTAGGCCACGCCGGGTGGAGACCATTTAAAATTTTAAGAGTTTGAGTATAGCGCTAAACCGGCACGGTGGGGTACCGGGCCGTAATAGGGTGCCCCGGGTTAAGGCCGCGTCGGATTAGGTGATTTTCCAGGTATTTTTCAGTTTATTTGAACTATCAAACTGTTTGTGGGTATTTTGATGTTCATTCAGTCAATTAATGAGCAGATTGAAGTCCTGGGTGCCCCGAAGGTAGGGTCAGAGTTTGTGCGAGGTTCATACTCGAGCACGGGAGCTGGTTATTATATGAACGTGTTTTATTAAGCCTGGATTATAAGGGCAATTAATTAGCTGAGTCTGGTGGAATTCAGGCAGCATCTCCCCATATCCAGCTGATTGCGAGGGAGAAGCGGAGGCATACTCACATAATTAGAGTATGCTCCTTAAAGTCGGGTGGCACAACGGAGGTCGGCAGACCCAAATGGATAGGAAACCCCGAGGGCTAGCCTACGAGGGTCACCATTCTTCTGTGGGTGGAAACTCGATTGGGCATGACGACCAATGAGGGAGGAAACCCCAAGGGCTAGCCTACGAGGGGCACATAACCCATGGTCACCACTAATTCCCTTAAGGACAGTGGATTTAATGTTGGGCTAAGAGCCCCATTAATATTCACCTGGCGGCTCATGAAGATACATGCCATCAAGGGGCATGATCCTATGATCTGATGGTGACTCAGAAATGTCGGCCAAAGATCCATGTAATGTCCTGGACATGGAATATGAATTCTTTTGCAAAGAAAAAATTTCAATAGAGGAGCCCACAAGTTATCAGTTACTAATCACTCACTACTAACATGTGTGAGTGTGGCTCCCCTATTGGAGATGTGCTACAAATGAAGCTGTTGAAGTGCAAAATTACCTGTTTTTTTCATAGTTACACCTTGTCAGGGTGTCTCTGTTCTGTCATTTTGAAATGATAATTACTTAAATTTGTCCTTTTGTAATTACAGAGCAGACAGTTAGGTATGTGGGCATATGGTCCGCTGCAGAGGCCTGCTAGGCCACCTATTGTTTTGAAGGATGTAAGGACTTTAATCTACGATCAACAGTTGAATATTTTAGTCCAACAACTTTAACCTCACCATGGGAAGTAATGGACAGTTTTATAATGATCCATTCTTATTTGGTGCAGGGCATTGTATGCATACGTGTTAGAAGGGGAGGCGTGGACAATAATCAAAGTCATAATGACTGGCTGTCAACTATTCCTGAGGCTCCCAATGTGATTTCAATGTCTTTTGTTCCTATAACTTCTCTCCTGAATGGTGTTCAGGGTAGTGGTTTCCTTAGCCATGCAATAAATTTATACCTTCGCTGTATGTACTCCATTCTTCTTGACTATACGTTTATGTTTAAAAGAAATCTCTGTTTAGTGCATCATCTAGTAACAGCCAATGCAAAAAGAATGAACTCTATGCGGCAGATGACCACTCTGCCTCAATTATTACTCATATGTTTCTCTACAATATCTTGGAAATTTTTCTGCTCATGCTAAATTTCAGCTTTACTAAGATGGGATTCTTATAGGCTGTTGATATTCGGATACTATGAAATGTAGGTACTAGTTCAAGATGGCAGCTTACTTTGTGGAAATTGACATAGAACAAGACCATTAGTTTGCAGGAATGCAAAGGTGTTTAATGACTTTTTTCTCCCGTAGAGTCTCTACTGGATCCTTGGATACTCATTGGCAGAGATATGGCTAGCATGAAGATCTTGATTTACAGGAGAGGGTTGTGGGGAGGTCTAGCAAATATTATTGTGTTTTTGAAGACACTTGCTAATGTAAAATCTACTTAGAAACCAAGAAAACCATGGTTACACATTTACCGCAAAGAAAGTTATTGTAAAATTGTCAGATCTTTCTTTAGTCCATGACTGGATGATATACTAATATACTAATAATCATAGTACAGCTGACAGTTGGTGCCTGTAGGTAAACTGTTAGGATGATGTGCTTGATAAAAGACACGTGAGGGGTTTGAATGAACATGGATTTTGAAACCTAGCATGTTCTGTAAGAAGACGCTAAGGGGTCCTTGTCTCAACTCTGAATGATTTATTTTCTGACAGTTCACTGGCATTTATGGGAGGGGCTGGGGCGAGGGTCTTTCTTTACAGTCTTGCGCATCGAAGCATGCCAATTTATGCCGGCAATGTCTAGGCCATTTCAGTCCTATTCTGCACATTTGTTCATACTGTGTCTTTTACTGATAATGCAGATAAACCACCAATAGAAGAACTACATCATTTTTTGGAATTCCAGATACCAAGAAAATGGGCTCCCGTGTTTGGCGACCTTCCTCTTTGCCTTCAGCGGAAAAGGCATAGGTTTCCCTCTCTTCAGTTTATACTTATGGGTCCCAAGCTGTCTGTTAACACAATTCCGGTAATTTCACTCTCAGGGACTTTCTTTTTTCTATGCCACTCATTCCGGATGTTCCTTTGTTCATTGACACTCAAATCAGAAATGAAAATAAAAGAAAAAGAAAAAGAAAAAAATGTCATCATCAACCAGCATTGTGGTCATCCTCCATTTAAAAAGAAAAAGTCTCACAGTTGCAAAAAAAAGGGAAGTGACCACCCACTCAAAAAGGAAGAAGATAAAGGAATACCAACTAGATTTACGGCTCTGAGCCCCTTCCTGATCAGTAACCACCTAGACCAAATTCGGTTTAAACCGCTCTGAAACCATAAAAACCCAAATCCATGTTGTTCAAACCCCTTTCGGGTTAGCTACCACTAAATCAAAACCCAAAACTCATGTGGTCTAAACCCATTTCAGGCCACTAACCCTAAACTAAAACTCAAATCCTAGTTGCCCAAACTTATTTCGGGTTAGCAACCACCAAACTAAAACCCAAAATTCATGTTGTCTAAACCCCTTTCGAGTTAGCAAGTACCAAACAAAAACCAAATCCTTGTTGCCCAACCCCCTTTTGGGTTAGCAACCATAAAATAATACCCAAACCCTTTCTGAGTCAGCAACCACAAAAACCTAAATTCATGGTACCTAAACCCTTTTTGGATCAACAGCCCAAAAAGCTCATGGTTTAGAAACCCTCCCTGGTCAGTAACCACTCCAAAAACCAAACTTCATCTTTAAGCTCTTTTTAAGCTAGAAAACCATATGCTTACAAGGCATTGGCCCCATATCTTCCTTATGATGAAGGGTCAATATCCCACCGAACAACAGCAACAGGCAACTATAATAGCAACGACAACAATAACGACGATGGAAGCAACGACAACAACAATAAGTAACTAGTAACAAACAATTACAGGAGCGACAACAACAATGGCAGCAACAACAATAATGCCAGCAACAAGCAACTGCAACAGTAGCAACAACAAAGGCAGCAGTAGCAACAACAATAGCAGCAGTAGCAAAAAACAAAAAAAAAGGCTTAAAATTGAGATGTCTCGATGAACTTAGGCATCCAACTTGTTGTTTGCTTAAAGGTAAAAGGTTATAAACCCGACTGAGGTGAAAATCTAAGAGGGCGTCTTAGGCAAAAATAGATAACCCCTTAGTGTGAAAACTCAAAAAAGTGCATTGGAAAAAGTAAAAGAGAGCCAACTTCGGCGAAAACCCGAAAGGACGATGGAGTTGGTAATGTGGAAAAAAAAAGAAAGAGGAAGGAATGCATCTTTAGCTATCATGGGCCACCACCTTAGACTTTTTTTGTCCGATGGTCTTGTCCCACCACAGGAAATACATCACTTACTCCCTAAATCCTTAGCTTCCAAACCACAAAGGTTAGCCATCTCCAAACTCCAAACACTTGGCTTCCAAACTACAAAGGTTAGCCAGTCTAAACTTCAAATCTTTGGCTTCCAAACCACAAAGGTCGGCCAACTCAACCTCAATTTTAATCTTTGGCTTCCAAACCTCAAAGGTCAACTAAATTCCAATTCTAATCTTTGACTTCCAAACCACAAAGGACAACTAGAATTAAAATCCAATCGTAATACATGGCTTCCAAACCACAAAAGTCGACCAAATTCCAATTCCAATTCCAATCCATAGCTTTCAAACCACAAAGGTCAACCAACTCAACCTCAATTCCAATCTTAAAGTCAGTTGAATTCAACCCTAACTCCAATCCTTGACTTCTAAACTACGAAAGTCGGTCACCCAATTCCTAATTTTCGACTTCACACCAAAAGTAGTCAGCTACACTGGCCTGAATGCTTGACATTGGTGACATGTACGAGCATATTGGTTGCAATCTTCGTACATAGTGAGCTAATAAAACCGGGGGGCGGGGGAACGGGGAATGCGAAGCGCTCAGGCGGAGCCGAGCGACGGAGTCTGGGCACGAGGGGAATGCCACCGCTGCGCGAGGGCACCCACCTGCCTTCCTCGTTCCCAAGTTGCACTTGGGAACGCACTTGTCCCCGCAGCTTCGCTGCTCCCCTTTCCTCGTTGCCATGTGCGACTCGAGAACGTGGAACGGTGAGCGGAGCCGAGCGACGGAGTCGCACCGACAAGTGCGTGCCCAGACGGAGTCCGGGCACGAGGGGAATGCCCGGCAGGCGGGGCATATGCTGGCATCCCTCCGGGATGCCGGGTCAGGCCGGAGGCTGACCCTCCCTTTGCCACCATTCGCGGTAGGCTGGGGCGATTTCGTCGGGTGCGACGGCGATGATCTCCGGGCAATCGTAGGAATGCTTCTCCTTTACCAACGCGGCCAGCGCGTCGAATTGCTCGGCGGAACTTTTGATGAGCAACAGGATCTCGGTCGCGGACTGCTGCTGGCCTTGCCACCAGTAATGCGACTCGACGCCGGGGAGAAGGTTGACGCACGCCGCCAATTTATTCCCGAGGATCGCGCTGGCGAGCATGCGTGCCTCCTTGAGGCTGGAGGCGGTGACGAAGACGAGCCGAGGCGTGAAGGCCATGCGTCCATTTAGCGGAAACGCCGCGCCCGACGCGAGCGCGTTTCGTGGCGCCGACTTACGGGACCGGAATGAAGGTCCGGTAGTGGTCGCCGGTGTACCAGGCTTTCTTGGTATTCCACTCGACGATGAGGCGGTCCGCGTTGCGCGGGCCGTTGTGCGGATCGACATCGAACTCGCGGTAATCGCCGTCTGACGGCAGGCGTCCCTCGCGATTCTCGAATGTGCGCCCGCCGACGTAGCCCTCCGGCGCGCGGCCGTTTTCGCGGACGTATTGCAGCACTTTCACCGCCTTGTCCGGCACCTGCTGGCCCGCGTGCGACCACGATGCGGACGGCGCTGACGACGCCGACGGCGCCAGGGACACGCCATGCGTGCCGCTCGTGGTGAGCTTCACGTAGAGGACAAACGCCGCGAGAATGAACAACAAGATAAGCCGCACCGACTTCATGGCTGCGGGAGCCTAACAGAGACCTCTGCAAAAGTCGAAAACGCGGTGCCAAGGCCATCCCGAGCGAAGCCGGCGGATCCGTTCCCCTTGCTTCCGCAAAAATTCCCGAGCTGATCCTTCGACAAGCTCAGCCGCAACCATGCAGTTGAAGTCGCTGTGGATTCGCTTGGCTGGCTCCAGGCAAGCCTAAGGCTTGAAAGTCCATTAGCTCTAATTTCAAATTAGGACACTACCCGGAACGGGGCGCTCCCCGCGATAGCAAAGAGACTCCGGGAGGTCGAAACCGTGCGGCGTTCCCTCGGCCCTTGTCCCCGCGAAAGTGAGTCATCCAATTGAATAGGACTTGCGTTTACATTTTACCTACTTACGATCACCGCGTTGGTCGCAATTCTCGCAATTAGAGAATGTTGCGATTGGAAAAATCCTGCGAATTGAGGAGCGAGGCAGGCCGGCACCGATTTCTTGCTGCTTTACCCTCTCTTTCCGGATTTTGTCAGTGCGACAATTTGTTGTTGTAAAATCAGCCAGGAGGAAATCGTGTATGGACGCAGCAATCCGGACAACAAAAGTGATGGAAACCCGCGTGCCGAAAGCCTGGCCTGCCGAATCTGGCGAGGACTAGGCGTTTTTCTCGTCTTTACGGTGGGTTCCCTCCGGGCGGACAATGTTCCGCCCGCGTCCAGCGCGCCCGCTACAACTGCTTCCACGCCGGCAGCCAAGTCCACCCCGGCGCAACCGGCCGCCGCGAAACCGAAGAACGCGGCAACCGCCAGCGGCGCATCCAACACCGCGGCGGCGCCCGGCACCTTGCCCGTGACCACGGTCGATACCGCTGCGGTGAACGACTCGCCTTACAAGAACAAATTTTTAAGATTTTTTGAGAATTATAAATAATTAATTCTCATTTAAAAAGGGCTAATGGGTTATTAAATGAATTTTGGGTTAATTAAATTAATAAGAAAGCCCAAATAATAACCAATAAATCAGGCCCACTTAAACTAGGCCCATAAACTTAATTCTATGGCTTTTAGGCCCAAGCCCAATTCTAGAAACGTCCTTAGGATAAATCCCCATCCTTAAGAGATAATTAGGGGATAAAGAAAAGAATTTGACTAAAATTCAAATTTCTGGCACCCTTTCAGGTAGCGGTCTATCGAGCGATTGCAAACTCAATATGGCAGTCCCCAGATGATCGCTACCAGCTTCTGTGAACGCAACAAGGAGAGAGCTGGAAAAACTTGGATCTTTCTTGTCCTAATCGCCTTAGATCAAAGATATCTGGCATGGTAACCTAGTATAGGACTCTTGGGGATCGAACTTTCCCCAAAATAGGACTCCTAAATCGATCTAATCCTCAGTCCTAGGTGAAACCCTATACATAGGACCCAAGTGCGACCTGCGTGAACCCTAGTTTTGGGTCGTGTGGTTCGACGGTAAGACGTCGTTATTTCATGTCAGTCATTTAGAATATTTTGTTCCCTTTAGTACGGACTAACTCTCCTCAAAATCTCATGCTAGGAGATCTAGCTGTACATTGGAGAGTTAGGACGTCAGGAAGTTGTTGGTTCGCTACAAATCGCACAGAAATAGATGCAACTGTCCAGCAAAGACTTGGAGTTTAGGAACCCTAAATGAGGTATTTTCAGGTTGATCCTTTAGGGTTATTTGTTCCCCTTTATGTCTTCTAACTTCCCTCCAAATCTCATGGATTTAGGTTAAGAGACTAAGGAGATATAGGGATGGGAAGTTGCTGACTTAACGTAGGATGTGTAGAAACTAGGGTCTTCTTCCAGCTAGAAATTCAAAATTTGAAGCCCAACCCAGAGGTAAGTTATCTCATGATTGGCACACATATCAAGATAGGAGTAAAAGCTCTCTTGTTTCATGTGATTTCATGCTTTATACACAGAGTATTTCATGATTTTCTATCATTGCGCCTGCATTATCATTACAACATGTTATCCCTCTACCTCTTGATCAAAGATGATAATTGTAGCCTAATTCATGCCTATTCATGCATTTTCTTCATTCCAGATATGTTAGCATGTCTTACCAAGCTATTTTTTATAGTCTTCATGCATTGATTACCATAGATTAGGCCATGTAACCCATTTTAGCTTCTGTCTATAGCAGACATAAAATGGTCTTCTTGAGACCGATATAGTCAGATAGCGGCCCTGCGACAAACCGCTACCGCCAGTACGCGGTTCTCATCTGACCACTATTTTCTTTCTGTTCTCTACTTCTAGTTAACTCTAAATAAAATGTAGATCAGCCCTGATATTTATTTGTTAAGCCTAATTATTTAGGTTCTAACCTTAACTACATCATTACATTCCTGTTATCGGCTATATTGTGCATCCATCATGATAGATTTCTTGGCTTACATATTTTAGAAACCTATTTTAAACTTATGTTAATTTTATGACCAAAACCATATACTCTTGTATTTAACTTAATTTCATATGGTTGGCGGACTCATTCTATTGATGGTTTGATCACTGTTTTTACATGGTCCACTCTCTTCTCTAAGTCTTTCTTAAGTACATAGCGCATACCCCGGTATGTGACTATTAGTTACACTTGCACATTATAGGAACACCTCTTGGACTTGTGAACCTCTCTGTCGGATACTTCTTTTGTTAGACTAGGGGATCATGTTTTAAGGCCTCCTTAAGTCTCCACGAGCCTGGAATTCTCACTAGGACGTGAAGCTGGTGGTACCCTCAAAGCCCATTTGTCTAGAAAGCACTCACTTGACTGAAGTTTTTTGCATTTTGGAATAGATAGCGACCCTCTGACGACCGCCACCTTCCGGTAGTGGCCTGCCTAGGACCGCCACTTTCTATACTCAAGCGTCGACTCTTTCTCTCTCTAGTGTCGACTCCACAAAGCAGTGGTCTAGACTTGACCGCTATTCTCCATAAAACGGTCCTGTAATGACCGCATATTCAAAAAATGACCTTGGAATGACCATTTTCTGTTCCAATGTGCTTAACCAGAGGTTTCACCCACGGGTTGATTTTCCTATGTTCCTAGATAGTCTAATGACTATCTAGAACCTAATATCTTGTTCAATAAGTTATTAACAAATTATGGAAGTTAATGGATGTATCGTTATGCTGCCGGATTCCTTCTGTGGCATGACCTTGTCTTAATTCGTTCTTTGAACTCTTACGATCATATTTGATATGTTATTACCTTGATATTTGTTATCATGAGCTTATTATTTGAATTTTTATATTTCTGGTCGAACTTTATTATTATATCTCGTGGAAGTAGCTTGATTTTTAACATGAAGATGCAGATCGGGCACTGATTGTGTCCAAGGACTCGACGCTAGCCCCCTCAGCTGATTGCCGAAAGCATACTATAAACAATAAGATATGATGAACACTAGCATTGCATTGCGTCGGGAATACTTTTTTCATAAACGTGTGAAATCCACGAGGCTCATCATGAAATTATTACATGTTATATAACATTCTAGTGCATAGCCTTTATGATTATGAAAAGTGAAAAGTGTATTCTCATTACATGCAAGTGCGTTCTCATTACATGAAAGGCCACTTTACATTCTTGCTTAATCATGCTCGTATTCTACATGAACATTGATATCTCTATGATCTACATCCTGCTGCTTGTGTTGTTATTATGATTTATCGCATGTTTTATCTTATTTCCTTTATCTTAACTTCTAGAGCTAAAATATAATTTCTTAAATATTGCCTTCATGTTGAAATGATGATACCTACTGGGCAATTGTGCTTATCACCCTACTTTTTCAACATTTTTAGAAAATACTAGCAGGTCGAATTCAGACTATTCAAGTGGCAGACCCGAGAGTGAATAAAGATTGAGAGAAAGCTTAGATTGTTATAGAGTCATGAGTCAACTATATAATTTTATTTTTATTGAGTCTACAGTTAAAGAGTCAAGTGTCATGTAAACATTTGATTATTATACCAATAAAGTTATATTTTTGAGTCTATATCCTTGTGCATTCCTCTTTATGTAGATGTTATCGCGCTCTGATTATATTGCTACCTTGAGGCGTATTGCCGATTGCTCACGTTCCCCGAGTTATTTTCTCTATACACATATCTCGGGACGTGACATGGATGACACTCTGGCTATCACAATGTACCACATAAATTTTTTTGTTTCAAATTCAATTCATGTAAGAATTCTTTCATCTGTAATATCTCTTTGCAATAACAACAATATATTTTGCCTCTATGGTAGAGAGGGCAACACACCTCTATAGTCTAGATTTCCATGACACAGCTCTCTATACAAAAGTATGTATGAAACCTGACGTAGACTTCCTCGTGTCAATATCTCTTGCCATATTTGCATCTGTGTAATCTAACAACTCAGGTGAACCACCCCCAAAGCTTAAACAAACTTTGGAGCTTTCTCTAAGATATATGAAGATCAATTTCACTGCTACCAAATACTCTTTCCTTGGATTTACAAGAAATTGGCTAGCAACACCCACTACATATGCGATGTCTGACCTCGTGTGTCATGCCTCGATGCGGGAACTCAGAGCGCGACCATCATAATCATTCATTCAATTAGATCAAACACTACAAGAAAAGGCAGATTTAGCATGGTCTCCACCTCTCTCCGATGCCGTACCTATCTGGCGACTCTCTCTCTCTCCCTCTGGCAAGCGCGAACCGTCTCCCCTGGCTCCGATAAACCCCCTCCCCCTCCCTCTCCCTCTCTTTGTAACACACACACTCTCTCTCTCTGTAACACACGCACACACACACACAGAGCGGAGGGGGCATCGACCGGGGGTTCTCGACCCCCTCCCTCTCCCTCTTCCTATCTCTCTCCCCCTCTCCTGAACCTGTCCCTCTCCCTCTCTCTGTAACGCACGCACACGCACTCACAGAGATGGAGGGGCCAAGCCCCTCTATCTCCCTCTCCCTCACTCAATTACCCTCTCTTACTCTGTCTCTCACTATCGCACACACGAACACAGAGAGGGGTAAGGCCCCCCTCCCGTTCGTTTACCCTCTCTCTCTATGTTTCTCACAGTGACGAAATTTTCATGCAGGGCTATTAGCGTCCAATATAGCAATAGACTTCATTCTTTCTTTCCAATGAATGTTTGGCAATAAACAGTCAGTAAGATATATCACACGCGGACGATGCCTGCAAATCCCCCGCTCGATCTCGTGCCCATACTCCTGAGAGAATGAGACCGAGGAAGAGTATGAGGACGAGACTTTAGTCTCCGGCTTCTTCTTCTGCCTGCTCGAGGGCCTCGAGTTCCTCGGGTGAGAGTCGCGTGATGCGGACGCGGCGGAGGCCGTGCGCCAAGCCGAGGACCGGTTCGAGGCCATCAACCAGCTTCAGCGCGAGTTCGGGTCCATGGCCATCGACGGCATCATGGGTCTGATCGACGGAACGAAATCGCTCAACGACGTTCTCGCCGACACGGCCCGCAGGTTCGCGGAAATGGCACTCCAGGCGACGCTTTTGGGCGATGGCCCCCTCGCATCGCTCTTCGGCACCAAGTCGTCCAGCGGTGGCGTTGGAGGGCTTCTCGGCGGCGTGCTCGGGCTCTTCGGCGGCCTCTTCGCGGACGGCGGCAATCTCGGCTCCGGAAAGTGGGGCATTGCCGGCGAGAACGGCCCCGAGATCATCAAGGGGCCGGCGACCGTCATTCCCGCCGGTGCGCTGGCATCAGGCGGCGCTGCGGCTCAGCCTTCACAGGTCACGGTCGTCGTCGAAGGAAGTCAGTATTTCGATGCCCGCGTGCGCGAAGTGTCGGGCCCAGTTGCTGCCGCCGTGGTCAAGCAGAACGAGCGTGGAGCCCCGGCGCGCACCGCGGACTGGCAGCGGAGGAACGGCTGATGGCCTATCCCTTGCCGGGCGCGCTGGTTCCGTCGAACGTCACATGGATACTGGAGAACGTCTCCCGTTCGGGTGGCGTGTCGATCACCGGTTCTGAGCAGGTCGTCCAGTCGGATGCCGGCCGGTGGCGGGCGAGCCTAGACATCACCTGCAATGGCGTTTCGCAGCACAAGCGCGAAGACAAGATACTCGCGCTTCGCTCCTTTGTCGGACAGATGCAGGGACGGGTGAATACGGTCCTGCTGCCGGTCTTCGACGGCTACAGGCCGCGCGACAATCAGGGGCGCATGCTCTCTGGCGTCGACGTCGCTTCGCTCTCCGATACCTGGCTCTTCGAGCATTGGGGCTTCGGACAGGACGACCTCACCCAGGCGACGCTCGCAGCGAACGCGTCGCTCGGCGCCACTCAGATCTCGATCAACGTGCTGGAGGGACAGGGGCCGCGGCCGGGGAACTATTTTGGGATCGGCGATCGGCTCTATTTGGCTCATACGACGTGGCAGGTCGACGTCGACGGACCGACCTTCATCCGGTTCGCTCCGCGGCTGCGCGCAGCGGCGACCGCCGGGGCCCGCGTGATCCTCGATCGCCCGCACTGCGAAATGCGGTTCGCGTCCGACGATGTCGGCGCGCTGGAATTGCAGATGCGCCGGTGGGGCAGCGTCACCCTCGATTTTGTCGAGGCGATCTGAGCAATGGCCTTCTTCAACGCGACCCTGGCTGCCGCCGCAGCCGGGCGGACGGTGCGCGCCGATCTGCTCGTACATTTCGACTTTCTGGACACGCCAAAGCGCCTCCGTGCCGGCCCCGGAAATATCGAGGCAGGTGGCCACATCTGGGAGGGCGTAGGCGAATTCGGAACGATCGACGGGCTGGAACAGGCCATCGGTACGGTCGCCCCGCAGACCACGTTCACGCTCTCCGGCGTGTCGCCAGAGATCGTTGCCCTGGCACGAAATCAGTCGACGCACGTCAAGGGCCGCGACGTCACCGTTTACCTGCAGTTCTTCGACGAGGAAGCCACGAATGAAGCGGCGGTAGAACGTCGCCAAGCCATGGAAACTCCGGCGCTAAAGAAAGTTGCGCATCACGACTGGAAACACTCGCATCCGCTGGATTTGACGGACGCAGGGCTGCTGGAAGAATTGAAGAAACACAAGATCGATGCGGCGAATGAGCTTGCGCTGGAAGAAAATAACGGCAAAACGCGGCGCAAAAAATAGAGGAAGAATTTTTGTAGCTGGATGCGCGCAGTAGGGTGCGGCTCTTAGAGAGCCACGCTTTCGGAGGCGCCCACCGCTTCGATGACCGAAGCCATCTCGTTCTGAGCAAACTCCGTAAAACTGTTGACGACGGCGGGATCGAATTGCTTGCCGGAGACGTCGTGAAGGCGCTTGAGCGCTTCGGGAATCGGCATACCCTTGCGGTAGGCGCGATCGGATACCATCGCGTCGAACGCATCGATCACGGAGACGATACGAGCGCCGATGGGTGTCTCGTGGCCCTTAAGTTTCGCGGGATAACCGGTGCCGTCGAAATTTTCGTGATGATGCAGGACGTAGAGGCCAGATTGCTCGAGGCCCTTGAGCCTGCGGATGGCGGTCCACCCGAACTCTGGATGGCGCTTCACGACTTCATATTCCTCGTCGGTCAGGCGGCCGGGCTTATTGAGGATGCTGTCGGGAACGCCGATCTTTCCGATGTCGTGGAGCAAAGCACCCATCTCGAGCCCGTACATGTCGCGCTCGGAAACGCCGAGGTTGCGTGCGACGAGAAGTCCCCACTCCGCCAAACGTGTGCTGTGAAGACCGGTGTTTAGGTCGCGCAGGTCGAGAAGCTGATTGAGGCAGCAGACAAAACCGCTGTGAAGATCGCGGATTTGATTCTGGAGGTCTTCGACCTGAAGTTGCTGCCTGCGGAGAAACGCGTTCTCACGCCGAGCTTGAGTCTCAGCTTTGAGCTCGGTCCGAAGCTGAGGTTCGGACTCGAGCACTAACGCAGGCGATGGTTCGCAGCAAGTTTCCATGGTCGTTCGCTCAGTGAGGCAGCAGGTTCGTGAAGGCAGTGGCCTGGTAGACGTCGAGGCGGCCGACGCCCATACCGATCGCGAGCAACGGATCAGCGTGAGACAGCGCGAGCTTCGCGTTGTTCTCGTTCATCGAGTTCGATTCGGATTGAAGAAGGTCAACTGCCCCCGAGACAAACGGGGCGCTGAAGGACGTTCCCCAGCCGGCTGCGTATGCGCCGAAGGGATAGGTCGTGACGATCGCTTCGCCGGGAGCGGAGATCCAGACGACCTGGTTGCCATAGTTCGAGAAGGTTGAGCGCTGATTTTCGTCGTTGATCGAAGCGACGCCCATCACGTTGGCGTAGCCGGCGGGGTAGACCATTTCGATTTTGCCGTCGTTACCGGAGGAGGCGGCGAACACGATGCCTTGCGCTTCCGCAGAGGTGATGGCTTTGGAGAGCTCGTTGGACGAAGACGTCAGATCGAAGCTCATGTTGACGACGTTCGCCTTGTTTTGAGCGGCGAAGTAAACGGCGCTAATGATGTCGGAGAGTTGGCCGGTGCCGTCGGCCTTGAAGGTGATCGACGACTTCGAGAGCCGGAACACCCCGAGGGGGCAGATCTCCTGGTGGAGCTGCCCCTTCTCGTCCCGCCACTCGATCCCCCGGTAGGGCCGCAGCTCGGTGCCGTAGGGAGTCAGCACCTCCCCGGTCTCCCGAGGGGTGATCTCCCCCGTGGGGTCGACCAGCGTGCAGGTCAGGCTGCGCCGCACCTGGGCGGTGCGGTCGCAAGCCACCTCCCCGTCGAGCACCTTGAGGGTTCGGGCTTCCTGGTCCGGCGCGATCATGCCACAGTGGCATACAAAAGCCACTGTAATTGAAGATTCCAAGGACCTTAGCACCTTGACACTGGATGAACTGATCGACTCGCTCATGACATACGAAATCAACATCAAGAGAAGCGAGGAAGATCACAAATCCAAATTCGGCGGTGGGGGAGAGACAGGCGTCTAGGGTTTGACCTCGAACTCGGAGCTCCTGGTGACGTGGTAGTGCACCATGGCGAGTGGAGGGGGGCCCTCTGTGGCCCCCGTCCCTCCTGCGTTGGCGTCTTTTCCTTCCTCCTCCGCCCTCCCCTCCCTCGGTCCAGCTCGCTCTTTTGCGGAAGTTCTTAAATCGTCTTTGCTGCTGCCGGCTACTTCAATCCCCATCCACGAACCTGCAGCTACAGATGGTGGGGAGCCTGCCGTCTTCTTTGATGCTGCGGAGATTGCATTGTCGCTGAAACCCTTTGATCATGCTGTTGTCGCTCGCACTTTGTTTGGCAGACCGGCTTTCCCTGATATCCGCAGCCACTTATCTAAGCGTTGCAGATTCATCGATGATTTCATCATTAGTGCTCTTGATTCCAAACACTTGCTACTTCGATTTAACAATCGTGAGGATTACTTGCAGCTTCTGCTAAGGGAGTCTTTGTATGTTCAAGGGAGGCTTTTTCATTTTTTCAAATGGACTATGGACTTTTCTCCGGCTGTGGACTCTCCTATTGTGCCAGTCTGGATTGAGCTCCCTGGGTTGCCTGTTAATCTTTTCCTTGAACCATTTCTCCGGTCGGTTGCAGGTGCTGTTGGGAAGGTGTTAAAAATCGATGAGTTGACGCTTAATTTATCAAATACCCGGGCAGCTCGTGTTTGTTTGGAATTGGATGTTTCAAGGGTTTTACCGGAAAGACTCTGGATTGGGATCCCAGGTGGGGGGTTTTGGCAAGTTATTTCCTACCCTGAGCTTCCCAAGTTCTGCTCTAGCTGTTCCAGACTAGGACACTGTCTGGTGGAGTGTAGAGGTTTGAAGCCTCCCCAAGATCTACATAATTCTTATCAGTCGGTGCCTGATCAGATCAAGGTTGTGCCCAGGAAGGTGTGGAAACCAGTGGTGAGTGATAAGAATGAAGGGCCTTCCGGTTCTGTTATTGTCTTGGATTCTTCTCCCCCTTGTGCTAATGTGATTGATGATTTGTCCGGCAGGCGCTCCGATTGTCCTGAAGTTTCTAATCCTCCTGTTGTTGAAATTAATTCTGTTTTAGACGTTGAGCAGCCTGTAGGATCTGACGCGCTCATTAGTCCTCTGGTTGATCCTTCATCGCTCAGGCAACCAGCCACAAATCCTGCTCTGACTTCTATCAGAACGGATGACTTGAGCCTTGCGGAGCTTCCTTCAATCCAAATTCAAAATGATCGAGTCAACATGGGTGTTGTTGAATATGATCTCTCTGCCCGTTCCACTGAAGGTTTGTCCCCTCTGAAACATAAGTCTGAACTTGGGTGTGACTTGGCTGGTAAGTCTTCAAAAGAGCTGAACTCTATTCATCTTTCGGATGTGGCTGACCAGAGAATGGCCATCCTGCAGAATGTTGACACAATAACTGCAAAGGCCTTACCTGTTCCTCGTTCCGGGGCCATTACTAGATCCATGATAAAGTCAGGATCCCTGGATAACATTTATAAATTGTCATCTCAATGAATTTGTTAGTTTGGAACATCAGAGGTATTGGGAATTCCCTATCCCAAGGGAGGGCTAAATTTCTTATTAAATCACATAACCTGGACTGTTTTGTTGTTTTGGAGCCAAAGATTAAATAATCCGGCTACCTGCCCGGACATGGGAGAGCCTCATTTCTTCTGCCCAGCGGGGCTTTGGGGGCTCGTGGGGTGCTTGCGGCATTGCCTGCACACCTTTCTTCTTAATCTCTTGGCTAACTTGCCGAGGGATTTCTTCTACTGCTTGCTCATCTTCTGGTGTGACCGGAGTATCTATTTCCTCTTCATCATTCTGTTTGGGCTTCAGAACCGGCGACTGCTGTCGACTGCCATTTTTTGATGATGCAGCTTGTACCGGCTTTCTGCCTTCCAGACTAGACAAAAATTCCAGAAACGATGGAGCTTCATCCTTTTTCTTCTCTTCTTGGTATAAATTTGCAGGAGGAGGAATCTCAGCGCCTCGTATTTCTGGCTCTAGCGTCTGATATGGCTGTTCTCCCCTGAATATGATGTTGTGGTTGGCCGGCGGCAAACGCCCCCATTTCTTCCCAGAACGGGTAATATGTGCCGATGTTGAAGCCTCGGCATGGTTAGCTTCTAGTGGCGCGGCCGACGCCCCTTCATCATCGTTCTCTCCCGGCAAGGTGAACAGCATGGAGAGGGTGTTGCACTGTACTATTGTGACTTTCTTTTCCTTCTTGTTTCTCGACCGTCTTTTCTTCTTTTGGCTTTTCGGCCTTTCCGGCCCTTGCCCCCAGAATGGCTCACTCTCATCATTTCCTTATTTTTCCTCTGGCTTTTCTTCAATAGTCAGCCTTTCTAGCTATTTCCAGGGTATGCAGTCCTTCACTAACAAAGGCTTCAGTTCAACCTATTCATATTCATCTAGCCCATTGATATATTGCTGGAGTCGTTTTACTTCAGGACTTATTTCTTTATGTGCAGGCAACGGAGTTTGTCTCCTCCGGTTGTGGGTAGGGATTCTTACAACTGGCTTTGACTCAGCCTCATGCCAAACTGGCTTTATCGGGGGTGGACTCGGCTTCAGAGTAGTGCCTCTGACGGACACACCAGGCGCCTTAGTGGCTGGCGCCTTACTTCTGGCCTTCATCGGTTTCGTCTGCCATCCCTCCTGGTCCTTCAACGGGGTAAGGAAGTAGGCTTCATAAGTATGTTTGGTACATTGCTCAACAGCCTCCTGAGGCAATTGTTGATATATAGAGATCATGTTGGCGGCCATTCTCATAGCTGGGGGTTCATGTGGGCGCGGAGGGTCCACCTGGTAGTCCCCTAGTTGCAACTCGCCCTTTCTGAACATGCCTTCCATGACATCCTTGAAGACGTAGCAGTCTTCTATAGCATGGCCGAGTGCCCGATGATACGGACAAAACAGCGGGTCATCTTTCTTGGCTGCATCAGCAGGTCTCTTGGGCTCGGGCAGTGTTATTTTATTGAACTTGTATGCCCAGTTGAATAGCGCCCCTGTCTTATCCTTGGGGAAGGAATATGCTTTTCTCATCTTGTCTCTCAAGGAGACCTTTTCTTTTCTTTCGGCTGCTGCTGCTGGTGGAGCGACATTGGCTGTTTTATTCTTCCCCTTCTGTTGTTCAAAGGACCTGAAGTCGATGGAGTTAGCCTCTGTATGTGATGGCCGCCGATCAACAGCCTTTCCCTTTTGCATGGTGGGGGCATTAGCGGCCGGACGCCTAGATAGGAACGTCTCAACCTCCGCCACTATGTTATTCAAGCGGTCAAATGTTCTGACATCTGCCCCGATCATCTTTTCCAGTACCTCCCTTCTGAGGTTTTGTTTACATATTTGCACAGCATCTTCCTGATGAGGAGGCCGCCGGCACCTCATGGCCATATTCCTCCATCTTTTTATTGAGCTGCATGACCGAAAATCATAATCGTACCTTCTACAAGGTTGGATGCCATGGCTTCTACCCACGTGATGTGAGAAACCTTGCCTTTCTGCTTTTTACTGGCTGCTACAGAAGACTGGAAGGAAGACACTGTTGAAGCTTGAGGAAAGAACTGCTGAGACGGTAGTGGTGGAAGAGGAGGTATGAACTGTGACTACTACGGCTGAGTAAACTACGAGAACTGTACCAGCTTCGGCCTTTGCGGATAGTCTCAAACAACATGACCCGGTTGATCACAGCGATAACAAACCACTGGCAAGGAACAAGGCTTGCCTAGATGACTACCACCATATCTCGAACATAGCCTCGGAGCTCCCATGACTTGTCTCTGCTGCTGGTGAGAAGGGGCTGACTACTGTACAGTGTCAGAAGACGCCTGCTGATTGAACTTCTTCTTCGACTTCTTAAATTTCTTGAACTTGGGCTTGAAGGAAGAAGTACCACTAGTGGCAGGAATAGTAGGAGGAATTCCCAGCACAGAAGGCTGATAACTTGGCTAAAGTTGAACCATCGGCTAAACTGACGCCACTTGAGAAAAGCCTTGAGGTCCCGCCATGTCCAGCTCTAAGGCTGTAGTTGCCTGATAAGCTGCATTCATCTCAGCCACTCGAGTTGCAATTAAATGTTGCCTCAAATCTGGTCTCAGGCCATGAAGAAAATGCTCAGTCTTTAGGAATTCATCTGCTAGAACATGGGGTGCATACCGGCCCAATTCTATGAACCTATTACGATATTCAAACACAGACATTCCACCTTGCACCAACTCTATAAATTGATGCATCTTGTACATCTGGAGATAGGCAGGGCTGAAAGTACGTTCGAAAGTCGTAACAAACTCTGCCCAGATGATCTGTCGGAGTGGACGGGAAAGGAAAGTGACTTCCCATTCTGTAGTCCACCATGTAAGTGCTGCACCCTGAAGTTGAAATGAAGCAAGCATTACTTTCTTATCCTCTGGGCACTCCATAGATCGGAACATGCACTCAGTAGCATCCAGCCAAATTCTGGCTACATCTGGGAGGGTTAGAATATAATCTTTTGAGTATAAGTCAATTGTGTGATAAAGGGCATAGAGTAGTGTTTGACTCTTCTGAATGTAAAAGTCAATTGCTGATGTTCGCCGGTTCTCTCTCTAGTTCTAGAGTGAGAAGCTCTGGTTCTAGCGCGACCTGCTTCTTCTCCCCCGGCCGGCCATGGCCGGCGAGGAGGCGTCCACTTCCTCACCGGCAAGCCTTGGAAAGGATGATCAGCGGCGAACCTTTGCGCAGGTTCTCCTCCAATCCAAGCTTCAGCCTCGGATTTCAATCCCCCTGAAAGACCCGGCGTTCACAGCCCTTGGCGAACCTGCCGTTTTCTTCTCGAAAGCGGAGGTTCAAGCTTCCTTGAAGCTGCTCTCCTTCTCTGTGGTTGCCAAGTGCGCCTATGGTCGGCCTGCTTTTCCGGAGATAAAGAGCTGCCTGGTTCAAAGGTTAGCACTGTCTGCGAATTTTATCATCAGCAAACTCACACCGCGCCATCTGCTATTCCGATTTGAAAGTGAGGCCGATTTCATGAAGCTCCTTCTCCTCAAACACCTGTATATTAAGGGATTCTTGTTCCGCTTTTTCCGATGGACTCCTGAGTTCGATTTTGAGGCGGATCCGCCCACTGTGCCCGTATGGATCGGGTTTCCTGGTTTACATGCTAACATGTATCATGAGGATTGTCTGAGATCAATTGCGAGGAATTTTGGTCCGGTGCTTCGGATATGTGTGCTATAGTCTAGATCTTCAACGTCATCATTTAGGTAGCAGCATCATTATCATTGTAGTTTATCTTAATTTCAAAAGTAGGGGATAGATCTATTCACCCCCCCTCTAGATCTACTCAGCCCATACACAACACTTCCAATAAGTTTGTGCTTGCCCAAGCAGCTTCATCTTCGCGAACTTGACTCTCCGGTGGTCCGTCATCTCAAACCACTCGAAGTACAGGTCCATGCCGGCCTCCCAATCGAGATAGACCTTCGGGTCCAAGGACCCATCAAAAGTGGGAGGGTCTACTCGTGCTGTCCTGAGGATCCGCCCGTCCTCATCATCCCTCTGTGGTCGATGATCACGTCGGCGTCGGCCATTTCCCCCATAATCGTTGTCGAACTCGTAGTCCTCAAGGTCGGGGGCACGTGACCATCGTTCCTCAGTCCTAGGTGGGGCGAGCTAGGTAGCAGGCACCTGAGGGGCCTGAACAACCCCGGGTTGGTCCCGACGGGGGACTCTCTTCATACTCTCTAACCTTCCAACCAGACCTTAGACAGATCGGTCGAAAGTCTCAACGCGGTCCTCCATGGCCTTGAGTCGGCTCTCCATGTGGTTGGTATGCTCCCTAAGAGCTTGCTCGGACCTATCCATGCACTCTAGGAGTAGAGCTATCATGTCCTCCAGAGATCGGCTTCCCTGGGTGGCACCTCGGGGTTCACCTATAGTGTCAGGGCGATGGTACTGGGTACCTCCACGAGTGGGCATGCAAAGGGACCTAAAGGGAGCTAAGGGGTGACTCACTATGACCTAACTGGATGGAGCAATGCAAAATGATGAACCTAGACTTAACCAATATCCGGCGCGTGGCGGAGATGGGGATCTGAAGATCCTCTCACGCAAGGAGGCTACCTTCCAAATATGCTTAACCTATCTTTCCAGTAACGCCTTTTGATATACCAGGTATTGAGATGAAATGCAAACCTAGACTTTTTTTTTAAACGATGACTATCCTAGACTCTACCATGCTCTGATACCAATTTGATGCGGGACGACATGAGACTCGACTCGTACTTGTTGTGAACTTGGGACTCTAGGTGACGAGCCGACCCAAAGACGAAGGGACCAGCGACGACACGAATGGCTCGGCACCTAACGTGGTTTCTAAAGTGGCGAACATGCCCCAAACAAAAAGTACTTGCTCACGATCGTCCTCAGCGAGGAAAACATGTTGATCTGCACGGTTGATAAACTGGCATAGAGTCTCGGGTGGTCAGCTCACTCTTGTGCTCGGAATGAGTCACGGGATGGGTCTCGCACTCACAACTCATAGCGGTGACTAAGTTTAACTGGCTAGGAAATAAACTACTCATATGCAGCAGTAAATAAAACTTATACTAAATAAGCAAATACGACAGAGAGAGTGGCGAGTGTACCTCCACGCTCGGGGCGTGGAGAAGACGTCCCAACCAAGTTCCACAACTCCCGGTACAGTAATAAAAGTTAATTACAGCAGTGATTATTTTGGCCCACTCCACGCAGAGAGGTAAAGGACTACACAAGAACGACGGGAGCACCGAACTTGGGTTGGCAGGCAGCAAGGCGGCGGGTCCCGGGCAGTTGCGGGCAGCGGCTCTGGTTCTGCGAATTACTGGCTGGCAGGACAGCGAACAAGGATGTCCAAAGGGACGTCGACCTCCAGAGAGCTTCTAAAGGCCGTGGTTCACCGAGATGACGGAAGAGAGTCCCTAGTCGACCCCAGGGAGTGGCCATTGTTGAATCTTCTCCAGCATATTTTATTGGATAAAAGGAAGAGAGACGAGGGCTAGAACTCCCTCGTTAAGGCAGAGAGACCTTGATAACAAGGAACCAGATACAGAATAAATAAGGATTAACTGAGAAGGACTAAAGTCTCAAAAATAGCAATAAAAAGGGTAAGAACCCCGAAAGGGTGAGACAGAAGGAATGGAAAGATAATGAGGAGATTGATGCGAAGATGAGGAAGAAGAGGAGTAATCATCCGACAAAATCAAAGAAGGAGAGTAGGAGTCAACCGACAAGGTCGGAGAAGGAAAATCATGAACATCCGATAGAGTCGGAGGAGAATCAGAAGCAGAGCCCGAAAATACCGGGGAAGCAGAATCAGCTGAGGCCTAGAATTGTGAGATGAGGGAGAATCCAGAGGCTACGAATGGGGAGAAGAGGAATGGGGGTTTGCGGACTCTAAAAGAGAGGAGAAGATCATAGTAGCAGGATTAAACGAAGGAAAATACACCACCCAAGGGTGGGAGCTGAGCAAGAGAAAGGATGAATGAAACGAAGGGGAAAGAGAAGTGGACCCCTGAGTGTACATCCGATGGCCTTTGAACTTGTGCCGCTGCCTCTTCTAGGTCAAAATTTCTCAATCATGGACCTACCTGACACGGGCTCGAATCCTTGGGCTTCTTGTCTTGAAATACCTTTTCAAATAATGAGCCCATCTAGCCCATCTAGCAGACGGCCTGGCTCGGTTATGAATGTGCAGCCTCGTCGGGGCAGTTTGCCCCTAGGCACTCAGTGCTAACATCATGTAGACATTCTTGGACAAATAACTCCTCAGAAGGATGAGCATCATGAAACCATGGAGTCTTGTCACTCGGCACCAAGATATGGAGACTCGGCCGCTCCATTCGGTAATCAGCCTTGAAGCATAACCCCCTCGATAAAAGAGAAGGATGAACCTGAGAGAAACCAATGCGCGGCATTGACGAGGCCGGTTTGCTAATGAACCGAGGGAGATTGCATAGAATGTGTAGAATGTCATTAGAAAATGTCAACAATATGACAAACTGTCCCTTAAACATGGAATCTAGCAAACTCTTGACAGCTGTGTGAGTTAGCACAATACGGGTAAAGAGCCCCTCCCATCCAATAATCTGAATGGTGATAGAGCGAGAGGAAATAGTAGCATCAATGATCAAACCTCCGGCAAGCAATGAGCTTGCTTGAGAAGGAACTAGCACTAACGCAAGATAACTCCTCTTAGCAACCATCTTGGGAAGTACAGGCTCATCATCCCCAAAATAGTCAGAGATTAGGACACGAACTGGCACGCGACAGACAAAACCTTGTATCTTGAACTGAAGGACCGGCATTGCTTCGTCCTAACCTGACTCATCGTCTCCCTGGAGACCAAACCTAAGGGGCACCAAAGAGAGCACATACCCACTCCGTGGGGTGGAATTAGATGGAGAAGAGGAAGAGGTAGAAGGTTTGATAAGTAGTGGGGGAAGGATGGTGGCAATGAGAGGTTCAGGTGAAGGTGACAAGGACAAGGTGGTAACGACTGGCTCGGATGCAGGCGGAAGCAAAGGCAAATGTGAAGGTGTGGCTTGCTCAGGTTTGGGCAGTGAGGAAGATGGAGGAGAGGGTGGAGAAGGCAAAGGCGATGGAGATGAAGGTGATCGTGGAGATGAAAAAGGTGGTGGAGATGAAGGAGATGGTGGTGAAGGTGATGAAGATAACAGCGATGGAGAAGGAGATGGAGAAGAAGAGGAAGGCCGTGGGGCCCATCGTCAGCGTGTCGATACGACGCATCGAGCGGTGTTGGCAGCAGAAGCGGTGGTAGCAATAGTAGAAGAAGAAGGGGAGGCACTAGCCTGAGCAAGGGCTTGGTGTGGATGTGTAAAATCGTACGGCCATACATCCCACCCGGTCCCGCATCAGCAACGGGGCTAAATAAAGAGAACCCGAAAGTGATTGGATGCTCGAACTCCAAGGAATGTTGTCGCCCGACAAATCCTCACGTTTGTACGAGCACATGACACCGCCAGGGAAGGAAAACAATTCCCTGAACGTGTACGTTGTCGTGAGGTCATCTTCAGATTCTCAGCAGCGAAAAAGAATCCCAGGGAGGCTCGCAGTCATCAAGCCTCTAAAGAAAATCAACAAGCCACGACTACCGCGAACAGCAGAATACACACCGTCAGTCTGTACTATGACGAGTGAATCAAGTTATCCATCAAAAGTCATCCATCAAAATGTAGGCATGTCGGGCCTAAAAAGCTTGGGAACAAATAAGAGCATAATTAACCCAAGTGCCAACCCCTCTAGCGGCACGCCTAGGGTGGCCTCCAGCCGGCACACCCCTGAACGGGCCACACCCGACGCACTCCGAAGCAGCCGTGCCCGACATGCTTACAAAACCCTCCAGCCGACACACCCATAACGGGATCTAGTCGACACACCCTCAGTTTGCTCCACTCGGCACGCTGCCTATTTGCTCCACGCGACACACTGCTTGTTTGCTCCACGTGGCACGCTGCCAGCTTGCTTTACCCAGTACACCTACTACCCAACACCCTCCAGCGACATGCTCCTAGCGTCCTCTGCTCAGCACACTTGCCAAGCCCTCCACTCGGTGCAGCACCTTTTTCTCTGCACCCGATGACACGTCGCAGTCTTTGGACTGGTGCCAACGGTAGCAAACACACCAGTCACTACGTGTGACCCTTGGTGTGTAGCATGATCACGTCGAGCCAACTAAGACGCTACCGAGGTGTCAACGCCCAGTCCAGGCACGCAGACATCCTCCTGCCCAGAGACAAGACTAGGGTCAATCCCCATTAACTCTCACCGTCAGCGGGTGTCAATGCGTCCGAAGATATATAAAAGCCCTCACTACAGAGAGGAAGAGACAGAGGCATCTACAGAAAAAAAGAAGGTTACGCAGAGAGAAGAGGAGTGCGGCTGCTGCTCCGACATCGAGGAAAGCTCAAGGAGCTCGGTGGAGAAGGAGCCAGTGAAAGAGAGAGAGAGAGAGTAAGCAGAAGAGAGAGAGAGTGAGAGTGAGACTCCCTAAATGTAGCAAGAGGGGACGAGAGATAGGAGAGAGGCCTCACCCCTCCTTTACCCTGGCCCTCTCCTTGGATTTTCTCCGTTTCTTGCTGCTTGCTTCTCCTCCCCCTTCTATCCTGTTGTATTACATTGTATTTGACCCCCCTTGGTCATGGTCTGCACCACTCCATTCTCCGTGAATGAAAAATGTCATTTTCTTCTTGTTGCTATGGTCAGACTTGACTATACGATGCACCTCATGGTTTGTTGTCTTCTTCTTCTTTGTTTTCTTGCTCTATGGGTTGCTTGCTCTCCGAAATGTTGCAGTGTCTATCCAACTCAATGGATGGCGTCGCTGGCGTGATGGCGTGAAGTTGGTCTCCATCCAATAGTTTCCATAATAGTGTCATACTTTGAGGTTTCTCCTGTGGGTTTCACCCCCAAGATCTCTGACTTAGTCTAACAAGGAAATTCTCCTTTCAGCATCGTTTGCCCCTTTGAGCAGTTTGAGCCTATTGCCTCCCTTCAACGCTCCTTGACTTCTCCATCCTACTGGTATACCCCTAGTCCAAATTTAGTCTGATGCGATTGCCCCTCTCCTCCACCGGCACACTCTAGCTTACCCCTACCCGATGCACTCTCTGCACTCTGGCTCGGTGCGCGCCGAACCCTGTTTGTCTGGTACACCCTTTTTGCCCTGTTGCCCGACATACCCTAGACTTGTCCCTACTGGCATGCTTCGGTGCCCCCTTGCCCGGCACACCCTTGGACCGTCCCTGTCGGTACACCCCGATTTGTTCTAACCTGGTGCACCCACCAACTCTTTCAACCCGATGGGCTCGCCCTCCTGCCCGGCGCACCCCTTGGTCCGTACCTGCTGGCACGCCCCAACTTGTTCCAGCCAGGCGCACATGCCAACCCCTTTTGTTACCCGGTGTGCTCAGACTCGTCGCCACCCTGCGCACACCCTAGCTCGTCCAACCTGACACGCCCTAGCCAACCCTTACCCGGTGCAGCTACAGCCTGTTTTAACTCTGTATTTGATCGTTTGTTGACTTCTGGATTTTTTGAGGTTTTCTTAAAGGTGTTGCTGCCCTTGCATGCACCTTGACTTGTTGGGTTACACCACTTCTTGTGGGCGTGTACCCCTTACCCCCCCAGCATCTGGGTCAAGGGGAGATGTTGTTGAATTTTTGCCAAGAATGATAACACATTAAAAGATAAAAGGAAGCAATAAACAAATGGAACAGACAATGATAAAACACTTCAACCGAGACTGGGCCAGTGCTGACGCAAAGAAGGGTTTATTCCCTTGACCCAAGCGTAAGGCTCGGGCAAGGTGTCTATTCGTCGGTGTCACCGTGGTGACAAGGCCGACAGGGTTTATTTGCCTCTTGAGACATTCGTCAACACTGGGCTGGTGTTGACACAAGAAGAGGTTTATCCCCCGGTCCGGACGTAAGGTCCGAGTGGGGTGTCTATTCGTCGGCGTCACCAGGGTGGTAAGGTCGACCGGATTTATTTGTCTCTTTGAGTGGTCGTCGACACTGGGCCAGTGCCAACGCAAGGAAGGGTTGTTCCCTTAATCCAAGCGTAAGGCTCGGTGTCTATTCGTCGGCGTCACTGATAGGGTTTGTTCGTCTCTTGAGATATTCGTCAACACTGGGCCGGTGTCGACACAAGGAAAGGTTTATTCCCCGGTCCGGACATAAGGTCCGAGTGGGGTGTCTATTCGTCGGCGTCACCAGGGTGGTGAGCCTGACAGGGTTTATTCGGCTTTCTGAGGTGTTTGAACTGGTAAAGTCATGATCCGACATCGGGGTGCTGCCCCCTGGCCTTCTTATCTTTCATTGCTCCTTTTCTTGTTCTCCCTCTTTTTCTTTTGTTTTCTTTTCTTTTCTTTTCTTTTCTTTTTTTTCCTTTTTTTTTCTTTCTTTCGGTGACGATGCGTCCCGCAGTCGAGCCGCTTAGACGATGACCATGTGAATCCGCCTCTTAGACGGGGCGGTGAATAATTTTATTCATTGAACGGGGACACCGGGGCATAATACAGCCTTAGGTGTTTCCCGTTAAGAGGCGGAAACTGGACTTCTCCGCGGTGGTTGACAATTACATAAGCTCCGCCCTCGTAGGCCTTCTGGACCACATAGGGGCCGAGCCAATTCTCGTTCAGCTTGCCCTTAGGGTTGGCAGTCATGACATCTCTTCTCTTGACCATAACGATGTCGCCTTTCTTGAATTCGCGTTCCTTGATGAGCTTATCAAATGCACACGCTATTCGGGCCTGATAGACCTGAATGTTCTGTTGGGCCTGAAGCCACTTTCCCTCCAGACTGGAGAGCCCTTCGAGTCGTCGCTCGACATTTGTCTGTCCCTCATGAACTAGCTAGTGCTGGATGGCGACCCGCAAAGAGGGGATCTCCAGCTCGATGGGGATTATTGCTTCCGAATCGTACACCAGGGAGAAAGGTGAACAGCCCACCGGGGTCTTGTACATTGTTCGGTATGCCCAAAGTGACTCGTACATCCTTTCTTCCCAGTCTTTCTTGTTTGACATAACAATTCTAGCCATGAGAGTGCAAAGAGTTTTTTTGAAAGCTTCAACCAGACCATTAGCCTGTGGATTGTAGGGAATTGACATCCTCCAATCAATCTTGTATTTTTCTGTCAGTCGATAGACCTTCTGGTTGCGGAAGTGGCTACCGTTGTCTGAGATAATTTGGTCGAGGGTGCCAAACAAGAATATAATATTATGGCGGATAAATATGGCGATGATCTCCCCGGTGACCTCCCTTAGAGTAACAGCTTCAGCCCAGCGAGAGAAATAATCAGTCGCTGCCAAGATGCACTTGCAGCTTGTGGATGAGGTGGGCAATGGACCCATGACGTCTGTCCCCCATTGGGCAAAAGGGCAGCTGGGCACCGTACGATGTAGCGACACAGGTGGCCTCCTGGGTATCGTGGCATGCTCCTAGCACCTCTGACATGACTTAGCATACTTGCAGCAGTCGTCAAACATCGTTGGCCAATAATAGCCAAGCTTCTTTATTTCAATTTTCATTTTCCTCTAGCTAGTTTTCCCTCCCAGTAGGATGCTACTGACTATGCGAGAGGGCCCACGGAAACTAGCTTATAAACCGTATAACGGGAATACCCCGCCACCTCTCCCAGGTGGGCTGACACGGAAGTCGTCGGGCTACGACTAGTGGTTCCATCACAAGGAAAGAGAAAGCTGCTCTTAGGGATGTAAAAGAATGTCATAGTGTATAAAATATTTTAAACATGGCGCACATGGAACATGGATTGCATAGAAATTACACATGCATGCTTTTGAAATCTCCAGGTATATAACGAACCAGAACCACCCCGTTACATACCATAATGGACCAGGGCAGGACCGCTATGCTTCACAGAACTCGAAAAATCCACAGGAAAATCAGACTATAATGCACCTGGGCAGGTGCGCCATAGGACTATAATGCACTAAAGGAAGGGCGTTAAAGTCAACACGCACACAACATCATAGACAGGGGATATAACGTACCAAGGGTGGTGTGTTATAGTGAACATAACCCGCCTCTCATGGGTCGTTATGCCCACCAGAATGACAGAATCCACAGGAAACCATGGAATATAACGCACCTGAATAGGGGCGTCATATTGAATTTAACGCGTAAGCGAAGGGGCGTTAAAGGCAACGGACCTTTAACTCAAACACACAGGACTATAACGCACCACCTGAGGTGTGTTAAAGCCACCCAAACATCAAAATCCACAGGAAACTCAGATACGGACCACATAACGCACCTATATGGATGCGTTAAAGGGGCATAACGCACCGGGGCAGGCGCGTTACGTCACCTGGGTTTCGTGACTTCGGAGTTCGGAATCGAAAACCACTCCCGATCGACCGAAATCGACGAGGATGCAGCAGATTACAAAACCTACTAATCCTGCCAACCTATACCGATCATACAAGTCTAAGTATGCCACTAGAATTGAAATACGATGCCCATGGAATAGATTTAACAATTAAATAATAATTTAATCCATTCAAAGGCTAAAAATCCACTAAATAGAAATATGCATAAAATACGAGGCTACGGGCGTCGGACCACGGAGCAAGTGGTACCGGCGGTGTCCTAACAAGATAGGGAATCCACCCCCCTACCTAGAATTCGAGGAAAATGGTGATACGACGGCGAACCGGCGAGAGAGCGACGCGACGTCTCCCCGCCCGGCTCGACTCCGCATTCCGTGAATCTAGGAAAGGTGGGCGTCAACGCGATCCTCGTGACGCGACCAATCCAACGGTACCTCTCTGGCTTCGATCAGCAGCCGTCTAGACCAAGAAACGAGAGAGGCATGCAAACTGAGAATAAATGCCAAAATCACCCAAAAAGAGATTTACATAGAAAACGAGGAAGGTGGCGATGGATGGTGACGCAGAGGGCGTCAACTGATTCTTGGCGAGATGAGGAGTCTGATCCCCTACCTTTTGCACAGTGAAGACCGCGAATCGGTGCCGAATGGGCGACAGGGGCCACGTCATCTTTTCGCTCGCACGCGTCTCCACGCTCTACGATCCGAGGGAAGAAGGGTACTAGCGCGATCCTCGCATCGAGCCCATCCCATCGGTACCTCCCACGCATCGACCGGGGTCCATTTGGACCGCGAACTGAGGAAATGGGGGTGGAGGAGAGAGAATGTGTGAGATGGAGAGAGAGAGTGTGAGGTGGAGAGAGAGAGATTCGAGAGTGGGGAGAGAGAGAGAGTGGGTTGAGATTTTATCAAAATTTTGATTTTTCTTATTTTTTTGAAAAATAACATTAAATTATAATAAAACCTTTTAGAGAGAGGAATGAGGGCATCCTCAGGACTGTTGGTGTGGTTCTCATCAGCCGTGCTAGCAGGAGCAGCAGCCTTCCTCTTGCTTAGTCCCCTCTTGGCCTCAGGCCACCCCCTCGTCGGCGAGAGCGATGACGGCCGTCCCCTCAACCCATGGGAGCCCTTCTACAACCTTTCCGGCTGCCACCGGGGCGACGACCGGCCTGGCCTCGCCGACGTCAAGAAGTACCTCCACCGCTTCGGCTACCTACCTGACCTGCCCTCCAATTTCTCCGGCGACTTCGACGACGCCCTCGAGGCGGCGCTCCGCGCCTACCAGCGCAACTTCCACCTGAACGCCAGCGGCGCCCTCGACTCCTCCACCGTCGACCTCATGGTGCAGCCTCGGTGCGGCGTCGCCGACGTCGACGTCAACGTCACCGCCACCGCGCGCGGCCGCGGCCTCTACTCCTACTTCTCCGGGAGGCCCACGTGGCCCCGCTACAAGACCCACCTCACCTACACCTTCGCCAGCACCTCCGGCGTTGCCGCCTCCACCTCCGCCATCCAGGCCGTCTTCGCCCGTGCTTTCGCCCGCTGGTCGGAGGTCACCACTCTGACCTTCTCCGAGGCCGCCACCGCCTCTGACGCCGACATCACCATTGGGTTCTACGGCGGCGATCACGGGGACGGGGAGCCGTTTGACGGCGTCCTGGGCACGCTGGCCCACGCCTTCTCCCCCCCCGACGGGCACTTCCACCTGGACTCCGCCGAGAACTGGGTGGCAGAGGGCGACGTGACCGCGGCGTCGTCCTCGGCGGCTGTCGACCTGGAGTCGGTGGCGGTGCACGAGATCGGCCACCTGCTGGGGCTGGGCCACTCGTCGGTGCCAGAGGCCATCATGTACCCCACGATCCGGGCGGGGACGAGGAAGGTGGACCTGACTCAGGACGACGTCGACGGGATACAGAGCCTGTACGGGAGCAACCCGAGCTACATTGGGGTGGCCGCGTCGCCAAGGCCTACCACTACCGCCACCAACACCATGAGAGAGAGGGAGACCAACGGCGTGGACGCTCCGGCAGCCAGATGGGCTCGGGCGGTCGCCGGGCTCATGGTAGCCGTCGGCTGCTCATTGTTGGTTTGGTGGACGTAGTGGGGGGCTTCTTTTCTTTCCCTAAACCTTTCATTACTACCATTCTTTCTTTGTGTTCTTTCGTTGGTTCTTTTGCTTCCCACTCTGCGTTTTTGAGAGAGGACACTGGATTAATTTATTTGCTATGTATATAAGAACCTTCTTATTGGAGAGTTCATGCAGGCATGACGTGATATCTCTGTCACAGAATCGAGCATACATACATAGTTGTTGAGATACAACTTTCATTTGGTTATGAGATGGCATCGATCGATGGATTGGGAAAAAAAGACACATGTTGACATGGGCGCCGTGTTTCTAACTTTACTCCAAATACCATTGGGTAACAGGGGCCAGATCACGCTCTACGGGGTCAAATATGAAGCAACACTCATTTTGTCACAACTCGGAGTGCGGCTCTTGATCTTGCTTGTCCTCGTAACCACTTTAAACTCTCTTTATTTTCGTAATTACGACTGAGTCTGCCCCAAATCTATCTCCTATTTCGCCCGCAATCTTGACTAGTGTGAAACACCCAGAGACATGTTTCTGATCGCTGAGACCTATAAAAAGTATAACACATCGACGTCGCAAGGTATGCAAAGATTGCTTCCTTGACTCCCTTAAGTTCCTTCTTCGCCATCTTAAACATCTCAGATGTAATAATTCGGAAAATTTTGCCTTCATGGGCTCGGGTTGGCGGAGAAGGCCCGAGCCCTTGATATCTTCGTAAATTTCGTAGACGGGGGCGGTAAGGGGGGTGTACTGCTCGTACTTCCGAGAGGGTTCTTTGTGGTCCCCGTCTCGGTTCCGCCTTTTTCCTTGTCCGGAGCTTTGCTCGGACTGTCGCTTCTTGTCCCCCTCCTGACCCGAGCCCGTCGTGCTGCGGCAGGCAGTGAGGACTTCCTCACACTCGGCGTGGCGTAGGGCCAGGGTCACAAGCTTAGCGAGGGAGGTGGGGGATGAAGGACCAACTCGCGCCGCAAGTTCTCATCGCGGGTGCCCCCGGTCAGTGCGGTGATGGCCGAGGCAACATCCAAGCGGGGGATACGCAAGGCCTCCGATTTAATTCGGTTAATATAGGCCCGGAGCCTTTCCCCCCATTCCTGCTTCAGAGCCAACAACCCCGCTACTGACCGTGGCGGACCGCTGCCGGCGAAGCTCTCCTTGAATACTCGCCCGAACTGCCGGAAGTCACGGATGCTGCCCGAGGCGAGTGCTCAGAACCATGCCTGAGCGCCCTGGACCAGGGTGGTCGCGAATGCTCGGCACTTGATGGCATCGGACGCCCCATGCAAGGTCATGAGGGCGTCGAAACTGTCGTAGTTATCGGCCAAGTCTCCCGGGCCGTCGTATGCTTTGAAGGTCGGGAGCGAGATCCTGGGGGAGATCTCGGCCTTCAAGACATGGTCGGAGAACGGGGATTGCTCCTCGTCCTCCATGGTAGAGGTCTTTTTTAGGGCGCGGAGGGCGCGCTCTTGCTCTGTGAAACGCCTCTCAAAGTCTCGCAACCGGAGAGAGAGCTCCGGATGTCGCTGGGTCGAGGGGCTGCGGGAGCGTTCTTGCACGCTGCCTCGACGTCCCTCGAGGTCTTCCGTCTCCGAGGGTGGCCGACGCGCTCCGAATTTCTCTCTCCTCAGGGTGGAGGCGGCTTCTTGCTCCGGGGGAGGGGCTTGCGATGGTCCAACTGACCGGTTGCGGATTATCCACCGTCCCCGGAGGGTGAAACGGCCCCCTGCGGTTTGCAGGGAAGCATCTCCACGAGGGGGGCTTTCCCGAGGAAGTCGCGAACGCTCCTCCCTGACCACCTGGGTCCTCATTAGATCAATAAGACTATCCAGTTTTACGTTGAGGGTTTGGAGGGGGTCTGCGCTTCCAGTAGGGGGTTGTCCCTCCACGGTGGGCGGGGGGTTGTTGCCGGCCAGGTCGCTGGCACGTGATGGGGTGTTCCCCGTAGGATGGGAAGGTGCACCTTCCTCCGTCGCCACAGCTTTCCCTCTGTCGCCGGCGGTCCTCCTGCCAGAACTCCTTCGCACCATGTTGGCACTTTGTTCGTTTCCCACAGACGATGCCAGATGAAGAGGGGTTATCTCACGCGGTCCCTGAGCTGAGGATGGTGTCCACGGATGCTAGAACTGCAAAAGGGGGAAACGGATCAGAGGTGTCCAGGGATGAATCCCCAGAGAAAACCCTCCGATGCTTAAGTCAGCGACTGTAGTAGAGCTCTGGTGCAAAGGAAAACGGGAAGGAGATGAGGGCGCGAGATTCCTCTCCACCAAGTGGTGAAGTGGCTCTAGCTCAGGGTTTATATCGCTTAATAGCGCTTACCTTTAGCAGGAGGGTCTCCCAGGTTTATATAGCGACTCATGAATGTAAGAGCCCTACGAGGCGAGGAGTTTCAAGGGAGGTTACGTCTCCTTCGTGGGCTCGTTAAGGCGCGAGGGCTCTTAATCGCCATTATCCGTGGCGGAGATTGAAATGTTCTTCGCCGACCACCCTGCACAAACTTCTGCCAAAGGCAAACCCTCCAAAGACCGTCTGGCTAGCGGCAAGGAGGTGAATGCGGTGGACTTCTCCCCATCGAATGGAGACAAGGGAGAAAGGAAAGTCTAAAGGCAATGGCAAAAAGCCTGATGACAAGGCAAATGCGTCTCTCTTAACGGAGCGCATGAAGACGCCCTATTCCTTCAGGAAGGAGCACACCAAAATGCTCTTTAATCTATGTATGAAGGAGCTGCTCATTACTCTGCCGGATCCGCGGAAGCCTTCAAAGGTGGACAAGACGGAGGACCCTACCTATTGCGTGTATCACCGAAGGTTGGGTCACACCATTGGTGACTGCTATGTTTTCAAGAACATAGCAGAAGAGCTCATCCAAAAGGGGCTGATAAATATGTTGGGTCATGCAGTCGACCCATCCCAGCCCCATGCTTGGAGCCGATCGAGCCGGTCGGCTAATGCGGTCTACATGGTGGCAATGGCTTCGAGCTCCAACGCTTCCGAAACCGGGCCTTCAAATCAACAGCCCAACACCGGCCCTAGAGCCGCTCCTTCATTTACATAGTGTTTGGCGCTGCGGAGGACCATCCGGAAGGTCCGATGGGAGATCCGCCAATTGCAACTGGAACAGAGGCGTCTGCTGCAGTTCCTGGAGAGCATTGATCAGTAGTTGGCCACTTTCCCCTTTGACCCATTTGCCAGGGGGTTAGCTCCAGCCCACGTACGGGAGGCGGGTGTATCACCCACTGGCCGAGCTCCGCTCAGGGGCTGGCTCTCTGAAGAGTCCTCAGACTCATCTGAAGACGAGGACTTACCTGAAGCCGGGGAGCCTACACCCGTAGGCGGGCAGCCCGAGAAGTTGTACTCCTTCCCGCTCGAGAAGACTCTCGACATATTCTATGCATGCCAACACGCGGGACTGATCACCCCGTCGCCTATTGAGCAGGCACCAGGGGCTGCCTTCCATCAGGGCTATTGCCCATATCATGAGGTGGTTGGTCACATTATCTATAATTTCCAACCCTTCAAGGACCTTGCCGAGGACCTGATCAGGCAAGGGAAGGTTAACATGGGGCAATCCCTAGTCGATCCACCGCAGCCGCACGCACGGAGGACTCTTCACTTCTCTGTCAATGTCATTCACGCTGCAGCAGCTTTCTAGCTCCCCGAGCCGCAGGAAGAGGGAGTCAGTTCCCAGGGAGCCAGTTTCCAGCCACCTAAATCTACACTCTGGTATCCAGGGTGGAGACCTTCCCATCAGTGTTCTTTTCCCAAGGAAGACACTGAGATGGTTTTTGACAAGCTTCTGGAGGACGGCCGGGTACTGGCACATGATCCACTGGCCTACTACAATGAGACGGCCAAGAGTCACCCCCGTTACTGCAAATATCACGCTAGGGTGTCTCACCCTACCCGACACTGCCCAGAAGTCCAAGACTGCATTCAAGTCCTCATCCAAAGAGGTGAAATCGATGCGCAAGGGAACTCCATGGCGCTGCGACGTCTTAGAGAAGCCGCCCAGAGGATTCACCAACAAATTCGGCAAGAAACTGAGATTTTCTCTCGACTTGCCCGGCCGAGTGAGCTTGCGGAGGATGATAAATCTCCACTAGACCTCAAAGGCAAGGTTAGGTGTGAGGGGCCTAAGGCCCAGAGCCCAAAATGCCAAGCCCCGGGAGAGGGTTCCAAGCCCCGCCCCAAGTCGAGTCAACCCGACATTGTCATAAGGGAAAACCCTCTACCAGATAATATTCATCGGCAGACAACTGATACGGTCCCTTACTCACAATCTTCCAGATCTCATAGTCTTTGGCTCGGAGGAAGACTTCCATCCTGTTCTTCCAGTAGGTGTAGTTCGATCCATCAAAGTATGAAGGCTTGGTGGTTGAGTGACCTTTAGCAATCATTCCACGGGCGTCCGTAGCAGCCAGAACTCTTCAGGCGATTAGTCCCTGCAGAAGAGTTAGGCTCTGATACCAGATGTTGGAGAGCCGATAGATACGATCTACTAACGAAGAGTGGATCCAAAGGGGGGGTGAATGGATCCAAATGCAGAATTAAACTATCTACCAGGAAATCAAAGTGAACACCCACACAAATGCACTGGAGACACGAATTTTAAGGTGGTTCGGTCCTCCAGACCTACATCCACTCCACACTAAAACTCGAGTGTGGATTCCTGCTGGGGAACTACAACTTTACCCGACCAGTGGTATCCACCACTGCAACAGCTGGGGAATTACAGCTTGACCCATCCAGTGGAATCCTCCACTGCAACCGCTGCCTCACAGCTTGACAAGAACACGAAGTGAAGAAACAGGAAAACAGGAAAAATAAAACCGAAAATAAGAAATCTCCCAACATGGAATGTAGCTCCTAAGAGCAAGATCAGATCTGGTTCTTGGACCAAGAGTCTGATGTACACACTCTGAATCTCTCTCTCTCTCTCTTTCTCTTCCTCTCTCTTTCTCATGGAGGCTCTGTTCTGAGGATGGAACTCGCTCCAGCCTTTTCGGATGCTGCTCAATATTCTTCTAGAATGCTCTCTTCTTTCTCTTCCAATCACAACAATTCTTTTATAACAAGATGAGAGATTCTTCGTGAGATGGGTCCCACGGAGTGTGGAAATCAAGCGTCCTCCCAGACTCCTTTTCCCGCGCTTGCAGGCAGGGACACGTGGCGTCTTCACGTTGCCTGGGATCACGTGCTGCTTCCGCAATAGAAGGCTCCTCGGACTTGATCAAATGCTTTAAGGGCCCCACAAGATTCTTGATGGGGCGTGGACCCTTCAACTGACTGAGCATATAGCTTCTTGATAACCGATGCATTAACGCAGAACCTTTGCTGCGTTGACGCCGTGGACAGACATTAATCGGCAGGTTTGAAAACTTGTTCTGCTGCGTTGACGCACTGGGTACTAGCGTTGACGCATTGCAGACTACACCAAAACCCTGTTCAGCAGTCGCAGCGTCTACGGAGTCCATTCACTGCATTGGACGCAGACCATGCCAGACTCTTGTTCAGCAGCAGCGTCTATGCAGTCCTTTCACTACGTTGACGCATGGGTGATGTACACTGACTTTCAACAAGGTGAGGTCGACTTTAGTGCTAATGTGCACTGACTTGATCAGCTGCGTCCACGCTGAAGCTTGCAGCGTTGACGCCTAAGCTTGACGGGTTCTTTAAACGTCGACTTTGATATGAAGACACCTTCACAGCTGCGTCCACGCACCTTGTAGGCTGCGTCGACACCGTAGCTTAAACTTGAAGGTACTTTGTGTCTTCAACATGATTCTGCAGCGTCGACTCCTTCTTCAGCTTTGAAGATTGCATTAACGCAATACGTCTACGGCGTTGACACATACGCAGCACTTCTGCTGCGTCCACGCTGAAGCTTTGTAGCACTTCTGCTGCATCCACGCTGAAGCTTGCAGCGTCGACTCTTTCTTTAGCTATAAACAAGAGCAATTGATTAATACACATCAATTTGATTATTGTGATCAAATATAACATGTTGTCATCATCAAAACTGTCAAATCTCCAGCACTCTTCAGTCTTGTGGCCAGCTGTTTGCGACCATGGGGAATTTCCATTTATGATTCTTTCCCTCGCGATGGGGGTGTACACTCGTCTTTTATGGAAGGTCGAGATAGGTCAACTTGGCATGGGAAATTCCAAGGGTATTGAAAGGAGTGGGAAAGAATGATAGGAATGCACTAGAGAGAGTGGCATATAGTTAATCGTTCTAGAAGACTGGAATAGGGATGGCTAGATGGAGTGCAGGCATGCCAGTCGATTTCTCGACGATCACCTGTGGAACCAAATGTTTAACTGGGGATGCGTCGCTAGGACGCGACACGTGCGCTCGGGAGATGGGCGACACATGGAGAGAAGGAGGTTCTGCAGGTGCAAGTGCGTAGGCGACTGTGGGGAGTCGTGGACTGGACATCTTTTCCCACTGACCGCAAGCAGTTAGTGTTTATTTTACATCGGGCGGAGCCCGAACACCTTTACTTCTACTGCCGAAGAAGAGAGTCAGGGACCCTGGACGCTGCGACGTCGGGAGGGCTTGGTCCATGTAATCGCGATAGGGCAACAACAACACAACAGGGATAACTGGGGACAGAGAGACTGGTCCCATCGAGGAGAGGGATGCGCTCCCTGACTGGATTACATGACTTATGTGCCATGAATGGCATTTATATGGGGGCGTGAGAGCTCAATTACAAGTGTTTGCAAGCCACAGGATAATTTCGTCATTTGTGACGGTCCCCGGGTCATTGCGTTATTGTGTGGGTAGTTTCGTATTCGCACATAGAGTCTGTAAGAGGACCTTTGACTTAGCAGGGTGCCGCTCGTGGGGTGTCAAAGTGTATCCCTGACATGAACAGTGTCAAGGTCGGGGTAGTAGGGGAGTCGTCGGCACTATTGTGCTGGAGTAGTTGGCGTCGCCAGGACTGAAGCGACCGAATGACGTAGGCGCCACTTGTCGCTTGAGCGGCCGGGTGCTGCTGAGACTTGAGTGGTTGAACAGTGTGAGCATCGCCATGACTGGAGTGACCAAAAGCCATTGAGCTCAGGGTTACCGGGTGCTGTAGGCCCTGTTAGGACTGGATTTGTCGAGTGATCGGGCATTGCAGATCCCGATGTGATTGGTGTAGTTGGAAGTCGGGTGTCGGGGGCACCGCTGTGACTGAGGTGGTTGGCAGTTAGGCACCGGGGGCACCGTTGTGGCTGAAGAGGCTGGTAGTCGGGTGCTGGGGGTACCGTTGTGGCTGAAGTGGCTGGCAGTCGGGTGCCGAGGGCACCGTTGTGACTGAAGTGGTTGGCGGTCGGGTGCTGGGGGCACCGTTGTGACTGAGTTGTTGAGCGATCGGGTGCCGGGGGCACCGTTGTGGCTGTAGTTGCTGGTAGTCGGGTGCCGGGGGCACCATTGTGACTGAAGTGCTTGACAGTCGGGTGTTGGGGGCACCGTTGTGACTAAAGTGGCTGGCAGTCGGAAAGGGCACCATTGTGACTGAGTGGATGGCAGTCAGGTGCCAGGGGCACCGTTGTGACTGAAGTGCTTGACAGTTGGGTGCCAGGGGCACCGTTGTGACTGTAGTTGATGTGCGGCACTAGACCTTAATCCACGTGCTCGGGGCTCGTTGATAGAGGCAGGGGCCTGGCACTTCATCTTGCACCGGGACTTGTGAAGTACACCTATTGTCTGGGTAACAGCACGGAGGGCATGATTATCATGGTGGCATCGAAGTGACACACGATCATCGAGGCGGGGAACCAGGCTGGACACCTCAATTGAGCCATGTCTGATGACGTGCTACCTTGAAGACATCTTTCGGGGAATCGACTGAGCGTCGCCGTCTCCGGGCCTTCCCATGTACCGTGCTCCCTTCCGTCTTTTTTCTCCACCTTATCTCGGCTATGTAATACAGGGGTATGCCCCGCTGCACATGTACCCCTTTATTTTTGAATAGAGGAAAAGAATGTTGGTATGCACTCTTCCGAGTACTGGCCCATGAATTTGTTCTCTTTTGCTTCTTAGTTCTTGTTTCTTCGTATCCCTCGTCCGGGCGTGCGCCTGCGTCGAAAGCCCGACCTAGGAGCACCCCGGCCGGACTGGCGGAGGTGCGTAGGAGAGCACTCGTCTCCCCAAGGGGGAGGCGAGGGGATCACTCCACCACGCAAACCCCGTAGTCCTGCCGAGTAGTTCAATAAGGTTGGCCGGGCGATATGAGAGGCCTCGAGCCCTAGGGGATATTTTCTTTTTACTGGATGGGACGGGGAGATGGGCTTGTTGGTTCAAGTGACCTAAACGGGAGATCCAGGTCCAAGGGTTGCTCACCACCCGTGGGGGCGGAGAGAAAAGCTTATTGGTTCAATTGACCTGAACGGGAGGTCCAACTCAAGTGGTCGCTCATCACATCAACCCGAAGGGATCTGGGTGAAATGGTGCTCCGTCGGCCTTGTCGAGGTAGCGAAGCCGTCTGGGTTCGTTTGCTTTCTGGAGGGAATTCGCCGGCACCGGGTCGGTACTGACGCAAGGAGGGGGGTTCATTCCCTTATCCGGGATGTAGGGTCCAGGCAAGGCGTCTATTCATCGATGTCACCGAGGTGGCAAGGCCGACCAGGTTTATTTGTCTTTTTAAGGTAGTCGTCGACACTGGGCCGGTGCCAACGCAAAGAAGTGTTTATTCCCCCATCCCGAACGTAGGGTCCAGGTGAGATATCTGTTCATCGACGTCACCAAGGTGGCAAGGCCGACCGGGTTTATTTATCTCTTTGAGTGGTCGTCCGCACCGGGTCAGTGCTGACGCAGAGGAGGGTTTATTCCCTCACCCCGAACGTAAGGTCCGGTCGAGGTGTCTTTTCGCCGACGTCACCAGGGTGGTGAGTCTGACAGGGTTTATTTGTCTCTTTGAGTGGTCGTCTGCACCAGGTCAGTGCTGACGCAAAGGAGGGTTTATTCCCTCATCCCGAACGTAAGGTTCGGTCGAGGTGTCTTTTCGTCGATGTCACCATGGTGGTAAGGCCGACAGGGTTTATTTGTCTCTTTGAGTGGTCATCTGCACCGGGTCAGTGCTGACGCAAAGGAGGGTTTATTCCCTCATCCTGAATGTAAGGTCCGGTCGAGGTGTCTTTTCGTCAACGTCACCAGGGTGGTAAGGCCGTCAAGGCTTATTTGTCTCTTGAATGGTCGTTCGTACCGGGTCAGTGCTGACGCAAAGGAGGGTTTATTCCCTCGTGCCGAACGTAGGGTCCAGGTGAGGTGTATGTTTATCGGCGTTACCAGAGTGGTAAGTCCGACATGGTTTATTTGTCTCTTTGAGTGGTCGTCGGCACCGGGCCAGTGCCAACGCAAAGAAGGGTTTATTCCCCCATTCGGGACGTAGAGTCCAGGCGAGGTGTCTGTTCATCGACGTCACCAGGGTGGTGAGTCCGACGGGGTTTATTTGTCTCTTGAGACATTCGTCAACACTAGGCGAATGTTGACACAAGGAAACGTTTATTCCCCCGGTCCGAACGTAAGGTCCGAGTGGGGTGTCTATTCGTCGGCCTCCCCAGGGTGGTGAGTCCGACAGGGTTTATTTGAATCTTGAGACATTCATCAACTCACTGTTTCTCAGCCGATCTAACCCCTGTTGGAGTCTAAATGATCGGTAGTGTGGTTGTGGTTGTATTCCCCTTCATTTCGGAATGAACAGGGCATGGAAAGGTAGAGATCTAGCCGATCTCACGATTCTCCCGCCGCAGCAATGGCATGGTTTAACAGAAATCGTGTAGGGCTTGGCACGATTTGGAGTCAACTGTTCAATGTAGGTCGTTGGGTGTCTACTCGATCACGCGATAGACCACCCCGTGATTGGCACGGCCAGGGTTGGACCGTGCAGTCCCTTGGAACAGCTGGAAGCTAAACGTTCTGTTCCCCTCGTGTGTTGAGCGGCCCATGGCTGGCTGTTCTATTCCCTCTGGCCTTTTGGGCAGTCGGTCGATAGACCGTTCTGTGGCTTGGGGTGGTTCATGGAGTAGTTACCCCTTAACCGTTCCATTCCTTGAGTGGTCTGTCCCAGACTGTTCTGACTGCTTTGACCGAGATACTATAGTATGTTGGTTCGATTAGGCGGTCCTACTCGGACCGTTCTGACCTGTTGGACCGGGGTTACTATTTTAGGTTGGTTTAATGGAGTGGCCTAGAACAGACCGTTCAGTTTTCTCTGGGCGGCCTCTAGTGGACCGTCCATTCCCATTGAGCGGGCCTTGGGTGACCGCGCTATGGGCTGAGTCTGTTGTGTTGTTGGTTAGCCTTGATGGTCTAACCCTTGGTCTATCTGTCCGTGTAACAGCTCCTTCTTGGGCCACTACAGTCTGTTTGTCTTAGGTCCCTGTCTTAGGGCGGCGTGTGTGGTGGTTCTTGTCTAGACTGTTGAGTCTGTGTTTCAGTTTTTAGATTGTCTTGGCTTGACCTTGTGATTTGCCCGCTGTCTCGTGGATGTCTACTGACATCCTATGAGGGCTATGGCCACGTTATAAGGTAGCCAGAAGTGTTTATGTATTGCGTCATGTTTTGTGAGTCGTCGTTAGGTTTTGGTCAACCCGGTGTGACCCAGTGGTTGACAGGTGACCTTGTGTGTGTCTCGGCTATTCTGTCTAGCCTGAGACAGTAGTTCTAGATGTCTCGAGGTATTATCTTACCTTAGTTTACGTGTCCAGGTGTGCTGAGAGATCTTGGTGTTCCCTGAGGTCTCTGTGAGTCATTTCCTGCGGTTGTGTCATTTCCTCTAGCTTAGGATTAGACCGATTGGTGGCTTGTTCCGCTTAGTGCGACAATCTTGACTTCGAGTCATGAGACTCATGGATCGTTGTAGTTTCAGGTCTAGTCACCTTGTCCTAAGTCTGTCAGTAGTTGGTGTACTGCCTTAGTGCTTCATAATACGTGCGATAGTGCTTTCTCGCCTGTCTGTACTCCAGCACTCGTGTTTTGGAGTCTGTGTCTAGTGAGCCTCCACTAGTCGTAGCCTAACGGCACGTTACGGCGTGTCGGCCCACCTGGGAGTGGTGGTGCGACAGTTCCCGAGATACGATTTTTAAGCTAGTTCCGTGGGCCCCGGTCCAACCGTAGCATCCCACAGAGTGGAATACTAGCTAGAGGCCTGGCTTAGGCGAGAGCCAGTGTGTGCACATGTGGTCAGGGGCATTAGGACTTGCGTCGATGGGTGTGACCCTGACTTGTCACTCGTTACTGTAGTTCCTGGTTCGATTCTGACAGTGTCTCAGTCTCTATCGTGTTTCCGACATCGTAGACGGACACTCGAGGTGTAGCATAAGACGTCAGTGGACGCAGCTGGCTGTTCTTCTAGTGAGGAGGTGCTTCCGTCACGTGACGCGTGACTCTCGTGTTTACAAGGCGCTGCTCGGCCGCCCATGGCTGCATGAGAACATGGTGGTGCCCTCCACGCTCCACCAATGCATCAAGTACAGTCTCGAAGGGAAAGAGGAAAGGATATTTGCTGACCTCCACCCGTTCGAGGTGTTCGAATGTCACTTGGCAGATGCCAACCTATACGCGAGGCCTTCCCAGAAGACCTCTGAAGCTAAGACCCTTGTGGGGGCATCAAGAAACACATTCGGCGATAGCTGGTACCCACCACCGCCATGCAGATATGTAAAGCCCAAGGTGGTCTCCCATATCACCATCTCCGAGAACGTGGGCAGAGTAGCACCTCCAGCTATATACCCCGAAGCTCATGAAGTCAAGGTCGATCAGTGGTATGACCACATTAGGGTCCTAGAAGGCCTCAGCAAGCTGATTCCTGGCCTCAATAACCCTACCGTTGAGCCTTTCAAAGCTTGGGAGGTGGCACAGATAGACGGGCCGAACAACTTGTTCTACACAGCTGAAGAACACCCTCTTCGGGAGGATACAGACTGTTGTCTCCCTGACGATATAGAAAACCCGTCAGTTCTCATTCAGGGCCTGGCATTCACGACAGATCGGATGGCCAAGATGTTCTGAAAGTAGCACATCCCCTCTGATTAGTCACATAAAGACAAAGAGGCTTTCCAGAAGATGTGGTATCCTGCAAGTCTGGATAAGAAACTGAGACGTGTCTCTCAACACCTAGGGTTGGGCTTCACCCTGGAAGAATATTACTACAGTGGACGATATGAGGTGGACACCATGTCCACCTTCTATCTTGCTGAAGACAGCCCACTGGAGGTAACTTTTGATGAATACCCAGCGGAAGCTGAATATGCCGAGCCAGCTCAACCCGGAAGTCAAGAAGCGGAGACCATGATTCCTTGCCGATGCTGGGAACAAGTCTATCCCGAAGAGGGGGCCCTTCAGGCCAAATTTGCTATGGCTAGCAGCAGCGAAGCCGAAGATGTTGAAGAAGTAGGGATCTCTCCCTCCGGTGGAGTCCCACTGATGATGACCTCAGCATCCCTCCTGCCAATCGGGGAAGCCTCGGCCAACTCTGATCAAGAGGCACAGGTTGCCAAGATAGAAGAAGCCACTTCTACGGAAGATACAACTGCCCCAGAAGGCGTAGCCTCCTCACCTTTTGCTACAAGACCGGGATGTTGTTCCAGCCCGATGACGAACAACTACCAGTTTGTCATAGCTGTAATCCCATCTGCAGGGGACGAAGCTGCCTTCTCGCCCTTGGAAGCTACAACGGCGGTGGATTCACTGATAGAATAGTCTGCGCGCCCGATGTTGAATGAAATAGAGGATCCTCCAGAAGCTCTGATGACATCATATGTCGAAATCGAGGACCTCAGCCCTGAAGATGATATCCCAGATTTCATCGACCTTCAGCTAGCACCTCTAGAGATAGAAGATGAAGGCCATGCCATAGTTGATGACTGATAGAAGTCAATCTGGGAAGTGAAGATGACCCCAGGCCTACCTTCCTCAGTGCCCAGCTATCTCTAGAAGGACAAGATCTATACATCCAGCTGCTACAAGAGTACTGGGACTGCTTCGCCTGGACTTACAAAGAGATGCCAGGACTGAGCCCTACAGTTTCACAACATGAGCTGATAATTAGTCCTGAAGTTGACCCGGTGAAGCAACCACCGCGGCGCATGAGGCTGGAGCTCATCCCTCAAATATGCACAGAAGTCGACAAGCTCATTGATGTGAGATTTGTCGAAGAAAATCAGTACACCACGTGGTTGGTGAGAGATCTACAGTCGTGACCCCTTCTCCAAACTGGGCGAGCTTGGTCTCAACAATCCGCTCGATCATCTGGCGCTGTACCAGGAGATTTTTTGGCACCGGCTTGTTGGATGGCCGTGGTTGAGCCTCGGCCAAGGGCGTGCCGAGCCCAGCAATTGTAGGGGTCCGAGCAGCTGCCGCTGAGGCGTTAGCACCATTTTGACCACTTGGCAGGATCGGCGCCTCCGTCGAAGGCCCAATGGGCGGCTAAGATTGAAGGTCATGTTCCTAAAGCAAGTCTTGCAGGAGAGCCTTCAAGTGTTGGTTCTCCTTCATGAGAGTCTCAAGAGTTACCTCTTGGACTTCACTGGCTGGAGGGTCATTGTTGACTGGTTCTACATTGACGGGGGCAGCACGCCCCTCAACGGGAACTTCCTCTGCTCGTGTCGATGCCTGAGGCCTGGCAGAAGTGCCGATGTGGTCGACTGGAGCTGGCGGCTGAGTCGGGTGACGAGGTCTCCTGAAGTGAGATATGGGCTAGTTCAGATCGTCAATCTAAACCTCAAGCTGGTGCCTGGTGGTGTAGCACGCAAACACCCCAACCGCGTCATTGAGGAGTCGGACCATCTGCTTCTTCTGAGAGCACCTCTTGGGGCGGACGGGTACCCCCAACCTATCAAAGATGGACGTGCATTGCGGAGGAGTCTCTGTCACGGCATCTGCCTGAGGAGAACTCGAGGTTAGATATTGGTGGGGCGCAAAACGAGCCCGTCTCTATTTTCACCTATCTGAAAGAGAGGCGATGAGGGGCTGGGCACCATTGGATGATGCGACTGTAGGGCCAGTCGCACCTTGCTTGGCGCGGTGTCCTAGTGCCCGAAAGGGGTTGCTGAGACGCACCTCCCGGACAGCTTGAGCTTCCTCTGGGTTAACCCAAATCCTTCTCAAGTCAGATTGATGGTCCCCCTCATCCCTATGTCTCTGACAGGACTTGGGAGCTTGGATGTCGAGCTGGCACTAGCGCCTTTGGGTTGTTGCCGAAGCGTTCACCCTTTTCAGTTCTGCCTTGTCTTCCCGCGTTCGACGCAAGAGGCTAAAGGTTGGTAGTAGGGACCATAGAGATGATCCATTCTGGAGGTACGATGGGTTCACCCCCGTCCAGGCAAATTCATAAGTCCCCGACAAAAATGGTCTTGTCAGAGTTGCTGGTGGCAGTAGCGGGTCGCTTGCCCTTACGGCTGTAACGCTGCTTCTTCTGGGGAGGCGAAGAGGATTCCGCTCCAAGGTGGTAGACTGAGAAAACCCAGTCCGTGAATGCTGATGGTGCGGGGCCACTCACTAGGAATACCAGAATGGGTCCCCAAGATGCATAGTCTGTAGTGGAGGCCGGTGGCTGGGTGACTCGAGTGTAATCCTTCGCCCGAGCAGACAGTAGTGTTGCAGATGCTAGCAACGATGTGCTTGCACCTAGAGCTGACGTTGCAGGGGCTACCGGGATGCTGGTGACTCGAGGCCTTGAGCCTAGATTGGGAGCTGGCGAGACTGGGAGGCATGATAGGAGGCCCTCGGTCCATGCGGGGGTCGCCGTGTCCCATAGAGGTAGACTAGTGCTGGGAATCGGCGCTGTCAGGTTGTGGGAGCATGTGGACGCACTCTTTATCATTGATTTTATTTTCTTATTGAGGTTTAGGTTTAGGTCTTGTTGGGAATGGAGTTTTCCCGGTTTATTAAGCGCGTGGGCGTGCCAGTCACCGAAGTGACGATTTATTCGGACTCCACGGAGCCCATGGTGCGCTCGATCTGACTTCGTGAGTCGATCTAGCGATTCACCGTGTTTTTGGCCGATCCGAGGCCGTAGAATCATGCCTAGGGCTATTGGGGAGCTTCTCCCTTGATTTCCCTCTCTCCCGTGGAGGTATGGGGGCGTGGCCGGTATTTTTGTGCTTAATTCGTCATTTTATCGTCGGGACGATATAGCGGTCATCCCAATGGCCGTTATGTGCATAACGCACACAGGGAGGGGCGTTATGCTCCGTGGGTTTTGAGTCTGACTTTCGTGGGTTTAACGGCCCCACGATTGACCGTTATGTTTCACACAATGCCCCTGTGTTGGTGCGTTATGGGTTTTCGACCGTTAGTTTTTGACCATTGGGGGTCCTGGTCACATAACGCGCCTAGGGAGGTCTATTATGGCCATATGACGCCCCAGGGAAGGTGCGTTATGCTTAACGCCCTTGCCTTCCACTTAACGCACCAAAGATGGTCCGCTAAGATCTATAACGCCCCTAGAGGGTTGCATTATAGTCTGTTTTCACTCCGTGACATAACGCACCATGGCTGATCTGTTATGTACATAATGTCCCTTGAGGTGTGCGTTATATTCCCTCTTGTGACTCGAGACTTAACGCACCTACGTTGGTCCGTTAAGTACTATAACGCCCCTGGGCAGGTGTATTATAGTTTGGTTTCCGCTGGGTCTTTGACGCACCAGAAGTGGTCCATCATGTGACCATGGCGCACCTGCGTTGGTCTGCCATAGTCTATAATGCACCAGAGTGGGTCCATTATGCCCTGGACTTTTTCGTGCAATGGGCAGTCCCGTTTCTACTCTAACTGTGGTCACCGTGCGACGGTGCTAGTACGTGGGACGGTCCCCATACTTCGTCAGGTTCGGACGTTATTTTCTGTGGCTTGAGAGTCTACTCCTTCAGGGACACTCCACTAGTCATAGCCCGCTAGTACGCGTGTGCTAATATCCACCTGGGAGTGGTGGGATGGCTACCCTAAGAATTGTTTTTAGACTGGTTTTCGTCGAGCCCCACGTCGTCGGCCAGAGTCTGATTGAGGGGAAAACCAGTTAGAGGCCAGACCTAGGACGCATGGTGTGTGTGTGCACACATGGTTGGGGGCAGTTGGACACGAGTCGATGGGCACGACCCTAGCTAGTCCCTCGCTTTGTGATTACTTATGTGTGTCTGAGTCTCGCGCCCAAGGTGTAGTAGCGAGACACTTGTGACGCGGTATAAGACGTCAGTGGACGCATCTGGTCATTCTTCTAGTGGGAGGTACTTCTATTCTGGACAGGGAGTGACAGACTGTCAGTCTCAATTGCTTTGACCTTCGGGTTTGGGTCATGTTGACTGGTGAGTTTCGGTCATTTCGCCGTGGCGTGCGTGCGTGGGTATTCACGCCATGAGACCAGTACTTGTAGTGCAGGGCTTCTACTTCTGAGGTACTCGCTTAGCTGCTAGTGTAGCGGTCTTCCGTTTTACGAGGTAGGGTTCGGGTGATCCCTACTGAGTCTTGTTTTGAGACTTATTCCCTGCGTGTTTTTACCGTGTTTCAGGTAAGGCGCGGCTTCAGGGGAGCGTGTCTGAGGCTCAGCGTGGTTCGGGTGCCCAGTGTTAGTGTCAGAGGTCAGAGCTGGGGTACGCCCCATGTAGTTGTACTTTTCTTTCTTGTCTCTATATTAGTTGTGGACTACTGTTGTTGTTATTTATTGTTATCTTGTGGACCATGTAAATTGTAAAATGTTAGTTTAACTTCCTACTTACTATATAACTATTTTAATTTCTGTAATTATTTGTGGCACTTGCGAAAAAAGTGATTAACTTGCAGCGCTTCTCTCTCTAGTTGTTTCTAGAGAGGCTCTGGGGAGTGTGATCGGCAAGGATGGCCTCCTGGCGCGGCCGTGTGCCAGAGGTTGTCCCCGGAACCTTCCGTTTCCCAACGAGAGGTCATCCCTCTCCAGTGGGGGTGGGTTTGGGTCGTTCTTTCTCCGGCAAGGGATGGATCCTTACTACCGCTATCAGTGTCTAGGCCACATCCAGCGGTTCTGCCAGATGAAAGGGTCGGCAGTCCGCCGGTCCTATGTAGAGGTCATCTGAACAGGCGTGCCTACGCAGCAGGTGCTGGCTGTTGGGAAGAGTTGTTGGGAGGCAGGGGAGGTCCTGTCGGACATTCTCCCCACACAGATGGTGTGGATGAGATAGGTGTGTGTGGGTTAGCTTCGTGGCCTGTGTGGCGGACGCAGCGAAGGTACGCTTGCTATTGGAGGGAAGGGTTTCGGGAGGAAACTCTTTGAAGGTTAGGCATGTGGCGAGATCTAGCTTTCTGGTGGTTGGCCAGCAGGAAGAGGAGGCGATGAAGGTGGCGACTGTGGGGTTTGTCGCGGTTGATGGGGTCTTGTTGCCCCTTCAGCGGTAGACCTTTGGGAGGGGGACTTTGAGCCCTAGAGAACCCAATATCTGCATCAGGGTTGAGGGGTTATCCCTCATTCTTTGCGATGAAGTGGGTGTCTCCGTCCTCATTGGCTCTTTCGGCCAGGTGGTAGCTGGGAGCTTGCAGTTTGTGCTGGTGGGATCCTAGACGATGGTGGAGGATTTCGTTGTTCTTCCTGGCAACGCGACGGTCACGAGGGTCATCTCTTGGCAACTGTTGTTCTTCTTGACAATGGCCGCGGCGAGGCGCATTGCCACCGCTTGAGGGCGATTTTAATAACACAGGTCGGCAGTGGTAAAAGTTTGCTTGGGGAGGGTGGCCACTTCTTGGCTGCCCCTGAGGTGCTTGCGGAGTAGACTCAGGAAGGCGAGGTGGTTGTTGGCGCTTGCAGTCGACCAAACGGCTCTTTGAGGGAGGTGGGTGCACCAACGACAGCAGTGAGTGGTGGACGATCGGCTTCCAGTCTTTTATTAGGCGACACTTCTGTAAGCGAGGATTGTAGTGGTGGCGAGGAGGGGGAGGGAGCCCTAGAAGCCATGCCTCTCCTCTCCTTCTTATTCGACGAGCAGCACGGACATGCGTCTGTGGCCTTTGAGGGAGGGGCTGCAGTTTGCGCGATAGAAGCCCCTTTCGATGACGTCTTTGGGCTGGAGGAGCCTTATGTTCTAGAGGGAGATCTCGTGGCGGAGGCAGAGGCAGAGGCCACCGCTTTGCTTTTGGAAGGACTCAATCAGCATCCATTCCTAGTATTGCCTCTCCCGCCTAGGGAGACGAAGGATATGCTTCTTTGCATGGAAGTGGATCCTGTCGAGGGCGCCACTCAGGGGAGGGATGAGTGTTAATAGGGAGGGAGAGGAGACCCTCGGGAAGGAGGTAAAAGAAATCTTAGCTAATGTGGAGAGTTTCATGAAGACTCGAGCTAGAGAGGTTGCTAGTCTAATTGACGTGTCTTGTGAGGGTGTGGATAAAGACGTGAGGTCTGTCTTCTATAGAATCCAACGAGGGTGACACGCACATATAGCAAGGAAGGCCAAGGAGAAAAAAGGAAAAATAGTAGAAGAGGGGGAACAGAGAGAGATGAGGAGAGAAGATATGAGTATAGAATTGCTCTTCGGATCTGGGACAAGGGGCAGATCGACACGGCTTATTTTGGCATGTTTCACATTGTCAGGTGCCGTGGGCCCCGATGGGACTGGAGTTGTTGAGCGATCGGGTGTTGCTGATCCTGATGTGATTGGTGTAGTTGGCAGTCGAGTGCCGGGGGCACCGTTGTGACTAAAGTGGTTGAGGATTGGGTACCAGGGGCATTGTTGTGGCTGGGGTGCTTGATAGTCAGGTGCTGGGGGCACCATTGTGGCTAGAGTGCTTCGCAGTCGAGTGCCGGGGGCACTGTTGTGACTGAAGTGGTTGACAGTTGGGTGCCGGGGCACCATTGTGACTGAGGTGCTTGACAGTTTGGTGTCGGGGGCACCGTTGTGGCTGGAGTGCTTGGCAGTCCGGTGCCTGGGGCATCTTTGTGACTGAGTGCTTGACAGTCGGGTGCCGGGGGCACCGTTGTGGCTGGAGTGCCCAATAGTCGGGTGCCAGGGGCACCATTATGACTGAAGTGGCTGGCAGTAAGGTGCCGGGGGGGCACTGTTATGATTGTAGTTGATGATAATCGGGTGCCGGGGGCACCATTGTGACTGGAGTGGCTGGCAGTCGGGTGCCGGGGCACCGTTGTGAATGAAGTGGTTGGCAGTCGGGTGCCGGGGGCATCGTTGTGACTGGAATGCTTGACAGTCAGGTGTCGGGGGCACCGTTGTGACTGTAGTTGATGACAGTCGGGTGCCGGGGGCACCGTTGTGACTGGAGTGGCTAGCAGTCGGGTGCTGGGGGCACCAATGTGACGGAGTGGCTGGCAGTCGGGTGCCGGGGGCACCGTTGTGACTGAGGTTGTCAAGTGGCCGGGCGCCTGGGGCCCCGATGTGGCTGAGGTGGTTGGGTGCTGCTAGACCGTGATGGTCATGCTCGGGGCCCTTTGACAGAGGCAGGGGCCTGACGCTTCATCTTGCACCGGGATTTGTGAAGTATGCCCATTGCCCGGGTAACAACACTAAGGGCAAGCTTATCGAGGTGACACCAAAGTGGTGCATGATTATCGAGGCAGGGAACCAGGCTGGGCGCCTTGATTGAGCCATGTCTGATGATGCGCGACCCTTGGGACAGAGACTAGACAGGGTGCTCTCATCGAACAATGTCCTTGTCGTCCACGAACGTCGAGGGAGAGATCTAGGACGGTGTCTCGATCGAGTGATGACTATCGAGGCAGGGACTGGTAGGGGTGCTCTCATGAAGCGGCATTTGGGTCTTGCACGAATGCCAGGGTAGGGCCGAGACGGGTGTTCCTGTCGAGTGGTGTCTGGGGGCACATGACTATCGAGGCAGGGCTCAGGTAGAGTGCTTTCACCAAGTGACATCAGGGTCATGCATGACTATCGAGGTAGGACCTGGTAGAGTGCTTTCACCAAGCAAGATCTAGGATTGCGCATGATTATCGAGATGACATACGTTCATCACCACTGGGGGTCACCTTTTCAGAGGTGGGTGTCCGGGCTAGATGCCGTATAAGGGATGCCCATGCGGCATGCCCTCGGCATGAGCCTAGTAAACACACCCACAAATATCCCGGAGATGGGTGTTTGGGATAGACGCCGTGTGAGAGATGACCATGCGGCATGCCCTCGGTGTAAAGCCTAGCAAACACACACAAATCTCCTTAGTGCGCCTTTGTAGTCCGGGGCTAAGCTCCTTCTAGCTTGATCATTTTTTTTGTTGATGGCACCCAAAGGGGGTTTTTATAGTGGAAGATGAAGGGTCAGGAGGGGTTTAGCCGGGCCAGGTTGAGGGGTAAAGCTGGTCCGGGTAAACCCCTTGGGGAAGTGTTACGGAGTGGGGGAGGTAGGGTTTAGCATCCGAGCATATGCATTAGAAGTCCGGGCATTGAAAAGTCCGTGCATCTGTTTATCTATGCAATGTCTGAGCATGTCTCCATACCCGTGCATGTTTCAGTCTTCCAAAAAAATGTAGTCAATGCATATACAAGTCCGTGCGGGTTTTTGGTTTGACCACTAAGTGCGTACACTTTTATTTCTGGTCTAAGGTCAAGTCCGTGCATGTTTTTGGACTTAGTAGATCAATTGGGTCCATGCACGTTTAGCATTGTTACACTCTAGTCCATGCACATTTTTATAAAGTCCGTGCACTTTGTGTTGAGCTTAAGTCCGTGCATCTCAATGTCCGTGCATGTTCCTTAGTAAAACAAAGTCCTTGCATGTCTTCACAAAGTCCAGGCATGTCTAACCCTGTGCATATCTCATTGGTACTAAGTCCTTGCATCTTTTGTATCTGAAGTCTGCACATAGTGTAGCAAGGTCCGAGCAGATAAAAGTCCGTGCATGTTTCTCTGAAACATGAGTCCGTGCATATGTCTTGAAATGCCAAGACCGAGCACATTCGTTTGAAGTCCGAGCATGGTGAAGTCCACGCATCTTTTCTTTTCTTACAAGCAGAACACCAAGTCTGTGCATACTCTTCTTTATGTTAAACCCTGTGCATTTTTTTCCTTGGGGAGAACACAAGTCCATGCATGTCAAACCCCGTGCATATTTCCCCTTGGGAGAACACAAGTCCATGCATGTTAAACCCCGTGCAAGTTTCCTATAGTCCTTGCACCTCTTCACAAACCCCGTGGACATCAAACTCCGTGCACTTTCTGCAAACAAGCCCTTTGCATACTCCACCTGCCATCAAGTCTGTGCATTACTTTTGTCATTCCATGATAAAGTCGGTGTATGCCCTGTAGCCTTGTCAGTGTATGTTCGAGTATACACTGTTACAATAGCCTTGCATGTCCGAGCACATGCCTTAGGCTCTCACTAGCAAGTCTGAGCATATAATTTCAACCGTGCACATTTTGCTCGTTGCATGTTAAAGTCAGAGCATACACTGTAGCAGCCACAGTGTATGTCCTTAGAAGGTCTGTGCACATTCTCTGGTAGGGTTACATCTTTAAACTAAACTAATATTTGTGTCTGTGTTGACAGATATTATTTCATGGAAGATGAAGGTGGCATGTGATCCAAGATCTGATGCTGTGCTAGGATCGTGACACGTGTCGAAGCACTAGGGTAGAAATCCATGGAAGACACACGCCCATTTGTTGCTAGTATAAAAGACATTTTTACTCAATCTTGAAGATGATGATCGAGTATAATTTCTAAAAGAGCAAAAGGCAGAGAAGAGTGAGTGCGATCTAGAGAGCAGCAAGAAAGAAAGAGAAAAAGAAAGAGAGACAAGCTGAGAAGAGAACAGAAAGAACAAGAGAATACCGTTCCTGAAGATCAGAGTTATATTGGCCTCTAGATCAGATCCAAGCCAAGTTGCTCCTACGGAGCTATATCTGTTTTTATTTTTTTTCTTTCTATTTTGTTTGTTCTTACCATTCTCATTTGTGTACTTCTAATTCTCTAGGTTGAGATCGGTGTTCCTCCTGTGGATTCAGGAGAAGAGAGACATAGGTCTTTGGTTGTTAGTGACTAAGTGTCACTAGTATTTTCCCTCTGCTTTAAAGGAAGGGAGACTTGGTGTCTCCGGGTTGCAGGTGACTTGTGTCACCTGTTGGGTTCCCTCTGTGTGGAGGAAGAGAGGTCTGTGACCTCTGGTTTGCAAGTGACTGGGTGTCACTTGTGGTTTCCCAACGGTCATTCCAGTGACCGTCACACGTGTAACGGTCCCGTGATAGACCGTCACGTCCGTTGGTCATTTCATGTTCTTTGAGGCTGGGTTGGTGTAACAGACCAGTATAAGACCGTCACATGCCTGTAACGTGCCTATGGTGGTGCGTTATGTTCTGGGTGTGACAGAATAGCAAAGGACCATCACATGCCTGTAATGTGCCTGGCTTGGTGCGTTACGTGCTGGTGTTTTCGAGGACCGTGGCTGTCAGTTCCTCGACGACCATGTCTGCCTCAAAGATCGGGTTAGTCGGTTAGCCCTGACGGACCTCCCCTTGTGCATCGCATTGTGTAACGCCCCTAGCCTAGTGCGTTACATGGTCCGTGTTAGTGGTTTTGGGTCTGTTCACCCTGGCGCACCTGTCCTGGTGTGTTAGGCTGGTGTAACACACCTATATAGGTCTGTTACATGCCCTTTCATCCGAGTTGTGGTCTGGTTGCCCTAACGCCCCACTCTTGGCGCGTCAGAGTAGTGTAACGCCCCTATAGAGGTGTGTTACAATCCAGTGGTGGCTATGATGGCCGTTGTTCTGTTCTGTGCCTATTTGTGTGTTGGTCTGTCTTAGGTTTGTGTTCTAGGGCGGTGTCTGTGTGTCGATAGTTTCTAGATCGGTCGGTTTAGGTGACTGGGTGTGGTCTTTTCCTTAACTGCGATAGTTCCCTAACGACTCAATCTAGAACTACCAGTGTCTTTATCTCTTGTCTTGCAGCGGCTTTCCTTTACTGCCGAGTTCACCTAGCGGTTGAGTGATAGTTCACTCTGCCCATAGTGTAGTCGTTGTCCACCGCTCCGATTTCTGCTTGTCTTGGCTTGATCTCATGGTTTGCCTATGACTCGTGGGTGTCTGTTGACATCCTATGAGGGTAGTGACCATGATGGGATGGCCAGGAGTGCTTGTAAATGCTGTATGTGCGTCTGTGGGTGTCTATGTGTATGTGTCATGTCTGGTTTCAGTCAACCCGATGAGACCAAGGGTTGACATGTGACCTTGCGTGCGTCTCGGTGGCTTTGTCCAATTCGAGACTGTGTTTCTGGATGCCTCGAGATATCATCCTTCCTCGATTTACGTATCGAGATGTGTTGAGGGTTCTCAGTGTTTGCTCGGGTCTCTATGAGTCATTTCCTGTGGAGCGTCGTTTTCTGTGGCTTAGGTTTAGACCGATTCGGCGGCTTGTTCCGCTGTTAGTGACGATCTTGCCTTTGAGTCATCTGACTCAAGGATCGTTACGTGAGTAGGTCTAGTTGCCTTGTCTTGAGTTGTCGGCAGTGGTTGTGCTGCCATTGGTGCTTCAAAGTACGTGCGATAGTGCTCTCTTGCCTATCTGTACTTTCACACTCGTGTTTTGAGTCTCCGTGTCTTGTGAGCCTCCACTAGTCATAGTCTTAAGGTACGCTTCGGCGTGACAGCTCTTGTAGCAGGGCACTTTCCTGGTTTATGGTTCTTAAGCTAGTTCTGTGGGCCCCCGGTCCAACCGTAGCATCCTTCGGAGGGGGAATACTAGCTAGAGGCATGGCTTAGGCAATGGGCCAGTGTGTGCACACGTGGTCAGGAGCTTTGGACTTGCGTCGTTAGACGTGACCCTGACTACTCACTCGCGTTATGGTACTATTCTGGTTCTAGCAGTGTCTTTGTCTCGGCCTAGTCCTTGCGGTAGGTGACGTGAACAAGACGCTAGTAGGTGCAGCATAAGACGTCAGTGGACGCAGCTGGCTGTTCTTCTGGTGGTGAGGCACTCTAGTCACGTGGCTTAAATGTTCAGATTAGTAATAAATAGCGTCCATTCTTCCGGGCACTATATTTGAATAGCGTCCATTATTGTGGATGCTAATTAAGTTAGGTCATTTATTTTTGGCTATTTATTATGATACGTGTGTCGAGGCCCGCTAATTATTTCTATGTAAAAATTTTTAATTTATTTAGGAATTTTTTATTCCTCTAATTATCTGGGTGTTACACCCTCCCCCACTTAAAAGAATTTGGTCCCCAAATTTAATTGCATGAATGGAGACATGGAGGGTATAGGGTACTTATAGTCTAGAATAGTTTCAGATATCTCTTTCGTATAGATTCTTCGGTTTCCCATGTATCTTCTTGTTCTTGGCATGTATTCCACTGTATCTTTACCATGGGAATGGTTTTGTTTCTTAAGACTCGAACCTCTCGATCGAGAATCTTCATAGGCTTCTGTTCATAGGCAATGTCCTTCTGAATCACCAGGTCATTATGATCAATGACGTGGAAAGGATCGTGCATATATTTCTTTTGCATAGATATGTGGAACACGTTGTGCACTTCCGATAGTTGAGGAAGCAAAGCAATGCGATAGGCCACCTCGCCAACTCTCTCCTGTATTTCGAATGGGCCAATAAATCTTGGTGTATGCTTGCCCTTAACACTGAATCTTCTAATGCCATGACCAGGAGAAACCTTGAGGAAAATATGGTCCCCAATTTGGAACTCCAAGTCTCTTCTTCTGTTGTCAATATAGGACTTCTGGTTAGACTGAGCTACCTTCAGTCTATCTCTGATGTGTTGAACCTTCTCATTTGTATTTCTGACCGCATATGGTCCTAGTAATTATCTTTCACCGACTTCTTCCCAACATATGGTAGATCGACAACTCCTGCCATAGAGTGCTTCGAATGGAGCCATCTGAACACTGGCCTGGTAGCTATTGTTATAAGCAAACTTGGCCAGAGGCAAGTGGTCATGCCAACCTCCACCGAAGTCCATGACACAAGCTCTTAACATGTCTTCAACAATTTGATTTGTTCTCTCTGTCTGACCATCTATTTGGGGATGAAAGGCGGTACTGAAATTTATTTTAGTCCCCAAGGAGTGTTGTAGACCCTTCCAAAAGTGAGATGTAAAATGCGGGTCTCGGTCAGACACAATAGTTACAGGGACGCCATGTAACCTTACTATCTCCTTGATGTACAATGTAGCTAGGACATTAATCGACCAGTGGCTCTTGATAGGGAGAAAGTGAGCCGATTTAGTGAGACGGTCGATCACTACCCAGATACCATCATGTCCGCCTTGAGACTTAGGCAATCCCATGATGAAATCCATACCGATATCTTTCCATTTTCACTTGCGAATATCTAGGGGGTGTAACTTACCGGTAGGTTTTTGGTGTTCTGCCTTTACTTGCTGGCACGTGAGACAGCGAGATACGAAGTCTGCTACCTCCCATTTCATGTTAGGCCACAAAAATGTCCTTTTCAAGTCCTTGTACATCTTGGTTACTTCAGGGTGAATAGTATACCTCGAGCGGTGAGCTTCTTCTAGAATCTTATTCTTTAACTCAGAACAGTCTGGTATACATGTCCTCTCACGGAATAGCAATCTGCCATCATCTACTAGCTTGAAATCAGGTCTCTCACCTAGCTTATCCTTTATATCCACAAGTACAGGGTCTTCATCTTGCAATCTCTTGATCTCAGAAAATAGGTCTGGATGCAAACTCATGTGGGCTAGAGTAATGCACCTACCTTCCTCGTTCATGCTTATATCAAGCTCTAAAAATTTCTCGGCGAGGAATGCCTCGATCTCGGCCACCATGTTGTTCAGACGATCGAAGGTCTTGACCTCAGCACCGATCATTCTTTTGGGAATTTCTTTCTTCAAATTCTGCTTACAGATTTGCACTGCATCCTCCTGGTGCGGGGGGTGCTTGCACCTCATGCTGAGATTCCTCCACCTTTTGATGAAGTCGAGTGCCGACTCATCGCTCCTCTATCTGGTGGCGTAGAGCTCCGCCACGGTGACCTCCCGTTCGATGATGTAGAATCTCTCCTTGAACTTCTTCTGCATATCGGGTCAGTCGGCAATAGACCCAGGCTGCAGGCTCGAATACCACTCGAAGGCCAACCTGGTGAGTGTTGAGCCAAAGAACTTCAGGAGATAGGCTTCATCAGCAGCTAGATCTCCCATAACATTCACATAGTAGGCGATGTGCTCCTTGGGAGACCCCTGCCCGTTGAACTTCTCAAACTTCGGCGGCTTAGTGATGCCTGCCGGTAGCTTCCTTGCGGCATAGTGAGCCGGATAGGGGACTAGGTAGACGTCAAATGACGTTTGATCCCCGTCGCTCCTTTCTGCTAGCTTCATATCTATCATTTGTTCCAACATCAGTCGACTGACTGCTACCGGGTCGACTGGGCTTGGATAGAAATGGGCGGGCTGCGCAACCGGAGTGGTCAGCACAGTCGCCTGAGGGGCTGCAAGAGACCCCTGGGGAGGCGTGCTCTGCAGTGGGGCTGGATACTGCGCCTGCTGTAAGGGGATGCCCGCAGGGAAGCTAGGGGCTGGTGGGAATGCTGCAGCCGGCAAGGTTGCCTCAGAAGACTGCCCGTTGCCCCCGGGCGCCTCCGGTAGGACCTCGGTCTATCCAGACGTCGAGGGCAGGGCATTCCTCTCATTGAGTTACTTCTTTAACAATTCAATCTCCCGCTGATATTGCTGTATCATGTATAGTATGGCGGGGTCGGTTATAGAGAGAGTGGGCATGCTGCCCACTTCTTCGGCCGGGGCATCCTCAGATGACGTAGAGGGTCCGCCGCTCGTGCCCCCAGTGGTGATGACATTAGCCGCCAAGGCTATGAGAGGATCTTCGGGGAAGGTCGCCTCGACGCCCGCCCGCGTCACTTCGCTTGCCGCTCTTCTTCTCTTGGTGAGGGGACCAGGCCTGGCAGCGAGCTTGGCCACCTCTTCAGGGTCGGTAGGCAGAGCCCCGTATCGACTAGAGAATCCTGCCATATTACAGGTGAAGATTCTCCAGCTTCCACTTCTTTTCGCCGTCTTCCTCGATGGCTTGCTCAGGAACACTAGCTTGTCAAAAACTGACCGTCGGGGCGGTGCTTCCTCCCGCACAAGGGACTGGCGTCGCTCTTCCGACTGGTTCCTCGACTCCGTGCTAGGTAGGGGCCGAGCTTCTTCTTCTTCCTGGAAAGCGGAGGTTACTGCCCCTAGCAGTCTCTGGCAACCCAAGGGAGTACTGTCTGGGCCCCAGAGGTAGTTCCTCATGGCCTGCTCGATCCCCTCCCACTCCTGGTCGGGGAGAGCGGACGGTAGTTGGGTATCAGTGATGACGTCACGCCGGGTGTGGTTTGCGTACGCTGGGCGGTCAGCATGGTGACGGTGCCTATGACGTCGGCTGCGAGCACTTTCAGGCAGCACCGGTACAGCGGCTGCTGGTTGGGGGGTCGTGGTCGTCTCTTCAACCATTTCGTCTCTTCGCTCCCTTGCACGGTGGGAGCGGCTGGGCCCTGCCTGCATAGGTGCTGTGGGTCGGGCTTCCTTGGGAACCCAAGCTTGCTCATGTTCAATCCTCTTCATGTCTTCCATAGTTCTTATGGTTTAGTCGGAGCACCCTGTTGTTATTTATTTCATTTATTTGTTGCTTCCTTTTGTATTTTTAATAAGTGTATAATTCTGGCAAAAATTTGACAGCATCTCCCCCAGACCCGGATGTGGGAGGGGTAAAGCGGGTACACATCCACAAGGAGTGACGTAACCCAAAGTAAAGGTGCGCACGGAAGCGGCAACACCTCAAGGAAACCACAGACCGACAGGTGGAAGGCATGGACCCACGGTTAAAACACAAGGTAGGAAGGCAGACTCCATCGGATCGAGAAGGGAAGGCAGCAGTTTTACCAGATCAAGAGGTGGGTGAGCCGTCGGATCAGTAGGCGGGCGGGTGAGCCACTGGATGGACATGCAGGTGGGTGAGCCACCAGGTCAAGAAGAAATGGTGGCAAGGGCCACCGGGCTAGAAGACAATGCAGACGAGCCACTAGATTAGAAATGAGGTGGCTGGGCCACTAGATGGCAGTTGAAGAGGAGCTACCAGATCATCCAAGGGGAAAGACCACCGGATCAGGCGAGGCTAAGGTGCCACAGGATCAAACCCCTGAGGGCCAACAGATCGAGGGGGCAGAGGCCCACCGGATGGTGAACCCGCCCCAACGTCACCGGCTCAAAGGCCAGATGGGCGAGCCATCAGATCGAATTGGGGGGGGAGCCACCGGATAAGTGGATACCACCGGCTCAGGAAGGGAAAAGGGGTTGTTGGATAAAGGGGCCTAAGATGCCGCCAGATCAAGGCAAGACAAGGAGCCACCAGATGACAAACCCGGCCCGAATGCCACCGGATGGGAGGGCGGTAAGGCCACCGGATCACCAATGTGATAGTGCCACCAGATAGAGAAGGTGGAAGGAGCCACCAGACCATGAAGGTGGCAACGCCACTAGATCAGGCGGTGAGGGAGGCCACAAGATCATGGAGGGATGGTGGCAGGGCCACCGGACGAGGATGATAGCGGAGCCATCGTGTCAAGTGGTGGCAAAGCCACCAGATGAGGGCGTGGGCTAGTCTGAAAGAGTAAGAAGGGATAAAGGATGTCACCAGATCACTACAGGAGGTGGGGAGGTGTCTTAGCACAGATTATCAAAGACAATAAGGACAAGGTGGCAAGAGTTTCTGGAGCAGGAGACACCCAAACTCCCAGAGGGCAAAGGGAGGGGTGGCGGTGAGGTATGGATAGGAGATCGAGCAAGAGGCTCATTCACAAGAGGCCGAAGAACGATAGAAAAAATGGGACGGTAGTCAGTTGGGGTGAGATAGTGAATGCAGTAACGATGCCAGAGGGGCCTTACTCATTGCCTTGAGCACGTCTCCGTGCCCTCGAAAGTGAGAAGGAGAACCTCAGAAGTGGGGGGTTGAGGAGGAGGCACTGTGTAAAGCACCAAAAGATTGAAAGAGTGTTTATTCATTCATCACAAGCGTAAAACAAAAGACAGAGCTTACAATGCCACGGGGACAATGTCAACAAGAGGGAAAACCAAATGACAAAACAAGATGGGGGGATAAAAAGGAAACCCCTGTGGGGAGGGGGACATAGCATAGTCTCTTCCCCCTCTGAACCTTCCTCTTTCTCTCCTGCAGGACCCTCTCCTTCCCCCTTACCATCTCCTTCTCCTCTACTCATGTAGAGCTCGGGCCAACAAGCGAGCTGTAGAGATGCTCACCCTCTGTCTGTGTCACCTCTCCTCTCTCTTTTTTATCTGTCTTCTTCTCTGCCTTATATATGTGGAAGCTCACCCAAGGCGGTTGTATTGGCAGTGAGAGGGTCAACGGAGTGCTTCTCTTGGTCCTTCATCTCACGCACCCACTGTCGCGTCCCACTTCCTTGTTTGGGAGGGGCAGATGGTTGACAGCCGTGGGTGGTTCGAGGATAGCATGAAAGGGGCAACGCTTGGAGCCCGCACCGCTGCGCGCCGACGGCTGGAGGCCAAGGACCTCTGGTCCTTGTATTGCCCAGGGGTCTTGATAAAAGTGGCTTTTCTTCTTTCGCAAAACTAGCGAGGGAGCCACCGTAACGGGAAGGGCTAGTGCGCAGTCGGTTCACAAGCCCAAAGGGGATGCCTGGCAGAGCATGGCCACCGGTTCATGAAGCATCGGCGTGCTGTCGGATGGGGGACCTCGTGGAGCCACCGGATTGTATGGCCGCGTGAGCCACCTGTTCAATAGGCCACAAAGGCCACAGGATCAAGTGCCCTGGGGGCCACCAGAACACATTGCTGCCACTGCCACTGGGGCAATGAAGCCATCGGATGAGGGGCACTGGGCAGCCACCGAATCAAGGGGCGAAGGAGGCCACCGTTGCCACTGGATCGCCACATGGGGAGCCATCAGATCACCAGTGGGAAGGTGTCACTGGATCAATATGCACAAAGGGGGAGTGCCACTGGATCAACCAAATAGGGCCTCCACCGGATCACTTAGTTGAAGTTGTGGCCCAACGGACTCAAGGGTGTTTGAAGCTCGTTCGGCCTTCGCTACTGGGGGGGCCTTTGATGACGTTCCCCCTGCTGGTCAGGGGTTTGATTCGCCCATTTGAGTGTGAGTTAATGTGCGTACTGTTGCCCGTAGTTGTTGATCTTGTTCAGGGACTCGAGGCACTCCGATGCGGGACGGGATGCGACTCGGTACTGATTGGATGCGAACCTGGGACTCTAGGTGACGACGCGATCAATTGGATAACACGACCAACAATGACGCGACAAACTCGACACCAACAGAGTTCCAAAAGAGGAGGATATGTCCTCAACAAGAAGTACGAGCTCACAATCGTCCCAAGCGAGGGAAACGTGTGGATCTGGGTGGTTGAGAAATCGACAGTGAGTCAAGGGTGGTCAATACTCCTTCGTGCCGGGATCAGGTCATGGGATGGGTCACGTACGCTCTCTCACAGCGGTGATGTTATTTGAATGGGCTAGAATTCCTGACTCATGCAAGCGAGGCGTTCAAATATATACGAAATGAGCAAAGCTACGAGAGAGGAGCGGAAACGTACCTCCACGCTCGGGACGTGGGGAAGACCTTCCCGGCCAAGAAGCATAACTTCCGGTACAATAAATGTGAATAATTACAACAATAAAATTACAGCCCACTCCACGCAGGGAGGTAAAAGACTACAACAGTGATCTGGGAGCGCCGATCTTGGGTTGATGGGTGGCACGTCCGTGAAGTGCTCGGGACGGAGGCAGATTACCGGTTCGGTTCGGTTCGGTTCTAACTGGGCCCGTAGAATAGCAAGCGGGTGCGACTGTTGGGATGGCGGCATCCGGACATCTTCTGGCTGCAGTGACTGTTTGGGACGTTGCTGGAGTGTCCCTAGTCGATCCTCAGGAGTGGCGGCCGCTGGATCGAAGTCGGAATATTTATTGGGATTTAACTCCCAACACTGTCCCGCAGTCCTGTCTCGGGACAGACCTGCGCAACCTGACAAAATTGGCTCCTGTGGCCAGATCTGGCGTCGGATCAGAGCGAGGCTAGCACCGTTGCGAAGAGGACTCAAAGAGATATGACTTATGAGAAATCCAAGACCACCCAACGGCCTGATCTTCCATGAAAAACTCTACAACAGAGGATCTCAATCTGGCTGGGGTGTAGGGCAGACTGGGATCTACTTGAAGAAAGGATTTGACCGGGGGTCCAATGGTATATCTTGGTGAAGGGATTAATTTGGGTGAGAGAGGGGGATGTGGTGATCAAGCACACCAAATTTGGTGGCGATCAAAGATGGTTTTGGGGGTGGAAAAATTCATGGATCAGATGGCTATTTCATAGAGCTGCACACATGTAGACTGCGAAGGGCAGAGAGATGGCAGTGGACGGAGGGGCAAACGGTGACAGATCGGCATGAAATTTTATATGGAGATGGGGGAGGACGTTGGGAAGAGGACCTCAAAATTTGAGGTCGATCAGATGGCTAGATGAGGAGAACTAACTTGATCTTGAACCTTCTATTCTAAAATTTGTGACTCAGGACAGCAGGTTGGAGAATGGGTTGTAGCGGTTCGTTGGCGGCACGGATGGCGGCGGCGAGGCAGTGATCGAACCTGGTATCCAGAGGAAGGGATAGAACTTGGAATCTCTCCAAGATTTAGGGCATCTTACCCAGAAATCACAGCAATCTCTACTGCAAGGGAGGAAGAGAGGGAAGTGAGAGCCTGCCCAAGGGCTTCTTGTTGCACTCCTACTATTTTGATGATGTCATACACTATTTGTCAACATCTTGTTTGATCTGCTATCTAACTATTTTTCTCCCCCCTAAAATAAATTTCATCCTCGAAATTTAGAACGTAACACAAATACGGGGGCAAGACTCACGCAAACAAGTAAGGATACTGCTACCGCATCTCATCCTAATGCTCCCATGATGCCTCGCCACCAGAATGACGCTGCCATACTACCTTAACTAAAGGAATAACCTTGTTCCGCAAGTGCTACTCACGCCGATCCTCAATGCGGACAGGATACTCCGAAAGGGACAAGTCTGGGGTCACCTCTGGTCAGACAGTGTCCTCCAAAACATGGGAATCATCGGGCATATACTTCTGAAACATTGACACATGAAACACATCATGCACAACAGATAGCTCCGGAGGTAACTGCAACCGATAAGCGACTTCCCCAACACGCTCGACAATGAGAAAATGACCAATATAGCGGGTACTCCACTTCCCACGCCTATCGAAGCGCATTACACCCTTCATGGGAGAAACTCTCAGGAAAACCTGACCTCCCACAGTAAAGCTGAGAGGTCGCCTCCTCTGATTGGCATAACTCTTCTACCGGCTCTATGCTACCAACATCTTCTGCCGAATGAAATGCACCACCTCAACGCACTACTGTACCAAATCCAGTCCTGTCAGGACACGCTCACCCACCTCGAACCAATCAAGCAGAGTCTGACAAGGTCGCCCGTGCATCACCTCATAGGGAGCCATACCAATGCTCGAGTGATAGCTGTTGTTTTAGGCAAACTCCACTAACGGTAAATAGTGGGTCCAACTCCCCTGCCACTCCAAGCAACATGATCTCAACATGTCGTCCAAAGTCTGAATGGTCCTCTCAAATTGACCGTCTGACTGAGGAGGATAGGCTGAGCTGAATGCCAACTCGGTACCTAGAGCTCTCTAGAAACTCCTCCAGAATCCCGATGTGAAGTGTGGGTCACGATCAGACACAATGGAGATGGGGACTCCATGCATCAGAACGATCCACTCCACATACAATCGGGCCAACTTCTGCACACTCCAACTGACTTTGATTGGCAACAACCGAGTCATCTTTGTCAGTCTATCCACCAGTAACCATATACTGTCATGCCCACTGGACATCCTCGGTAACCCAACCATGAAATCAGTGGTCACGTGGTCCCACTTCCACGTGGGTATCTCCAAGGTCTGAAGTGTTCCTCCCAATCACTGGTACTCAGCCTTCACCTGCTGATAGGTCAAACACCTGGCCACAAACTCCACCACATCTCTCTTCATGCCAGGCCACCAAAACTGCCTTTTCAGGTTCTGGTACATCTTGGCCGAACCGGGGTACATGGCATACCGACTCCCATGAGCCTCACGCAGCACCGTACGCCTCACATGCTCCTTGGCCGGGACGTACAACTTATCTCTAAACCTCACAACTCTATCCTCACCAAACTCTACCTCAGCCATCGACAGAATACGAGGTAGCTCGGGGTCCACTCGCTGAGCCTCAGTCACCTGTCGACAAATAGCTGGCGTGACAGTCAGACTGGCAAGGACAGCGAAACCTGATCCTGCGAGATCTTGAGCCTAAAAGTCATGGCCGGAACCTGCTCCTAAAGCCTCCACTTCCTCAGCAACATCTGACTGATTGTTACCCTCCTACTCAGAGCATCAGCTACGACATTCATCCTGCTGGGCTGATAAGACAGAGTAACATCATAATCCTTCATGTACTCCATCCATCTCCTCTGCCTGAGGTTGAGGTCCTTCTGCGTGAACACATACCTCAAACTCTGATGGTCAGTGAAAAGCTCAAACTTCTCGCCGTACAGATAATGTTCGCCGTCAAGCTGCCGACACTGGACGCGCTCCATCGTCCAAGCGTGTTCTTCATGAAGGCGCTAGGAGCAGGTAGTGCGACCATCAACCGAATCTTGAAGACCCCTCCACCTCGTGTCACATCAGGTCGTGCGGCGAGCGTGGGAAGCGCGGGAAGGCAGGGTTTTCAACGGTGTTCTTTGTGGGATCAAGCTCGAATTGACATGTCGTCGCGAACCGGAGGTAGGGTGATGATCCCTAGCTCAGTGTCGTTTCATTCCCGTGATTTGTAGACCAAGGTGAGGTCGAGTGGGGTCATTTTAACGTCGGGAAGGGAAAATCATGTCGCGGGGTGAGTTCGTCCGATCCACCGTTTCACACCGCGATTCCGCATTTCGAGGGTATAGAAGCATGTTAGGGGACTTGGGGGTTCTTTTCCCATCGTTTCCTCCTTCGTGGGGCTCGATTTGGGGGCGAAATGGGCGATTCCGATGAGGTTCACCATTTTCACGCTGGTGAGCCATGTGAGGTCGAACCAGGCCCTGTACATCCCTTGTGCGATCCTGTCCCGGCCGCCCATCGGCTCGGCACACTGCGAGTCAAGCTCGTCGTGCAGTGGGGTTGAGTGGTCTATCGTGGGACCGCATGTCCCTATGTGCGGCCTCAAGGTGACTGCCCATCTCTCTGGATTTTGACCGTTGTTTGTGACCATTATGTAGTGCTTGGGGTGTGCGACTAGGGGCTGGCCGTATATCCCCACATGCGGCCAAAGTCTGACCGTACGTCACTTGGTGTCGTTGGCAGGTTGTGCAGCCAGGGTTGGACCGCACATGCCTTGTGCGGCGAGGTCCTAGCCACCCTTTCCTTGTGCGGATGGGTCCCAACCGCACTTGTGTTCTTACTGTTGGAGGAGGCGCGACCAGTGGTTGACCGTTCATCCCTTGAGCGGCCCGAGACCAACCGTGCATCCTATGAGTTTTCGACCGTTGGTTGTTATCATTACACAGTGTTTGGGGTGAGCGGCTGGGGTCTGGCCGCATGTCCCCTGAGTGGCCATTGGCTGGCCGTTCATCCTCGTGCATGAGTAGCCCAGGTGGGACCGCCCATGCCTTTGAATGGTGGGGTCCTAACCGCCCTTCCCCCGTGCGGCCAGTGATGGACCGTTCATCATCTGAGGCCTAGACCGTGGTTTCTTCCGTGCCGATTTGAGTCCCGGGTGAGTGGACCTCGATCCACGTGCTGACTCATGGTCTGACTGATGCTAGGCATCATGTGGGGACCAGGTGTAGAGCGCCATGGTGGTCCCGGGATGTGGCGTCTTTGGCTTACGTCACCATGAGTCGGTGTTGGTACGAGGGGCAGTCCCCTATACTCCGTCTAATTCAGACGTTATTTTTCGTTGACTTGAGAGTCTACCTTCTAGTGACCTATCCACTAGTCATAGCTTCCTGCGCACGCGTGTGTGGACCCGCCTGGGAGTGGTGGAGAGCTTGACCCGTGTTTGACGATTTTTAGGCTGGTCTCCGTAGGCCCCTTGTCTTTGCCACCAGAGTCCGATGGGGGGAAAAACCAACCAGAGGACCCGACCTAAAGCAGATGGTCTGTGTGTACACACATAGTTGGGGGCTTAAGACACGCACTGACGAGCGTAACCCCAGCTAGTCCTTGTTGTGGTACTTATGCGTGTCTGAGTCTCGCGCCCGGGGCGCTGTAGGTAGACACTTGTGACACGGTGTAAGACATCAGGGGACGCATCCGGTCGTTCTTCTAGTGGGTAGTGCTCCTGTCTCCTGGTAGTTTCAGACTCTTGGAGCACTCCTTTTGCAAGAATGGAAATGGAAGGTTTGCAACTGTGTCTGATGGGTTCCTACAGACGCTTCCCCTACGTTTGCATTTCTTGTTATTTCATTCCCTTCGTGGTTTTCCACTAATTCCTCATGAGTGCCATGGCTTCCCTCCGGTGTTTTACCCATAGACTCCTCCCTCAGTTGGTGCATCCCCCAGCCAATCTCCCTCGGGCACACTCCCAGTCCAACACAGCTTCCTTGGCCAGCGCACCTCCTTGAGCCCCTATCCGGAACGGCCATAACACCTCAACCCGGCACAGCCTTCCTGGCCGGTGCACTCCCTGCGGCCTTTACCCGGCACGCCCCTTCTGGGTGTCTTCGCCGGCGCACCAGTCAACGTGCCCTGCCCGGCATGCCTCCCCCCTCAGGGTGTCTTCGCCGGCACACCCACCAGCGCCCCAGCCCGGCACACTCCCTTGGCCAGTCCTCCCCCAGCACACTCCTGTGCCAGCCAGCCCGGCACGCTTTCAACGGCCTCTGGCCGGTGCACTCCCCCAGCCTGTGAAACCCAGTACACACCCCTGGGCCACCCCTGGCCGGTGCACCCTTGGCCTATTTCAGCCTAGTGCCCTCGCTCGTTGCTTCCCCGGGGTTTTCCGAAGCTTTCTTAAAGGTGTCGCCGCCTCGGCACACACCTCATATTGTCGGGTTCCGCCACTCCATGTGGGCGCGTTCCCTTTATTCCCCCTTACCGCTCAGGTCAAGGGGAGATGCTGCCGAATTTTTGTTAGAAACAACAACGTGTTGAGAGACGAAAGGAAGCAACAAACAGATAGATTAATGATACGATAAAAGGTAAAAAGGAGCAACAAATAAATGGGACAATAACACTTAAAAGACAAAATGAAGCGACAAACAAACGAACTGAATAACGATAAGGTACTTCAACCAAAGCAAAAGAACCGTGGGCAGCATGAAGAGAACCGAACTGAACAACGACTGAGTAACTTGAACACTCGCCCTATAAAGAAGAAGGAAGAGAGAACAGTTAAGAGATAGGAAGAGAAAACCCCACAGACTATACAAAATCAAGAAAAAGAAGAAAAGAAATACCTTAAGAGGTCGAAGAGGATTGGGCCTTTACCGGTGTAGCCTGCCCTTCCCCTTTGCCGACACACCCCAGCTTGGCCTTCCCCGATGCACCTCCACGCCCCCCAGCCGGTACACCCATCCTAGGGCCTACCCGGCACACCCCTCCAGAGCTCAGGCTGGTACACTCTAGCCCTCGCCTTCACTGGTACACCCCCAGCCCGGTACACCTTTGGGCAGCCCTCTCTGGCACACCGCCTTGCCCATTTAACCCTTGCCCGGTGCGCCCGCCATCGCCCTTCACCGATACACCCTGGCTATGCCCTAACCGGCACACTCATCCCAGGCCCCCATCCGGCACACCTGGCCGACCCCTTAGTCGGTACACCCATTCGGTGCCTTATACGGCACACCCCCATGCTGCATCAACCTCCCCAGGGCTTCCCCGATACACCTTAACATGCTCTACCCGGTACACCCCAGCCAGAGCTTCACCGGCATACCCCGACCACCCCAGCCTGGTGCGCCTTCTGCCCGCCTAGCCCGGTACGCCTCACTCGGCCTCCCCTTTGTCGGCACACCCTTAGCCAGGCTTCCCCGGCACGTCCCAGCCTGACGCTTCCCTGGCACACCGGCCCCAGCCCATCCGGCACAGCCTCTCACCCCCTTCGCCGGCACACTCCCAAACCTGTACTACCCTCTCCTTTGCCCAGGCTAACTACTGGGGGATTTTGCGAATCGGCCCCCTCCTCGGGTTGAGATTGCCTTTGAGACAGGGGGACAATGCGGTTGCAGAGTGTGACGTTCAATGAAGTCTCATTTGGTTCTCTCAATTCTAAAGGTTTTGGATGGATCAATTGCAAGGGGGTGGGAGACCCAAAGATGAATGAGAGGGAGGCCGATCCCTCGTTAGGAGTGATAGGAGTAGGAGAAGGTGTGGGCTTTGGCTGAGGAGGTCTCAAGAGGACCAAGGGGCGATCTCGTCCTCATTGAACATTTAAAGGGACGTGAGATCCCTCTAAAGGTGACTGAGGCAAATTGATCAGGGTGAGAGGCTCTTGGTTAGCAGTTGAAGGATGATTAGGAGGTGAGATTAAGGTCAAGGACCTATGCTCCTGGGAGAACATGTTGATGTTAGTCCATGGCTCATGGGCTTCCGCTTCCAATTTCCTGTACCACTCGAGAAAACCTTCGACGCTCCACATTTGCGTCCTTCTGATCACATGGGGTTCCATGCCAATCACGGTGTTGACCTGCTCATTTTGCTTTGAACTAGAAGGGTCCCGATTTGACGGGTGAGTGGGCAACCGGTCATGTATGATGCCGAGGTCCCGGTTAGGCTTCTTAAGGTTGGCAATCGCTAGTTTATCATCAGACCAATTGATTCTCCCCTCATCGTTCATGTCGTATACCCAGTCCCAAAATTGGAAGCAATTGAAAATATCATGACCTAGGACTCGGTGATATGGATAGTACTTAGATGTGTCGGCATTGGCATGAACCCAATCCCTTTGAGGAGGGAGCTGAATAACCTGGGAGGACATGAGGGTGAACAAGATGTCACCCAGTGTCTCGAGTAACGGAGGATAGGAAGACCTCTTCGGTCCTGTGCGGTTGTAATTTTGGGGTGGAGGGACGTTGGCGTACTTCCTAGGATCGCCTTGGCCTTGGTTGGAGATAGGTGGATTAGGATGTGGAGCCTGGCAATTGTTGGGCCTAAAGGTTAGGCCGACAGCATTGACTTGCTCATTGATCGTGACTCCTTCAGTGGTGGGGATAGTTGGGGCCTTTCGCCCCTTGGCACGTGACTCGAAAAGAGGAGGCAAAGTTGAGTCCTTGATATGGGCTTGTGAGGTCGATTGTAAAGCTGAGGAAAAGTATGGAGCTCGCTGAGCATAAGGATGGCCCTGAGCTGACGAGTTGCATTGTTGACTAGCACAGTGACGGCTTGAGACTCTGGGATAGGTACCTCCATCCTGGAGGCCATGATTCTCCAACAGTTGGCAAAGTGAATGAAGTCATCATCGGGCCTCATTTTTTCCATGACCAAGTCAAACAGAGTGGGAGCAATTGAGGACATATGGCCAAAATGAGTGAGAAACCGCTCGAAAACTATATCAAAGTTTAGGAGATCGACGGCCAGAAGTGAAGAGAACCATTGTAGAGCCTCGCCCTCGAGGGATTTCTGGAATAGATGGACCAACAAGACCCGATCATGTAGCCACTGGTGGGAGTCCATAAGGAAACCTGAAAGATGATGGTGAGGGTCGGTGGTACCATCATACCTCCTATACTTGGGAGCCTTGAAACCTAGCAGGATGATGTGACACGACCTTAGACTTAGGCAAACAAGCACAATTAGCAACCAAATGGGCCGATATCGGCGGCCAACTCACCCGGCACTCAACCCAAAACCCGGGGTGACTCAACGATGCCGAGTGGAGGATGTGAGGGCTGGTCCCTTGCTGGTAGAGGGCCAGCAAGGCCAGAGGGTCTCCCAAAGGGAAGCACATGTCGCCAGAGCTCACAGGGCTATCCCCAAGTCGAGGGAGCTTCTCAGTCCCGTGGGAGCGGACATGCTAAGATTACTCTGGGGGCCGGAGGTGGAGCCGCTAGTGTCGCTTCTACAGTCAGGGGCTAGCCTGGAGCTAATGGATCCTCTTCTGCCTCTTCTGAAGCTCTCGACGTCGGAGGAGACCCAGCTTTTGTAGGGGATCCTAGCAAGCATCACCATTCTCAGGGAGGAGGAAGCGCAAGTAGAAGGCTACAAGTGTCTTGGCAATAATGTCTGGTCTGACTTCGTTCGACATCCCTCCTCCAACTGAGAGCAAGACTCCTGCCTTGCCAAGCCGCGCAGTGACGGTGTCAAGCAATCCGGCGATGGTTTCGCCTACTCCTCTGGCAGTGGCCGGCTAGGAGTTATCCTTTGAAGCCGGAGGGCCTTGTGATTTGGCTATGGCTCTTCCGTCCTCCTCGACCGCGGTGGATGCAGAGATATGGGTTGTCATGGACAGTGCAGTGGAGTTCAATCTTCTGGCGGTATCTTCAATCGGCCACGTCCCTTCGGACGCACCGGATCGGCAGATGTTGTTGACGCTACGGTCAATGATGCTTGCCAACCCCTCCCTTACGTACCGAGGGCCGTACAGGATAGTGATGCAACTAACCGGGGCACTACAAGTGTTGCATTGCCCACTGGAGGAGTGGTCGCGACGAGTCCTACTATTGTTGAAATATGTGAACCGTCGTAAATTCCTTGTGACTCGGGCCCCCAACGAGCTTGCCGCCATCAAGGCCCAAGAGGGTGAATATTTGCAAGCTTTAGGGGTACGTCGAAGCAATGAGGAGCAGCACGAGAAGGCCTTGGAAGGAGGTCACCGTGATGTCCATGCCCTCAGGAATAGAATCAAGAAACTGGAGGGCTATCTCGCTGCAGCACGATTTGAGCTGGCTGAGGCCGAGGCGACCATTGAGAGGGAGAGCGAGGTGCTCACTGTTACTAGGGCTGAGACAGCATCCGTAGAAACAGAGCTGGCACACCTTGAAGAGCAGAGGGGCCGATTGTGCGACCTGGTAGACTTCCCTTGCGTCAGGATTCTCCCCCTCAAGGATATCTTCTGGGGCATCGACTGAGTGCTGCTCTCCTCGTCCCTTCTCTTGTACTCTGCTTCCCTCTCTTTTCCTCCTCTTTTTTTGACATGTAACACAAGGGTATGCCCCGAAGCACGTATACCCCACTTTAAATGAAAGGAATAGAACAACCTTATTGTGTATATCTCTTGTATGCAGCCCTGGCAGTCCTTCTTTCCCCTTCTTTTTTTCCTTTTTTTTCTTCTTTTTTTTTACGCCTCGCTTGAAATGCATCGACGGGGTGTAAGCCTTTGCGGTAGTTCGCCCAAGGAGAACCGGGTAGGCGTCTGTGTTAGAGCATAGGACAGTGCTCGCCCTCCCAGGGGAAGGACGAGGGGACCACTCCACCATGCAAAGCGGACTACCAAGCAGTCCCGCTCGGGTGCCGAAGGGGTTGGAGGCAAAAGTTCATTCATTCGATGATGCGGATGCGAGGTCCAAATCAGAGGAAGTATCCATCATCCCAAGTGGCAGTGAGAAGAGTTTGTTCGGTCAATGATCTGGATGGGAGGTCCTGATCGGTGGGAAGGTCACCATCCCGAGGGATGGAGGGGATGATTTGTTGATTCAAATGACATGGACAAAAGGTCCAAGTCAAAAGGAGGTATTCATCACCCGAAGGGACGGAGAGAAGAGTTTATTGGTTCAAATGACCTGGACGAGTAAGGGCTTCAAAATTCAGCTTCTCCCTCCGATTGATAATGTGCTCCTCTTCTCATGGCCTTGTCTTCTCCTTGTTTAGACACGAGGCGGCCGATTGAAGAGGAGACATCGTCGACCGAGCTGGAGGTGATCGACGTGGATGATGCGTCAACTCCCATCGATTCTCGAGCTCCTAACGGCTCCTCCTGTACTCGGGACAAGGGCAAGCGGGTGGCCCGAGAAGATGTCTCCACGCGCCAGGGGAGCAAGCGCAAGGACCCCATGGAGAAAATGTTGCGGTCTTCGATGAAGGCCTTGTCTGCTAAGAAGAAGTGGGTGAGAAGGACCGAGGTTTCCCATCTGGCCAAGGGCAATGTTCGTTCAGCTCTCCCCTCTATCGAGCAAGAAGGGGCTGAACCTGTTCAGTTGGCTCTCCCTTCCGTCGAGCAAGAGGGGGCCAACAAGGTAGGGGAGGTCGCAACCGAAGCAGCTGACTCTCGGGTGGAGGCGACCGGTGCTAGGGCGCCGGGCGAGGTAGAGGGGGCGCAAGGCAGAGATGTTCGGCCTGAGCCGATCGAGGTCAGAGAGTCACTGGAGGGGATGACTCAGTCACGGCTGACTGAAGCTGGGGAGGAGCACGGCGAGGTGACCCAGTCCGAGGCAACCGGTGGGGTCCCCGAGGAAGGATCACTCGGGGGAGGTGCCCCAATCCTAGCCACTCCGGAGAGGACCTATCCTCCCTCGACCAGCATCCCTGGCGTCTGGGTCTCCTTACATCAAAGGTGTCGCTCCATAGCATCAGGCACCATGCGAGGGGGGTATAAGCAGAGTCCCCCCTCCGTGCTTCTTGAGTGGATTATGGAGGGCAGTTTGGTTCTGGCCCAGATGGGGGTCGAGATTACTGATGCCTATGCTCGGGTGGAGTCGGAGCGAGCATCTCTTGCTTGGGCTCAAGGCGCGTCCGACCAGAAGATCGGGCGACTAACTCTCGAGCTCAGGGACCTTAGATAGGATGCGGCCTCGCTCCAAATGCAAGTGCAGTCGAGCCAGGCAGAGGCTCAGACGTCAACTGAGTAGCTAGCCCAGTCCTGTCGCATGCTCGAGCTGAAGAATAGGTTCCTGGAGAAGGAGCGCGAGATTCAGGTTGAGCACAATGGGCAATGGGAGGCCGAGTGTGCGGAGCTCAAGGGTTGAGCCAAGGAGGCTGAGTGACTCTGGGTAGAGGCCAAGGTTGTGCTGGACGAGGCTGAGAGGAGGTCATCTGAGGCAGAGTGGAGGGTGTCTGAGCTTGCCAGGAGGGTGGAGGCGCTTGAGCAATATAAGTGCTCAGAGGCCTATCAGATAGATCTTTAGAAGGCCAACTTCCCCTACTATCAGTCGGGCTATCATCGGAGCCTTCGGAAAGTGTTTGCCCAAGGCTATAGTCAGGCCAGCTTGGAAGCGGAGGCCCAGGTGCCCCGGGGCAGTGGTCTTTCCGACCGAGCAGTGCTGTGACTCAGACTCGGCATCCACCAATTCTTCCAACTAGATGTCGAGCGAGGGGGGATGTCGAGGGGACTCCATCTTGTCTGAGGGATCGCCAACTCTGGCTGCCTCGGGAGGGCACGCGGCTGAGGCAGTTCCCACACAAGTGGGGCTAGTGCCTGGGTCGGCCGTCATCGAGAGTGCTGGGGGTAGATCGCCTGGGGCCGAAGAGCCTTCGTCTCCCGAGTTCCGTGATGGGCCCGAGGCCTAATGTACCTGTCTTTATTTCTTTTGCTCTTTCCTTCAATATATTTTTCAAATAAAATTTCCTTTTATACTTGGTATGAAGCATAAAGGTAGACTCCACTGAGTAACTAGGGATTCTGGTGTTTAGTCAACATGTTTCCTTGAGTAAAATGGTGTAGTCATACTAGAATGCTCAGCCATGTAAATGAAAAGAAAAAGAAAAATATGGTTGACTCTGGGTTCTATTTCAGAAACTGAAAAATATGCATCGACCTGTCTTTAGGCAGAGGCAAGAAGTGCATCGACCTTATGAAGTACGAGGTCAAATGTTGCATATCAAGGTCAGTGCATATATGCATATGTGAGATCCCCCGAGGGGGGCCCAGGCGGAGATGGCAACAGGTACCTCTGACGCAATGTTGAGCTCAGCTTTGATCGTCACTTCCCCTCCAACTGAAGTCATGACTCTCGCCCTGCCGACATGTGAAGCAATGGCGGGCCTGAACCCCATTGAGAAAGTGGAGATGGAAGCAGGTCCGCCCGTCATGGTGCCAAATTCGGCCCTCGCGGCTGCTTGTTCTTCAGCTATGGCCGTGGCCCCGGTCCTGGCAGCTCAGGCATCAAAAATGGGCCCGAGCCCTACAGAGATGGTGGAGGTGGAGCAACCTCTCGTGGCGAAAACAGTGAGTGATCCTGCTAGACTCAGCTTACTATCTTCTGAGTAGTACTCCACTAGACTCAGCTTACTGTCTAGCACATACGGCTGGGCTGAGAGCGGTTATTTACTGAGTGCCGACATGTTTCGACCGCGTGGTCGAGAACTGTTCTTGATGTGACGATTTTTAGACTGGTTATCATAGGGCCCCTCGTCTTAGCAGGCTGAGTCCAGTTGAGGGAAAAACTAGTTAGAGGACCCGACCTTGAGGGCATAGTCTGTGTATGCACACGTGGTTGGGGGCAGCGGACCCACGTCGATGGGCATGACCCCAGCTAGTCCTTGTGTCGTTGTGACTCTGCCTCACTCTCTGAGAGAGGTTGGCAAGCGTGAGCGCAGTGGGTGGTGTAAGGCATCAGTGACGCATCTGACCCAGTCCCTTTTCCTCACTCTCTGGTAGAGGTGGCTAGGTTAAGGAGTGCCGATGTGGTGTAAGTTATCAGCGGGCGCATCCAGCCATTGCTAGTGACAGAGTACTTCAGTCACCGTGAGTTTAGTTCCCAACCGTGAGTCGTGGTCCTCCGAAGTAGGGTAGTGTGTTCTGACCCGGTGACTTTAGCGTGGTTTCTCACCTGCGAGGCCGAGTTTCCCTACAGTGTGGTCAGGGTTCTCCTGGTAGCTAGGATAGGATGTTTCGGCGGTGTGATTATCGTAGTGGCTTTCGTCTGTGAGGAATTTTCCTATGTTAGAGGCTTCATAGGTTCTTTCAGCAGTGCTACCGCAACCTTCTCTAGATCGGTGGTCCCGACTCGAGATTGAGGTTCTCGTGTGAGGATAGGAGTAGCATAGAGACTCCGCGGTTCGACCGTTTTACTGTGGTATTGTGCTAGCCACCGCCGTTGTTGTTGTTGTTGTTTTAGTGAGTTCGCCACCACTGTTGCTCGTGCTATTGTTGTTCTTACTGCTTTCCTTTATTGTTGTTATTTATGCTACTATTATTTTTGTACCGCTTTCGTTGTGGTGGGGATCCGCAGGACCCCTACTGAACCAATGAGATGAGGCTCACTCCCTACTTTTTTAGGTGCAGCACTTCTCCTCGAGGTGGTGAGTCTTGATCGGAGGTCTTTTAGCAACCAGCTCGCTAGTGCCGGGATATGTCCCGAGGACGTGTACGTTTCTTTTCTTTTAGACTATACTTATGGAATGGACTCTATAGTTATATTTAATTGCTGCTACCTAAATAAAAATGGTCTCCAGGAGACCGCCACCTATCTGAGAGCTTCTTCTTCTTCTTCTTTATTGTTTTGAATGCTTGCATTTGTTGAATTACCTGAGTTACTGACAATGAATGTTCAATGTTTACAGGGGAAACGTCAGACGAGGATCTTGTGGCTCCAGGTCCGGGCGGTGTACTTAGCACTATCAGACTTCCAGTGAAAGAGACTGGCCACGATGGGGTTCGTAGAGTTCCTTGGCATGGAGGTGCTGAAGCCAGACATGGCGCTCCTCTTCGCGCTACACGACCATTGGGGCCCTGTGAGCTGAGTGTTCCAGTTCCCGTGGGGACACATGATCCTCACAGTAGAGAACGTGGCGAGGATCACAAGCTTACGAGTGGACGGCGCACCAGTTAGCGGGAGGATGTACCTTGATTACCAGGAGTTGGCACAACGATTGCTAGGACTCGAGCTATTGAGGCCAGGGCGACCTTCCTCAGTGCTGTCGAGAGCGGGGCTTCAAGAGAGCCTGGGTTTACGAGGAGCCATGATCATTGTAGGGGAACTGCTTGAGCAGCACCTGGGATGACTCACAGATAGAGTAGGAGAGATAGTAGTGATGGGACCGAGACCCGAGGCAGATGTGGTTCTGAGGAGGTTCCTGATGCTGTTATTCAGAAAGTTACTCTTTGCGACATAGGCTGACTGATGCGGGACGGACCACGGGTGACTCGACTCCAAGTTGGATGCAACATCGGACTCTAGATGAGCTCACGATCGTCCCTAAGTGAGGGAAGCGTCAGACGTGCTCGGTTGAGAAACCGGCAAGAGCTAGGCTGGTCAACTCACTTTTGTGCCCGGATCGGGTCACGGGACGGGCTTCGCTCTCTCGCTCGTAACGGTGATTGAAATTGAACTAGCTAATTTATCCTATCACATGCTCTCTAGCAGCGGCATATAAAAGTATATACAGAATAGCAAATGCCTATGAGGAGGGTGACGAGTTTACCTCCACGCTCCGGACGTGGGGAAGACGACCCCAGCCAGTTACGGTAACTCCCGGTTAAAACAATTAACAATAGTTACACCAGTAATTTATTGCCCACTCCATGCAGGGAGGTAAAGGACTACAAGTGGGGCTCGAGAGGACTGACCCTGGGTTGACGGACAGCAAGTTGGACGGGCTCTCGGGGCAAACTCGGCCTACTGGTCTGACTCGGTCCTGCACCGACTCGGTCCTGACTCGCTGGACAGCAAACAAAGACTTCCAAAGGAACATCACCCTCCTGAGGTCTTCTGGAGGAGCCGCTTGGGTGGGACGATGGCGGGACGTCCCTAATTGACTCCCTGAAGCGGCGGTCCCTGAAACTTAGCAAATATAATTAATTTGGAATTCTTTTGTTGCTGCTTCTACTGGTCTGTTCACGGAAGAGATTTGTGTGCCTCCACGACTAGAATTATTGTGCTCAGATCCGGAGGCAAATCAAGGCGTGGTTGGTACCTTTGGAAATAGGACTCACAGATCTACACCATATATTATTTTAAATGCCATCAAAGAATAGGATTGGAAATGAGAGGCTCTACAAACTACGTATTTTTCTATGGATCTGGTTACAGACACTCAGGACAGACAGGGATCTGTCTAAAAATGATTTTTGACAGGAGAGTAAGGAATTTTTTGGGTGCTGGAAAAATTACTGGTGGAAGGGGGGAATGTGGGGAACACTTGGTAATTTTGTGGATTTTTTGGAGATGGATAAAGAGGTGGGAAAAATGGAGAAACTAGATGCTGTCACACAAGCTTTGACCCTTAGGCTAGCCCGCGTAAACCCCATCCAGGGGGTTTACGCGGACCAGCTCCAACTCCTTGGCCAACCCGCTTAAACCCCTTGACCCTTCAACTTCCCCTATAAAAATCCCTTAGGAGCTCAGGGGGCAACATACGGACACAAGAGGACACTCAACTTAACTCAACTTGGCTTAACTCAGCGCACGGATCATCCGGCATCTGGTTTCGAGTGGGCTCTCCACAACGAGCCGAGGAGAATTGTGCGTGTGTGACTTGTCAAGCGGCTTAGCACGTCGAGGGTGTGTCCCTTGCACTTCCCTCGCGTGTTAACTACCCGTAATGCACAAGTCCACTCCCGCCACATGTGAGACGTTACGACAATGGTAGACACCCCCTCATGTCAGGTCGCCCCTCACATGCCCGTCAGCCACGACCATGCGCGCGTCATGACGTCTTGCTCCCTCTCAGTAATGATGCCACGTCGACCGCTCAACTCGAGCCGTAATCGACCCTCGTCCAGATACCGGACCGATATGTCCCCTCAGTCGCCCAATCAGCCATAAGCCCCTATTCGACACCGCGGCCACGGCCCACGTCACGGGAGGAACTCTCTGTGAAACACACATGTACTTATACATCACGCATCGTCCCGGGGACTGACTAGCACGTTGGAATTGTCTTGAGGCATGCCACTATTGTACCCGAGTCGTCACGGCCCGCCTGTAAAAATATATACATCTTAGTGTTACACCACCAGTTGGACATATGCTCTCGCATCCACGTTCGGGCGTCCAGCTACCCTCTGTGTCACGTAGCGTGAACCCCCTACACCCTTCACCCCCGGCCAACACGGCCCAGTCTGACACGAACCTACAGCTGTAAAGTACTCTCGGGTCTTCATCCTGGGCTTTAGGAATATGGACTCCACTTCGGCATGGAACGAACGTCTTCAGATTCAATCTGATGTAAATAAACACTGACTGCTTACGTTTGATGGGGAAAGACGTCCAGTACATGACTTCCCACAATCGCCTGCACACTCGCACCCACGGAACCATCCTTCCCTCCACGTGTTGCTCACCCCCTGAGGCCACGTGCCGCGCCCTGGCGGCACGTCCCCAATTAAACATTCGACTCCACGAGTGATTGTCGAGAAATCGACTGGCACGCCCGCATCCCAGCCACGTTTCCCGTTAACCCGAAAAATCTCTCGTGTCACTCGGTCTCCCCTCGACTCTCCGTAAAAGGTGAGTGCATGGTACCGCCTTGAGGCAGATACGGTCATGAGAGGGGGTGCCCGAGGCCCATTAACTTCCGACATCTCTCCCATGGCTGTATCCCACCCCTCACTCCGGTCACCGCCCACACCACCCCGGTGGACCTCTCGGGGCAAAACAAAAAGGATGGCACGCCCGGTGGGATGTCTCCCACCTTCCTTCATTTTGCTGATGCAAAAGTCCATGCCAGCCCTGAAGTTCGGGTGCCCTTTTCTTGTACTGGCAGGAGGGGTAGCAGAAGAGCACCTGTTCGTACTTCCTAGCAGCTTCCAGTTTATCTCCCAGTTGCCAGATCGTGTTCGACAACCGCTCTCGGTCGTCGCCTCAGCTTGTCCAGGACTCCAGCGACTATGGCGGGCGTCACCTATGGTCCCATCGCCATCGCCACCCATGCACTGGTGGGCTACTTGGCAGTGTCGATCACTTTCGGTAGCTTTCCTCCTGTCATTGGATCACCCTACTTCTTGGGTGTGGTCCCCGTGGCGGCTCCACTGCCACCTCCAGCTCCTATTTCCTCTGGGCCTCTTTTCTCTTTTCTCTCTGTCTCAAATCCTTCTCCACTCTTCTCTGCTTTCTTTTCTCTCACCGACTGCCTCTGCTCTCATGAACTCTCTTTTACTTCTACTCCAGTCTTCTGTGCTTGAAAAAAACTGCTCGATCAGCCTGTTCTAGATTTCTTCTTACTTCCCTTATTTCTCTCTGTTGTCTGCGTCTAAATGCAGAAGAAGGGTTTATATATATATTCCTTCATTCTGGGACCCACGAGCCATGTGTCAGCATCCTCTGACTCTTTTCCTCCTCGAATCACGTGCCCTTCTTTTAGCTTGTGGACCGCTGCTCCAACAACTCAGAAAGTCCCTAGCAATTGATCAAACCCTCAATGAATCACTATGTCAAAGACTAGTATGCACGGGGTTCATATGCAAACACTATTCATGCATAGACTTATAAGAGTGAAATGTGCACAATGTGCACGGACTTGTTTACAGGCCGTGTCATAGCCAAAGTGGCCAGCTCCCTGATTCTGGCACTGCCATCTTCCTCAGCTACAGTGGCTACTGACCTTTGGGTGGCGGTGGACGGCCAGGTGGAGTTTAGCATCCCCGCTGTGCCTCCCTTAGGCTTCGTCACTTTAGATTTCTCAGTGAGGTAGAATCTGGCCGTACTATGGTCCATGGTGTTCACCGATGTGGGGCTTACATACCGGGGATTGAAGGCCATCGCAGAGAAACTGACAGAAGCACTGGAGATGATGGGTTGTTCGCTGGAGGAATGGTCGCAGCGGGTGACACTATTGCTGAAGTATGTGAACCACCTTGAGTTCCTCGAGACGCAGGCTCCCAGTCAAACTATCACACTCCGCTTGCAAAGGGAGTAGTACTTGCGCGCCCTCGACGGAAGAGTAAGTAAGGAAGAGCGGCACTGAAGCGATGTGGAGACGTACCGCAATAAAGCCCGGGCACTAACAAGCTGGATAGAGCGGCTCAAAGAAAGGCCCGTGGGTGCCAAAGGGAGGGGCACACGTGGGTGCCAAAGGAGGGTAATCAAAATAAAAGCAGTGGAAGTCCCACCGTGATCGCCAATTTGTGAAAGAGTCACTTAGACATGAAAAAAAGAGAAAGAAAATCTAGGTCTGATGAAGTATGGAAAATAAAGAGCAAGAAGAAAAGGGGAGCATGAGATGCTCTAAGGGAGGGTGATCGTCAGAGGGGTTACCTCAAGAAGAGTGATCGCGAAATACCTTGTGAGAAGCGGGGAGATTGAGAGTTCCTTCTTCCTCCTCCTATCGGCTGGCCGATGAAGGGGGTCTTCAATTTGATTACCTTGTGAGAACAACAAAGGAAAAACAAGACAAGATGGATTAGCCAAAGTGTAGTAATACTGTCCTCAAAGAAATAAGAATATGCAGCATGAATATGAACACACCTTATGTTTTTTTTAAAACCCCTAAAAGGAGTATAGGAGGAAAAGTATGCGATGCAAGTAAACTAATAAAAGATATGCAGATGAAAGATGATGCAAAATGCACTATGCACGAACCAAGGTGAATACTATATGCATATATAAAAAAACCTAAAAGGAGAAGGAGGGGAGCCTCTCTGTTGTGACTGCAGCAGGGAGGAGGTGTACTAGAAGGAGCCCAGGAGAGATCTGCCACTTGGAAGAAGAGCCGGCTGGAAGAAGAACCGTGGGGGAAAATCATAGGGGAAGAAGAACCCAAAAGGAGAAAACTGTAGACTTTCTCTCTTTCTCTGCTCTCTTTGTTCTCTCTCTATTGTTACTATTATTCCCCTCTTGTTTTGTTCTGGAATCGGGGCAAATTTGTTCATTTAACCTCTCTGGACCCTCCCGCCTTCTATAAATAGACCCCCATAGGTCCAAGTGGAGACAACTATGAACTACGTACACACAGGAGGGAGAGACAAGTACAAGAAGAACCTACGGACTGCGCAAGGAGATTGTTCTGTTTGTTTCGACCTGTGAGGGGTAAGTCCCCGGGTCTTATACTTGTGCCCCTACGGGGTATATTTGTATTTATGCCCCTCAGTGGGCCACGGCCCGGCGGACCTAGTCGTTCCCCCCCTCCATGAGGAGGCGACTGGGGGCAAAAATTGCCATCAACCCAACTGAGGTGAAAATCTGGAAGGGCGCCTTAGGTAAAATCGGGTAACCCCTCGGTGCGAAAACCTGTAAGGGCGTACCGGAGAAAGCTAAAGGGGGCCAGCTCTAGCAAAAACCTGAAAGGGCGGTAGGGCTGGTAAAGAGAAAAAAGAGAGAGAAAATTCTCTCCTCCTCCACTCCTCATAGACGAGGGTCGTCGACCACGACATCCTGCCAATGGTGACCTCAGCACCACCCCACAAAAACAGTGGCCACTACACCCCTGGAGGGTTGGACAATGCCAATTCCAGCACTAGTTGCCAGTCCCAGCACCGTGACTACAATGCCTCCACAGGCTAGCCGCTCAGTTCCAGTACCAGTTGCCAGTCCCAGCACCATGGCTACAACACCTCTATAGTCCAGCCGCTCAGTTCTAGTACCAATTGCCAGTCCCAGCACCGCGACTACAATGCCTCTGCAGGCCAGTCGCTGAGTTCGAGTACTAGTTACCAGTCCCAACACTGTGGCTACAATGCCTTCGCAGGCTAGCCACTCAGCTCTAGCACCAGTTGCCAGTCCCAGGACCGCGGCTATAGTGCCTCCGTAGGCCAGCGGCTCAATTCCAGTACCAGTTGCTAGCCCAACACCGTGGCAACAACGCCTCCGCGGGCCAACAGCTCAATTTCAGTACCAGTTGCCAGCTCCAGTACTGTGGCTACAATGCCTCCCTAGGCCAGCTGCTCAGATCCAGCACCAGTCGCCAGCTCCAATACCGCGGTGACAAAGCCTCCCCAGCACAGTCGCTCAGGTCCAATGCTGGTCGCCAGTCCAGTAGTTCGACTACAGTGCATCTGTGGACCAGTTACCCAGACCCAGGGCTTGTCACCTAGACCTAGTACTAGCATCCAGCTCTAGTATTTCGGCTACAACCCCATCACAGGTCAGCTGGCCAGCTCTAGTTCCCAATCCTAGCTTTCGATTGTGATGCCTCCCAGGGCCATTCGGCCAGCCCAGCTCCAACTTTTCAAGCCAACGTGAACTACATTGCCAGTTAATGACATAAGGACAGTCAGTACCGAAGCATCAACCTACAACCGAAGCATGCCAGAATCAATTCCCAGCCTTAACCCCGTAGGCCGCCACATCCCGATGGGCCTACGCTAACCTTGCACAACACGGGTTTTCCCCTTCTTAAGGGGCTGACCCCCAGCGCTCGGTCTTGTCTCCTATTCCCTAGTATCCCACACTCAACCCCCAGTATCCAAAATCCAGCCACACCTCTCCCATTTCCCAGTCCTCTGCGTCAATACCCTAAAACAGGGTAAGCCCGGTCTCCTGCCCCCTACATCGGTATATAGCGAGGACATCAAGCATGACTAACAGTAAGTGGTCGCCAGTCCCTGCACTCTGCACTGTTCCGATGAATGGGAAGTGGAACAACCCAGCAAACAACAACATCAAAGTCTGGAGTTTGTCATTGATACTCTATAAACTTGGCTTCCTCTCCAAGCTTCAAGAAATTCTTCTCACTCTCTCTTTCTCTTCTCCTAACGCTTCCTTCTTGAATCAGTAGGCTCTCGCTCTCGTGAATCAATTCAAGAGGAAGGGGAGTTCTGCTCTAATGTTCTTCTGTAGATCTGCTCAGTCTCTGTATACTTTCGATCTGCTCTCCCCCCTTTATAAAAGACTCAGGCGATGGGCATGTGTACACCACAATTTTTCCCGCCCAATCTTCCACGTGTAATGATTACATGGCCTTAGTCTTCCATGTGGTAGGATCTCTTGTTCTGAACCTTGCAATGGATCACGTGTCTAATCATTATCTTGAATGGATCTGGGACCACGTGACTTAAAACTCACGAGCGTCTTGACTTGGTTCTCTTGACCTTTTTCTCAATCAAGTCCCTGTAAAGAAAGAAGCATTTTGTCAAATACATTCTTAGCATAGTTAGGTGTTTGTTAAGCACGTATGCACAGACTATATCATGCAACTAGCACAGACTTGAGTATGAAGTGCATCGACTTTTATATGCAAGAAATGCAAAGTGCACCGACCCTTTGCATGCGTTCAGCAAACCATGCACCGACTTTCTATATGAAGAAAGATGAACGTGCATTGACCTTGTATAGACACAAGGAAGTGGTGCACAGACCTTGCACCGACCTTTATGAGTGCTCAAGGTAGACATACACAGACTTGCAACCTTATATGCACCGACCTCTATGCCTAAGAGGAAATATGCACGGACCATGAGATGCAAGATATGAGGACTTGCACCAACCTTATTCTGCCAGAAACAAAACATGCACCGACTTTATTTTGGCAGAAACAAAACATGCACCGACTTTGCATGTAGTTCCACAGAAACTTGCACTGACTTTGCATACAACGAATGAAGCAATGCACCAACTATTAGTGCAATTCCACAGGGACTTGCACCAACTTTGTTATGCCAAAAGGCTAAAGCATGCACAGACCTATTGAGATACTGAATAGTAATATGCACTGACTTTGTATGCGTAAACCAGGACATGCACCGACCTTGAGCCTTTGACACTTAAACCTGCACCGACCTTACTAAGTGTAAGACGCTGTTGGCATAGACCTAACTCTAAGTGGAGTGCAGCCAACCTTGACCTTGTGCAGACTTGCTAATGCTCGCACCGACCTTATGAGAATATGCACGGACTTTAGTTGCCCATAACTGATGCATGCACAGACCTTAAGAATATAAATGCTTATGCATGCAAACCATTTGATGAAATGACTAAACGAGTTTTTATGTAAAGATCTGACATGTATAAAAGTTCATCAAAATACACAATATTACCATGGTCAATGTGAGGTCACCAAAGTCAACACTCTAGTCAACCAGGTCAACTTTGCTGTTGCCAGTCATTCAAAACACAATCAACATATACAGCAGTCTCCACACTGCTGATTAACTTTAGAGGAGACCCAACATTGTCTTCTTCTCCAAAATAGTGACTTCAGTTAGCAAAGAGATTAATATGAAGTTAAGCATAATAGCAGTGCCATCTTAAGGGGGTATGGGTGACCCCATAGCAAGCATCTACTATGTGAATTAGGCCAAGTTGTCTTAGGATCAACAGACTGTATGTAAAAATCCACAAGCCATACTTTGATTATTTGGTTGATGGTAGAGTTTTGACTTCTGATCCTACATAGTTGATCATGACCAACAAGCCCCACTCGTTTAGACTAGTCATCAAGATGCCTTACATCTCAACGTCACAGTAAAGTTTGTGTGGGTGATCCATCCCGCATCATCGTGACATGGGAGACTGTTCACTCTCTGGACTGAGGATTCAGGCGGATGGCCGTCATTGCAGAATCCTCAGATTCAGAAACTGATACCATTGACACCAACCGACTGATGATCCTTAATGGTGATCACTTTAAATATGAGCGTGGGGATGGCGTCAGACTGGACCAACCCAAGGACAAGCACTTGATGGCCTTCATCAAACGTTTCAACCTTCACGAGAAGCGTGATATAATTCTCATCTGTCGAGCTGAGGGAGCTTTACTAGCGGATAGAGACAACCTGAATGAGTCCATTATTCGGGGCATGCCCATATACCTTCCCGAAGAACTCAGAAAATGGGACGCCGTCCTTAGCTTGTAGGAGCTGACTCCCGAACTTGGGTTGTTGACAAGAGCGCCGCAATTTACGCCAGCTCGATGGAACGAGGCTGTCAAGCGTGTTGATAGAGAGAAGCTCATATACGGTTTATTCCTCACCCCGCTGAAATGGGGGTATCGAGACGAGCCCTTTCTTTTGGATTGCCTAGTAGTCTGTTTCAAGCATCAAATCTCCGTGGGGTGGTTTGGAGAGCTTAAGGCCACTGATGCTCATGCCTTTAGGCTGGGAGCTGTTGAATTTACAGACTATGTGCTGCAGCAGTATGCTCCAATCCTGGTGAATGCAGGTGTCTACCACAGTGTATATGCTTCCCGGTACTGGTATCCAATCTCCCGAGGACTGTGCTATGGGATGATCGAAGTCTTCTGCCCGGAATACAATACTTTCTATACTATAGAGGTAGAAACTTCGCTGGATCTCTGGAGTCTGTCCTAGCTGAGCAGCTTGCCGATAGACGAAGAGCAGTATGAAGAGGTTTGTTTCCCGGACTAGCTGAAGGACCAGAAAGACGGCGAAGGCAAATACTTCACAGGCTTCGCCTATCGCTATCTGACGAAGGCATACCACATCTTGCTATGTTTGACGCTTGATTCACGGGAAGCGTGGAAGCCTGGCAAGAAGAGGCACGTGTGGAGGGGCACGTGACTTCAACATTTCTTTGGTGGGGAGCAGCAATATGAAGACTTCCCCGTAGTTGCTCTGACAGCAATGAAGCGGAAGAAAAGGGTCCGTCGCCATGCGACTTTCCCATCCACTTCAAGGGAAGGGCGACAAGGAGGCCCGAACCCCACAGGAGTTGACGCAGTCACGCATTGTGCTATGTAGCTAACTTATTGGCTTTGCTCGTTCACCCTCCCTCAGGGTGATGAGACTGTTATCAGGCCTGAGGCAATTTACCCCGCCTATCTGATGGCCTGGGGGACGAAGTTGTCCTTCTGCCTGGTGGCTCTTTGCCTGATTTACAAGATGCTAGGAGATTTGCACAAATCATGCATCCCCAGAAATTCACGGATAGTTGGTCCAATGCACTTCTTCAACGCCTGGGTCTGCACTTTATTTCATGAGGTAGCTCCCTGATTGCTTCAGTCTGATCGTCCTGTGCCGAGGATGATCGAGTTTGCCAGTGCCGAGCCATCTTCGACTGCAGACCAACTATTTGCTATTCGGGAGAAATTAACCACAGTTCCTGTGGACTCCCCTCGAGTTTTACATTTTTGGAGCCTGGTAGCCAGCTCCAGCCCCCTTGTGAACAAGATGTGGCAGTGCCGCTTGTTTGAGACGAAAGAGTTTATTCATCCACTCACCGACACCAAGTGCACCAAACCCATTCTGGAGTCAGAGCTGATTGATTGGGCACTGGCCATTCGCCCTAGTGTCCTCGTCTTCAGGAAGAGCGGCTTCATCTTAATCTTTCTTGCTGGTGGTGTGGACTCCCTATCAGAGGGACACCGGGGAGATGCCGTGGGTGGAGCCTGCCATCCCCTACTTTAGGAGAGAGATCTGGTTGCACGCCCTCAACCTGGTGGAGCCGCTTCACTACAGGTTGATCATGAGGACACTGGGGATCCACCAGGCGGTGGTGCAGTTCCCGACGAGAGAGATAATTCCTCGAACTGGGCAGAAGTTTTGGGGTCTCCAGGGAGTGGACGACTGGCGTCGGTGTGCACACGACCAGCTGGTCGACTGGGACAGGCGAGGATGACTTGTTCTAGCAAGAGTAGACTCAGACGACGCCTACCTCCAGTCCTACGCACAGACTTATGGCTCTCGGGTCTACCGTAGCTCCTGCCGATAGGTGAGTTGGTTTATTTAGCAAATTCCAAACTTGAAGATTCATGATTATGTGATTGACATTTGTTTCAATGTTGGTTTCGCAGATTGATCCAGAGGGTAGACTAGCCATGCTGCAGGGATTGCTTGATGCCACAGTGCAGCAACGTGATGGTCTCCAGCGCATCGTGGAGGAGCTGGTAAGAATTCACTCAAAGCTTTGTTATGATTCCTTTAATTGCTGGTTGATGTTGGTCTTCCCATTTGGTTACAGCGAGGAGAGTTGGAGAGAGTCTGATTTTCCCAGGGTGCCTCTTCTTCAAGGCAACCCACCTGCGACCATTCTGAGTTCGAGAGCCAGCTCGCCAGGACAGTGGCTCGTGCTAAGGAGGCAGAGGCTGCCTTGCAGGAGAGGGTAAGCAACCTACCCTTTCATCTTAGTCTTGAAAATACTTTATAAATGTTGTTTATTGACCAAGTTTTGGGTGCAGGAGCAAGAGCTACAGATGGCGGAGGCAGAGTTGAGGCGCTATGACGCGGAGGAGCATCCTCGAGATGCTGTAGAGCTACGTGCCCTCCTCGGCATGGAGAGGAGAGAGAGGAGGAGAGAGAGGGAGGAGCGTGAGAGGGAGAGAGAGAGATGGGAGAGAGAGAGAGAGTAGAGCGAGAGATGCAGAGGGTGCATCTGAGCACCAAGCTGGGGATAGCGGAGCAGCGTGCGAAGGATGCCAAGGAGCAATATTGGCGGGGCCATGAGCGAGCACGAGCCGAGGGATGCCCGAGCGCCTACTCGAGCACAGATTACCTTGTGTCCTCCTCTGAGCATCAGAGGAGGGTGGAGACTGAGAGGAGGGATCGGGGTGAGAGGAGTGCAGCCTCGAGAGGGTCTGTGGCTCCTCCTAGACTTCCTCCTCAGGGCGGAGGACAGGGTGATGCTGAGAGTTCGCACAGAGGGGGAGAGGAGGAGGGTGGAGGAGTGAGTTAGAGAGATATACTTGTACATAGACCCTCACTTTTGTACATCTGACAAACTTTCTACAGTGGAATGGAATAGATTTTTGGTTGTTTCTTGTGTTGAAGTTGTGGTTTGTTCTCACTTGCTTTACTTGTGTACCTGCCCCTATAGCATACTTAAAACACCTTAGTTTCTTTTAAAAGATTGGACCCCGCTTACTCTTCTCTTCTCTCTTCTTTTTCCCTTTTTCAAAAGAATGCATATGAAGGATTTTGTTGAATTTTCTTTTGAATAAAGAACATGCGACGTGTGATATGCGACACTAGACTCATGCAAATGACTCCCTCTCTTTTGAAAAAGATGTGATATGCAACCTCCTAGACTCATAAAAAAATGTGGCATGTAGCATGCAATTCCTCATGCTTATGCAAATGATTTTTTTTATTTTTTCTTCTTTTTTTGTTATTTTACATTTCCTTCTACATTAATATTAATTTTGTTGCTATAATTAATATTGCGTGCTTGTAATCCCAATTCGTTATACATCCCCTCGACAAACTCCTCCAACCCTTACGGGGCCTCATCAGCCTCTTGGGTGGCGTCCCTAGTTCTTGGTATCGGTGTACTGATGTTATCGGTATATCAGCATCCGGAGCTCTGGGTCGTGACAAATGGGCCAGGTGGCAGACTTGTCTATGTACCTACATGTCTCTATTGTCCATGTATACCGAGAGGCCAACCAAGTCACGGACATGTTGGCTGGGCTTGGCTGTTCACTCTCATCTTTTTCTTTTTGGTCATCATGGGAGGAGCTCCCCACTGTTGTCAAAGGGCCTTACCATCTAGATAAGATTGGCTGCCCTTCATTCCGTCGTTAATCATATTTTGTACCTTCTCTTTCATGAATGAAAATTAACCCTGTCTGGTGCGGTCGGGAGTGGAGCACTCCTCCCCTCTCTTGAGGGTTGTTCACTCCCTTTTGTCCTACCTCTCAGGTATTGATTGGAGAAAAAAAAAGTTGTTCAAGGAGAACTTTATATGCAGCCGAAAGGTGGCCAAATTTGTAGTGACTCTGCTCGCCCTCAAGCAGGGCAAAGAAGAGACGCTATGGGATTTTATCTCCTGCTTCCGTGTGGAGGCACTATGGATCCCACATCTTGACATCGGCATCGCCACTACAGCCCTCACCCAGGGGACATGGGACTACATCCTCCGACGTGCCCTTGGAGTCGGGGCCCCGGCGACCCTTCCTGACCTCCTCGCCCTAGCACAGAGGCACGTGCGCTGCGAGGAGAATACAATGGCCCTGGGCTACGCGGTTGGAGCCGATCAGTCCGACCATAAGAGATCTACCGACCACAGTGAGAGGGTCAGAGCAAGCGGCAATGACGCGACGAAGATTGCCTTAACCACTCTGAGAAGGAGAGGGACAATTATCGCCAATACACGCCCCTAATGGCTCCACCTGACTAGATCCTAATGGAAATCCACGATGAGCCATTTCTCAAGTGGCCTCCTCGGATGAAGTCAGATCTAAGCATGAGGAGCAAGAAGAAGTATTGCCTTTATCACTGCGACCATGGCCATGACACCACAAACTGCATCAACTTGAGGGACGCCATCGAGGACCTCATCCGGAGGGGACTCCTCGACAAGTTCCTCGCCAAAGCAGCAGAACGGCGGCAAAAGATGCCCTAGCCAATCGAAAATTGACCCAACGAAAAGGAGATCATGATGATCTCGGGGGGCCTACCGTGGGGGGAGATAGCGCGAGCAGGAGGCGACGATATGCGACGGTCGTCCGCACTGCGGACTGAAGCGACAAAACCCAACATGGGATTTCCACCCCGGGCCATCTAGGAGATCCCATTGTCTTCTCTGAGGATGACCTAGACGGTGTGACCATACCCCACTCCGATACTTTGGTGGTCTCGACCACAATCAGCCACTGTACTGTGCATCGCATTCTAGTGGATAATGGGAGCAGATCTGACGTTATTGCCTGCAACTGCCTTGTACTCATGGGTGTGGATATGTCTCGACTCGTACCATTGCACACATCGCTATATGGATTTTCTGGCACGACCATCCACCCAGAAGGATGCATCTCACTCCCGATCACTTTTGGGACTGCACCGAAAGAGGTAACCTTCCTCGTCAAATTTACCGTAGTTCGCATGATGACAGGATATAACGCCATCGTTGGCTGAGGGATCCTCGGCACGCTTCGAGGTGTTCCCTCCTCTTACATTTCCCACTCGCACCGCATCATAGTGCATGGCATATGCATCCAAGCAAGTGTCAAACAACAAGCGATGGCGCGCGGCGATCTTGCCGGACGGGCGCTCGTGCCGGACGTGCTGGTGCAGGCGCATTCGGCGTCGCTGGAGATGTGCTTTTATAATGCGACGAAGGGGCCGGCGCTTTTCCCGGCGGAGTACCGGGGCGACATTTTCGCCGCCGAGCATGGTTCGTATAACCGCCATAATCGCACGGGGTACAAGGTCATCCGCGTGCGCATGCGGAACGGCATCCCGACCGGGGAGTACGACGATTTTCTCACCGGCTTCATCGTCGACGACACGTCGGCCTGGGGCCGGCCCGTGGGCGTCGCCGTGGCGCATGACGGCGCGCTGCTGGTGAGCGAGGACGATTGCAGCACGATCTGGCGGGTTTCGTATAGCGCGCCGAAGGCGGGGCGTTGAGCTTTAGAGTGGCTGAGGCCACGCGGATCGGCGCACCTCCACTCTGGACCGCAGAAATCATCGAGCCCATCGCAATGTCCGTTCGCACCTTGTGTTAGGGTGCCCTCGTTGCGCAGCCACGAATGGTGCCCCGGCCCTACTTAAGTTGCTCCATGGCAGCATTTCATTTTTTGGAACCATCCACTTTTTCTTTGACACTTGTTACAGTTTCGTTAAGGTTAAACCGCTAAACGGTCTTGCGCCGTTGGTGATTTAGAGGAACCATGAAAACTGTCTCCAAAAACTACACTCGTAACAACATGGGGAGCATTACTTTGGGCGGCCTGGTGGTGGCTGCCCTCGCGTTGGCCGCGACCGCCAAGGCCGATGATAATCTTTTCGTTTCCGACTTGTACGGAAACTCGATTTCGGAATATACGCCCTCGGGAACGCCGATTGCGAAACCGTTCGCCTCGGGCTCGCAGTTGGGCGATCCGTTCGGCATGGCGATCTCGGGCAACACGATGTACGTGGCCAACTACGCCGCCGACACGATTTCCACCTATAACGCGTCGAGTGGCGCGGTGCTCAACACATCCTTCATCTCCGGCGCGGGCCTGAACCAGCCGGCGGATATCCTGCTGAGCGGCGACACCCTGTTCGTGGCCAACATCGGCGGCAGCAGCACGCCGTATAACGGCAGCGTCTACGCGTTCAACGCGCTGACCGGCGCGATGATCGGCACGGGGCCGCTCGCCACCGGGCTGGATTACTCGGAGTACCTGGCGCTTTCCGGCAACGACCTTTACGTCTCGACCTGGAACTCGGTGACGGAAATCAACGCCACGACGGGCGCGATCATCGGCGGCGGGCCGCTGCTGACCACGGACAATGCTCGCGGCGTCGCCGTCAATGGCAACGATCTTTATGTCGTCGACTCCGCCGACGGCACCGTGACCGCTTATAACGCCACCACGGGTGCGCAACTGGGAAGCCCCTTGATCACGGGCCTCAACGATCCGCGGCAGGTCCGCTACTACAATGGCGACCTGTACGTCTCGGAAGTCGGCAGCAACTCGATCGCCGAGTTCGACGCCACGACCGGCGCGGAGATCGGCACGATCGTCACTTGCGCGGACAATCCCTACAATTTCATTATCACCGACACCGACCCTACGCCCGTGCCGGAGCCCTCGACGTGGGCGCTGCTGTTCGCCGGCGGCCTGATCCTCTTCGTGCGCCTGCGCCAACGTCAGGCGAAGAGCTAGAGCGGCGGCGTTTCGGGTCCTGCGTTCAAGCGTCGTTGGAAGACCGCTGCGGAATTCCGACTTTCCTCGTTCCCACGTTTACTTTTGTCGCTTTGCTAGCTAGTATATACTCTAGAAGCCACTGCATGTGAGTAGGTTACTTTCCTAGCCTTATCTTATTACGTCACCGTTGTGAGTTGAGAGAGCATGACCCGTCCCGTGACTCATTCCGAGCACGAGAGTAAACTGACCACCTGAGACTCAAAGCTGATTTCTCAACTATGCCGATCGACATGTTTCCCTCGCTGGGGACGACTGTGAGCGAGTACTTCTATTTGGGACACGTTTGCCTCTTCAGGAACCCAGTTAGATGTTGAGTCTTGTGTGTCATTGCTGGTTGCATCATCCGCAGAGTCACATCGTCACTTAGAGTCTCAGTTTCAAGTTGAGTCTCGTAGTTGTCCCGCATCACCAACAACTTGGCAAAGACGTGAGGTCTAAGCCAAGGATATAATGTAGGAGAGTTGCTGACTCGACGTCATATATAAACCAACAAACTTGACAGAGGCGTGAGGCCTAAGCCAAGGTTAGAATATGAAATGGGTGTCGACTCGACATCGTGTCGAAGCCGACGAACTTGACAGAGGCGTGAGGCCTAAGCCAAGGGTAGAATATAGAATATGTGTTGACTCGACGTCGTGTCGAAGCCAACGAATTTAGCAGAGGCGTGAGGCCTAAGCCAAGGGTAGAATGTGGGATAGGTGTTGACCCGACGTCCTATCAAAGCCAATGAATTTGGCAGAGGCATGAGGTCTAAGCCAAGGATATAATGTAGGATAGTTGCTGACTCGACGTCATGTCAAAGCCAACAAACTTGACAGAGGCGTGAGGTCTAAGCCATGGTTAGAATATGAAATATGTAACAACCCAGAGTTCAGGGTACCGATAACCCGATACAAGTATCAGACTACTGCTACCAAGAACTGGGGACGCCACCTAAGAGACTGATGAGGCCCCTGAAGGGTTAGTGGGGGTTGTTGAGGAGGCGTATAAACAATTAGAATTACACCGTGCACAATATTAATTGGACCAGGAAATTAAATTAAAGTGCGGAAGTAATTAAAAGAAATACATCAGAGTGGTAATTATAAATGATAGTCCAGAATTTACACAAATGTAGGAGTTTGACAACAACAACAACAGTCCCACTGTACAACTACACGGGGCATACCCCAGATAAAAGTACATCGGGAATGACAAACACGACTGGCACTCTAGGCACAGTCTCCAAAAACACGCGAGGGACCGACAGACGACTGGGATGGCTCACCTGTAGAGAGGAGGGGTGAGTCACAGCTAGACTCGGTAGGGGTCACGCAGATCCCTACCACACACTAAACACACAAGCATACTGTAATAAAGGCAATTAGAGCATGCATTTGAAGCAGTAAATAGGCAATGGCATGATTATACCACAGTTATAACAAAGCAGGAAAATCTATCTAAATAGGTAAACATGCCGATTTACAATTAATTAACAGCATCAGAAGCTAAATCTACCAATAGAGTAAACCTCAGCTAAGCATGTGATAGGAGGAAGGAAGACCACCAGAAAGAAGAAACCAGATGCGTCTACTGACATCTTACACTGTGTCTTAAGCACCTCGCAGTCAAGCTCATGACAAGCGAGTGACACAATAGAACTGCACCGAGTGACTAATCAGAGTAACACTCATCAGCGTCAGTCCAAGCCTCTGATCACGTGTACGCACACTGACCCATCGCCTTGAGCAAGGTCTCTAGCTAGTTTTCCCTCCTAGTAGGACGCTACTAACTATGCGAAAGGCCCACAGAAACTAGCTTACAAACTGTATAATGGGAATACCCCGCCGTGGAGATGGTATCCACTTCATAACGCCCGCTGTAATAGTATTCTTCGAGAGTGAAGCCCAACCCCGGATGTTGAGAAACACGCCTCAATTTTTTGTCTGTGTTGGCAGGATACTAGAGTCTTTGGAATGCTTCTTTCTCTTTGCAAGGCTGGCCAGAGGGGATATTCTGCTTCCAAAACATCATCGTCATTCGGCTTGTAATCAATGTCAACCCTTGAATGGGGACTGATAGGTTCTCAATATCTTTAGGGAGATAACAGTTGATGTCTTCCTGGGTGGGGTGCTCCTCAGTAGTATAGAATAAATTGCTAGGGCCTTCAGACTGTACCACCTCCCATGCCTTGAAGGACTCGACAATGGTAGCATGGAGGCTGAGTATCGACCTGGTGAGACCTTCTAGGATTTCAATGAGGCCATAGTGCTGATCGACCTTGGCTTCATTAGCTCCGGGATAGGCGGCGGGAGGTGTTGCTCTGCCCACATCTCCTGTGCTTGCAATGTGCGAGACTGTCTCGGGGTTGGCATGTCCTGGTGGTGGCGGTGGGAACCAATCATCACCGAAGATGCTTTTGGATGCCCTACCAGGGCTCTTGGCTTTGGAGGTCTTCGATGATAGCTCCGCAAATAGAGAAGCGTCGAGCAGATGACACTCGAACACTTCAAATGGGTGAAGGTCAGCAAATATCCTTTCTTCTTTCCCCTCTTGATTGTATTTGATGCATTGGTGTAGCGTAGAAGGTACCACCATATTTTCGTGTAGCCAAGGATGGGCGAGCAGTGCCTTGTACGAGGTAGTGGAGTTGATGACATGAAACTGCACCCTGGTAGTGAAATCTGCCATAGTGAGGGTGAATTCTGCCACTCCCAGCGGCACTTCAAATTTCTGATTGAAGCTGACAATACGCATATCTCTGACTTTGTCCAGGCGCACATTAAAGTAGTACCTCTGACATATTCTATTTGGCAGGATATTGACAACTGCTCCTGGATCCACCAGAATTCTGTTTAGCTCCCGACCATTTAGTTGTCCCTTCATGTATAGTGGTCTGTTGTGGCTGATAGTGGGGAGTAACATATCCTCCTGAGTGAATGTCACATTGGCCTCCGGCAGTGCTTCAACCAGACATGTCTCATATTGTGTAGGCGTCTGCAAGGCAGTAATGATCGCATGTCGGGTCTCTTCACTCAGGGAGAGGATTTCCCAGATAGTGAACCTCGTCGAGCGCTTCTTAAGTAGCTTCATTATTCTGCTACCAGCTTGGACATTAGACAGCTTTATTTCCTCTACCCACTTAGGCTTGGAAAAGCCTTGAACCACGGACTCTGATGGGCCTGCTTCATCAGACTCTGAGTCTGCACCTTTCTACTGGGTGTCATCCTCTTGTTGTCCCTTCTCACTTGTCGTCGGGCAGGCTTCGTCTTCATCTGGGCACCAGAAGGCTGCTGAGGCTGTGGATGAGTACCCCTGGTTGCAGGGCTGACATCTTGGCATAGCTGCTTGCCCTTTGTCATTTTTTGGAATTCAAAGAAGGAAGGGGCGGCAGCGTTGCCCCCACTCTGATTGTATAAACTTGAGGGAGGAGGAATATGGACTCCCTTGACCTCCGAAGGAGGCATTTTATAGGGTTGCTCTCCCCTGAAAATAATATTGTGGTTGGCGGGCGGCTGGCACCCCCATCTTCAGCTTGAAGGTATTGCATGTGTAACAGCTGCAGCTTCAGCCTGGCTCACCCCGACAACGGGTGTGAAGCATATTTCCTCTTCATCTCCCTCACAGGGAAGATTGCTGGGAGTTCTGTCCATCAAACCACCATTCCACAAATTTTTCCACGATTTTTAGAGTTCATTTACCCCTCTGAAAAATTAGTTCTCAGGTCAGATTCTGTTCTATCCTCTGCAGTCTAGATCTGAGCACCCCATCCATAAAATCAATTTCCCTGTCAAACCATATCAGAAAAAGACACAAAAATTATTCTCACGTTCCTTACTTCCCCCTCATTCACCCATAAAAATTCCAGCACCTAGATCCACCATCTTCCCTTCGGAAGTTAGTTCTTAGGCAGATCTCAATCTGCCCAGTCAGTCCTGAAACAGAGGAGTCCGTCTGTTAAAAATTCCACCAAGGAAAATACAAGGATAGGAAAATTCCTGTAACAATAGGTGTGCGTAGATCTTCGAAGGAGCTTCGCAATGGCGCCAGTCTCACGTCGATCCGACGTCGGAGCTGATCGTAGCAGGCATTCTCGCCGGGTCGCGCAGTGCTGTGGCAGCAAAATAGGTTCGTGGGGAGCAAGCAGCAACGACCCCCAGGCCAGCCGCCTCGCCTCCCACAAGGCGAACCAGCGCGTCTCCCTTCTAGGGATCGTCCCTCCAGGAGTCTCCATCGCAGCGGTACCACTCCCGGCACAATCGGCCCACCGACCAGGATGTGGACCCCCTGATTACCGGCGCGCACTACCACCGGATCTGCCCAAATCGCTGCCCGTCAACCCGAGCCCGCTACTCCCGGGTCCCACGTGTAGCCCTTTACCTCCCTGCGTGGAGTGGGCAGTAATATTCATTGCTGTAATTTAATTAATTACTGTACCGGGAGTATGAAGCTCGGCCGGGGTCGTCTTCCCCACGTCCGGAGCGTGGAGGTATCGTGTTTGCTCCCTCACTCGGCATTTTTCTTATTTCGTATATTTCTACATGCCACTGCTAGAGTGTTAGGTTAATTAGCTCGATACATTTTTATCACCACTGTGAGAGTGAGAGCGTGATCGTCCATTGTCTAGATCTGAGCACGTGAGAGAGCCGATACCCTCGACACATTGCCGATTTCTCAACCATGCAAATCCACGTTTCCCTTACTAGGGATGTCCGCAATCTAGAGTCTCAGGTTCACTGTCCATCCCGCATCAAATATACAGAGGGAGAGAGCCAACCGTCTTGTAGAAAAGAGAATCGGGCAACAAGAAAGGGGCCTTTTCTTTGAGAGAGGAACTAGAGTGAGAAAACCCACCATCTGATTGCCAGGGAGAGCCCAGCACCGGGGAACAAAGGGTGATTCCGATACTCTGTTCTCATTCCCGATAGTAGAGGTGGGCGCCGAACCTTCTTCTTTACCTTCTACTCCCCTCCTCTCTCTGAAAGCTCTCTGCCAGCTTGCTTCTGTAATGTACATGGCGATGATATGAGCCCTAAACCCCTTTCACCTCTCCCTCTACTGCAATCTTCAGCTATTGTTTCTGCTTCATTCTCTAATGTCGAGATGTAACCGGGTAGCTTCGTGCGACAACGTCGGGCTGAATGTAATGGATATTTCCATTTTTTATGATCACGTCTTAAGCCTGAGTCTCTTTCGATTGTATATTGCATTTAACCCCGCATCATCTGCACATTCTATATGGTCGTTGGTTATCCCCTCACCGACGTAAAAAATGCCCTGCGCTATCCCAAAGGGCTACAGTAATGACTCCCCTCCCCGGGGTCCTCTCTATTATGAAGGCCACCTCACATACTTTGTATGCCCGCATGTCCCTCTTTGCCGGAGGCATGTATATAGATACATCTCCCTTCATCATTGGGAGCAGCTTCTCAGTATCTTCCTGCTCATAGCTATGAGCTAGGGAGAAAGGAGTCACCCCTGCATCCTTTATGCTGCATGATGCCCGACTGTTCGATCATTTGCCCCTTTAAATATCCACAGTCTGTATGCTAACCAATTAACATGCTAATCTACTGACCCTCTTGCTAATCTACTAACGCTTATGCCAACCTACTGGGTCCGAATGCTAATTTGCTCACCCTCATGCTAACCCATTAACCAGCTAAACCGTTATTTTGTATAACTAATCGTAGTTGGTCCCTTGGCTGAGTGCACTCTATACATGCATTGCATGCGACTGATTTTCTTGATGGTTTAGTGGCCCAGGGGGGGGGAGAACATTCCCATCGATGTTTCTAAGTCACCACAGGGTCTAAAGGGACATGTCCTCTAGTGACATGCATCTCTGTAGGCCGCTAGAAGGTGAACATTAATAGGGCTCCTAGCCCAATATTAAACCCACTACTCTGAGGGGAATAGTGGTGGCCATGGGTTGTGTGGCCCTCGTAGGCTAGCCCTCGGGGTTTCCTCCCTCACTGGTCATCCCTTTTAATCGTGTTTCGGCCCATGGAAAATTGGTGCCCCTCGTAAGCTAGCCCTCGGGGTATTCCATCCATCTGATTCTGTCGGCCGCTGTTGTGCCACCCAATATTAAGGAGCTTACTCTAGTTATGTGAGTATGTCTCCGCTTCTCCCCCGCAATCCTCTGGGTATGAGGAGATGCTGCCCAAATTTCATCAGACTCGGCTAATTAATTACCCTTACGATTTGGGCTTAATGAGATATGTCTCCAAAATAACAAGTTTCTATGCTTGAGTATGAACCTCGCACGAGCTCTGACCCTACTTTTAGGGCATCCATGACCTCAATCCATCCATCAATTAACTCAATTAATGTCAAAATACCCACAAATAGCTTGATAGCTCAAACAAACTATAAAAAAACCTAAAAATTTGACTAATCCAGTGCGGCCTTAATCCGACGCACCTTAATACGGCACGGTACCCCACTGCGCCCATTTAACACTACGCTTAAATTCACCAAATTTTAAATTGCTTCCACCCGACGCGGCCTAATTCGGCGCGCACTGGGCGGACTGCGCCGGTTAAGCCCATGTGCCTCCCCCACGCCATTCTAACCCTGTACCTACGTTACCTCGTGCTGTGGAATGCTTTACCTATGCCTAGTCGCGTCAGTTTTGAATAAAACACCCCCTTTTGCACCGTTTTAACTCCTCACTCATCCTCAAGTTGACCCTCGCCTCCCATGGCAGGGGCTGATCAACATAATCAACCGTAGGTTGAGTAAAAAGTGCTATTTAAGTTCAAGCTATCTATCATCATGCTTTGTCAATGCATGCATCATGCCAAACATATGCCTATACTTTCCACACTAATGTCTGCTCGCCTGGTCGAGTCCTCGGTATCTTAAATGGCACTGACAGAAGGTCAGGTCACGCCCGACTGGAAGCTTTCACTATGTGTGATAGTGGTCTTCAGACCTACGTTCTCTGCCTCGTATCGGGGTTCGAATTCAATGAATTATGCTTGCTCTACATAATTAAGAAAATAACAAATGAACTATTTCATGTGACCTTGAAAATTTCATCATCGCATGCATTCTCTTGCATTCTATTTCAGTCTCGGACGACTCGTTATCTCGATAATTAATCAATGATTTTTCTCCTTATTGGAGGATGTAATTAACGCCATAACCTTTATGGTATGACAAACTTCTGGTCCCGACATGAATCTTACTTTCGCCTGACGTGGGTCAAATTGAGTGCATAATAAACTCATCACTCAGTGACTGGCACGCCCTAAATAAAACAAACAATAATAAAATCCATCCCTCACAAGGGGATAGGAAGATGGGCGAGATACTCAGCGATGGCAAATCCCTTGACTGCCTTCTGAACGATGAATGTGATATCAAACTGAGAGAGGAAGCTTTGCCAGCGAGCTAACCTACTAGAAAGGACAGGCTTTTCTAAGAGATAGCAGATTGGGTCCATTCTAGAGATCAATCTAACTGGGTGGGCTAAGAAATAGTGTTTGAGCTTCTGAGCTACCCATACTAAGGTGGCACAAGTCTTTTCCATGGTGGTGTATTTGGTCTCTGTCAGGTTGAATAACCTAGAGAGATAATAAGCTGGCCGCTCTTTTCCTTTATCGTCTACTTGTGCTAAAACCGCCCCTAGGGAGTCCTCAATGACCGAAATGTATAGGATCAGGGGTTTCCCAGGGACAGGAGGTTGCAAACTCGGGGGATTGGATAGATAGACTTTCTAGTCCTCATAGGCCTTCTGACAATCTTCATTCCATTCAAATTTTACCCCCGCCCTTAGCAATTCGTAGAATGGATGGCACCCCTGAGAATGTTGGGATATGAGTCTTCTAATAAATTATAATCGTCCAATCAGTCCTCGAAGTTTCATGATATTCTTGGGTGGAGGCATGTCCATGATGGCCTTTGCTTTATTAGGATCAGTCTAGATGGATTCTCACCCATCTTGAGGAAACAATCGTAGGAAAGTACATCAGGGGCACTACCATTATCGTCTAATATCCTATCTACGTTTCAATGGTTTATAGTAGCTGATACGACTAGGGCATCGTCGTGTGGGGTTGTTAACCCTTTCAGGTCCTGGTCGAAGAATACCAGGGCCTACTATTCGCTCGCCTGTGGGGTTTTAGGGGGCTCGGAGGCCCGGCTCGCCCGCTCGGCGTGACGCTTCCTTCCTCGGCTGCTATCTCCACCTGATGCTGCTCCTCCAGTGATGACGTTGATGTGGACCCCGCAAGGGAGGTTGTCGATTTCCTCGGGGGTGCTACGGTCCTCCTTCTGCCCGGATACGTACCGGGACAAGTGCCCCTGATAGACAAGATGCTCGATCTCATCCTGAAGTTGGTGGCAGTCGCCGGTGTGGTGTCCATGGTCGCTGTGCAATAGGCAGTGCTTGCGGCGGTTGCGATGCTTTGCCTTCATAGGCTCGGGTTGTCGGAGGAGGCCCGAGCCTTTGATGTCCTCGTAAATTTCGTAAATAGGAGCGGTCAAAGGGGTATACCACTCGTACTTCCGATAGGGTTCTTTGTGGTCCCCGTCCTGGTTTCGTCACTTTCCTTGGCCCGAGCCTTGCTCGGGCGATCGTTTCTTGTCCCCCTCCCGACCCGAGACCGTCTTGCCGCGGCAGGCGGTGAGGACTTCCTCACACTCGGTGTGGCACAGGGCCAAGGTTACTAGCTCGGCAAGGGAGGTGGGAGGGTGGAGGATGAGTTCCCGTCGGAGATTCTCATTGCGTCTGCCCCCCGGTCAACGCGGTTATGGCCGAGGCCACATCTAGGCGGGGGATCCGCAGGGCCTCCGATTTAAATCGGTTGATGTAGGCCCGAAGCTTCTCCCCCTATTCCTATTTGAGAGCGAACAGCCCCGCTACCGACCTGGGAGGACCGCTGCCGGCGATGCTCTCCTTGAAGACTCGCCCAAATTGCTTGAAGTCCCGGATGCTACCTGGGGCGAGGGCTCTGAACCAAGCTTGAGCGCCTTGGACCAGAGTGGTCACGAATGCTCGGCACTTGATGGCGTCGGAAGTCCCGTGAAGAGTCATCAGGGCATCGAAACTGTCATAGTGGTCGGCCGGGTCTCCCTGGCCATCGTATGACTTGAAGGTCAGAAGTGAGATCCTGGGGGAGATCTCTGCCTTCAAGACATGGTTAGAGAACGGAGATCGCTCCTCGTCCTCCACGGTAGAGGTCTTTTGCAAGGCATGGAGGGCGCACTCTTGCTCTGCGAAATGCCACTCAAAGTCTCACAGTCAGAGGGACAACTCTGGTTGTCGCTGGGTCGAGGGGCTGTAAAGGCGCAACTGGATGCTGCCTCGACGCCCCTCGAAGGCCTGTGTCTCCGGAGGCAGCTGGCGCGCTCCGGACTTCTCTCTCCTTTGGGTAGAAGAGGCTTCTTGCTCCGGGGGTGGGGCTTGCGATGGTCCACCTGACCAGTTGCGAATTATCTGCCGTCCCCGGAGGATAAAATGGCCCCCTGCGGTTTGCAAGGAAGCATCTCCATGGGGGGGGCTCACCCGGGGAAGTCGCGAATGCTCCTCCCTGGCCGCTTGGGTCCTCATTAGATCAATAAGGCTATCCAATTTTGTGTTGAGGGTTTAGAGGGGGTCCGTGCTTCCGGTAGGGGGTTGCCCCTCCACTGTGGGTGGGGGTAGGTCGTCGGTTGGGTCACTGGCGGGAGATGGGGTGTTCCCCGTAGGATGGGAAGGTGCGCGGATTAAGCAACTAAATAACGCCCCTCTAAGTGGCGTCAATTTTATCCGGATAAGACGGCCGCGGCGCCCCTTCTTCCTCCGGCTGCAGACGGCGGACCGACGGCGGTGGCGTGGTGATCGTGGCGGTGGTTTTCTTGCGACTTGGGGCGTGGGGTTCGTGGGTTTAAAAGCTTGATTTCAAGATCGGTGACGATCTGGCGACTTTCGGCCTTCTCTGAGGTAGGGAGATGGATCTCTACACTCTTTACTGCTTTCCCCGTGATTTTTAGGCCAAGGAGAGGTCGAGAGGGGTATTTTTAAGCCGGGTAGGATAAATTCCATGATTTAGGGTTGAGCGCCGGTTCTCTCGTTCCGTGGAGTTTCTGACCGATCCGAGGGCATAGATACATGCTAGGAGGGTTGGAGATGGATTCCCCCTTGTTTCCCCCATCATCGGGCGATGATCGAGGCGTGGATCGGAGTTTTTGGGTGTTTCCCACCGATTTCGTGCTCAGGAGAGCCTTGCGGCCCTTCCAGGGATTGCTTGGCTCCCTTGGCGGTCTCCAGGAGACCGCTTGACAACACTGTATTGTCGGCAGGCCTTAGCGGTCTGCCCGAGACCGCTAGGCTCGGTGAGGCGGTCACACGAGAGACCGCTTGCCCCGAATTAGCGGTCACCAGGCAACCGTTTTTCCCATTTTGACCGTTGCGTCCTCGGGGCGCGTGTTTTCAACCATTGGGAGTCACGTGTCGGCAAACGAGTCAGGGTATGACCATTTATCGTTGCCTTGCGGTCCAACGAGGACCGTTTGGCTGGGCTGGCGGTCTGGCAATAGACCGCTAGGCTCTCAAGCGTGGCTCATTCCCCTGCGGTCAGGGCTTGACCGTTAGGCTGAGCCTTGCGGTCCAAAGAGGACCGCTAGGCCTGCCATGTTGTCTTGGAAAGACCGCTAGGCTCGGGGGAGGTCCTGAGAGGGCCGCCGCCCTGTTTCTTCTCGATCAGTGATTTTCGTGAGTCGAGTCTCACCTCTAGTGACCTGTCCACTAGTCGTAGCTTTCCTGCCCACGCGGGTGCGGACCCACTCAGGAGTGGTGGAGAGCGTGACCCGGTGAGAGACGATTTTTATGTTGGTTTCCGTAGGGCCCCTTGCCTTTGCAGCCCGAATCTGACTGGGAAAAAATCAACTAGAGGACCCGGCCTAGAGCAGATGGTCTGTGTGTGCACATGCAGTTGGGGGCAGAGGATGCGCGCTGACAAGCGTGACCCCAACTAGTCCTTGTTGTGGTACTTGTTGCGTGTCTCAGTTTCCGCCTGGGGCGAATAGGGAGACACTTGGGACGTAGTGTAAGACGTCAGGGGATGCATCCGGTCGTTCTTCTAGTGGGTAGAGCTCATGTCTCCTAGCAGGTGCAGACTTGTGTTTCATCGGACCGAGATTGGTTTGTACGGTACGGCTAGTGTAGATAGCTTTTCCATTTATTTATTATTACTTGTTGGTTCCACCGTACCCTCGTTAAGTAGTGTTGCCTTCCGTGCTTGCTCGCGTCTTTCACCTTGTTTCTTTCGTGCGAGGTGGGGGCCCGCGGGATCCCTATTGAGCCTATGAAATGAGGCTCACCCATGTGTTTTCAGGTGAGGCGGGTTCGTCAAGAGGCGCGTCCGAGATTCCTCATGGTTCGTTCGACGAGGGTTAGTTGCCAGTTGCCCGAGTCGGGGTATGTTTCGTGTACTTGTACTTCTCTTCTGTTGACTGTACTTATTTTTTGACATGAGATGTACTGGACCTTGTAGCAGTTTAGTTATTTAGATCGCCAAACACGGGAAACCTCTGAGGAGATGTTCCTTGAGGCGTGGGCTTCAGAGTTCCGCTCATCATGCTGAACGGGCTCTAGGCCACCTCTAGGAGGAAGGCTCCGATCGAGTGTGAACAGTCTTGGACGACCCAGACTATGCCGCATAGCTACACACCAGGGGAATGAAACAAGCTTTTCCTTTTTTTTATTCATGCCAAACAAAGATGACCCTGAAGCGGCCAATACATGGTGAACGAAAGGTAAATGCAATAAAAGGGGAAAAGGCTACAGAGAAAGCTAGACACGGTGGGGAAGGGAACGGAGCGTTGGCTCCTCCCCCTTCTTCTCTTCTTCTCTCTTCGCACAGACGACGGTGGGTGGAGTAGCAAGGTCTCCTCTCTTCTTCTCTTCTTTTCTCAGATGGTGGCCATCGAGGGAGCGGCGAAGGGGAGCAGGAAAGCCAGAGAGCCAACCTCTTCCTCCAGCCAGAGAGCCTCTCTCCCTTTTTCTTTCATCACAATGGGCTTTTATACATCTACTGGCGTGGATGCCTACTGACGGTGGGAGTCAGTTCGAGGTTGACCCCAGTCTTGTCCCGGACAGATGGATGTCTGCATGCTTTCACCAGAGGGCGACACCTAAGCTAGGTCCAGGCTGGTTCGACACGATCCCGCTGCGCACCAAGGGTCACAGATAGTGACCGGTGTGTTTGCTGCTGTTGGTACCAGTCCGAAGGCTGGAACTCATCACCGGGTAGAGAGGAAAGGGTGTTGCACTGGGTGGAGGGCTTAATAGGTGTGCCGCTGGAGGGGCTTGAAGGGTGTGCTGTTGGAGAGGCACTGAAAGCTTGCCGTTGAAAGGGGAGGCGCAAGTGTGCCATTGGAAGAGGGCACAAGCGTGCTGTTGGAAGGGGGCACAAGTGTGCCATTTAGAGGGCATCACACTGTGCCATTGGAAGGGGGGCACAAGTGTGCCGTTGAAAGGGGGCACAAGTATGCCATTGGAAGGGGGCACAAGCATGCCGTTGGAAGGGGGCACAAGTGTGTCATTGAGAGGGCATCTCAGTGTGCCATTGGGAGGGCATCACAGGTGTGCCATTGGAGGGGCACTTGGAAGTGTGCCGCTAGAAGGGCTTTGACTTTTTTCTCCAAGGACTCAAAAACTGTGAGTTTCCTGGGGCATTCTTCCCCGCCAGGGACCCGAAGGTGGGTTTGTGACAGTGTATAAATTCAGGAGGGTGTCATGCCTCTTCCTTGTCATTTAATACGCTCGTGCAAAGGTGAGAACCTATCGGGCGGCAGCATTCCTTGGAGTTTCCTTCCTTCAGTCCCATTTCTGACTCGGAAGCCTGGGGAGTGCGGGCGTGAAATTTTATGCGTCCACAGGTGCTTTCCGCATGCCAACCCAGTCCTCTTCTTGTCTCTGGGAAAGAGGAGATGGGGTTGACCAGATGGTTGGGCTAGGGCCGGAAGGGGGTTCTGAATAATGCCCATGTTCGGTTGCTGTTGTGGGGCCTACTGAGGCTGCTACTATTGCTGTGGTTGTTGTTGTGATTGTTGTTGTTGGAACTGTGGTCTAGGAGGAGGTCTCCTGGCCTCTAGGATGGTGATGTATCACCTCATTTAATCCCAGTCAATCTCACCTTCATCATTCATATCATAAATATAATCTTTGAAATGGAAGCAGTTTTCCACGGTATGACCCGACTGTCTAGGGAAAACATAGTATCTAGAAGTGTCAACATTCGGGGGCCATACAAGTCTTTCCTTGGGCAGGGTGAGTGCGTTGGCAGCCATGAGGCATGGCATGTATTGCATTCATTTTTCCTTTTGTGTCTTTCCGCCTATTTAATAAGGCTTACCATTTGACCAAGAATCAAGAACTGGTCATTTCCTAACTTGCTACAGGCAAGCGGTTAAGCCTAAAAGAGATTTAATCTATTTTCTTATTTTTATGTGTGCAGGGACAGGTTGAAGACAAGATTCAGCATTTCCATCTCTGCACGGTCCTTTGGCGACGGTTTCACGCTCTCCAACGGCCAACAGAAGATCGTTCCATTCCTCAAACAATCTCATCAAGACTGCTTACAATTTCCAGAACTTTCAAGTTTCAACGGTCTCTACTAGACCATTCATAAATCCACACGGTCCAGTTCTGGCCGTTCAAACCTATCCACGGTCCTTCGATAGGCCGTTCCATTCTCCAAAGGCTCCTGCTCTTAACCCTTCGGTTGATCTGTTACGTGGCCCCCGTCTGGCCGTTTATCTCTCTGAGAGCAGTTGGACGTTAACCGTGCATCCAACTGAGCGGTCTAAGACCACGTTCATCATGAGACCCTATCTCAAATTCACTCAATCACAAGGAAGAAAAGGCCAAACTCAAATCAATCCAATCATCCAATTTTATTCATTCAAATGCAAACATTTCCAGCATAGGGTTTCCATGCATAAACATCACGAAAAGAAAATCAATCTGTTCTCAGCCGGGCATCTCCGTGAGGCCTAATCTCTCTCAACTCTCTTACATACATCTGGTACTCCTCTGGCGTCTCTGCCACCTCCATCGGTAGGGTACGCACCCTGCTAACCTCCCACATGATTAGGGTGCTTCTGACCGCCTGCTCGTCCTCCTCTGTCCCAAACCTCCTCGCCTGTAGTGCGGGAAGATGGGGTAGCACGAGAACCATAGTCCGGGGTAGTCCGACCTATAGGAAACACCTGTGGGGGCTATACATTGCCAGGACGGTGTCTCCCACGAGCCTCAAGTCCAGTCCAGGCCTCCTAGGAAGCCTGAGAGTAGTGCCATGTAGAGAAGAAGGGTGCATCATGAATCGGTCCAGGGGCAAGGTGTTGATGTAAAGACGCCACTCATCCCTCATCTTCTTATCGGCTGTCCTACACTCGACCTATGGAGAAAATCTGAAGGCACCACATATGAAGAAGAGTGGGTGGCTCCCAAAGATCCGGCTAACAGTGGAAACATCCTCCCTTGGCAAGAACTTCATTCTAACACCCATCCAACACTCTAAGAGAATCATAGAGCCAAACAATGGACACCCTAGAGCTGCAGAGCTGAGACCCTCATATAGGTAAGCAAGGACGGCCTGGGAAATGGATAGACCCTGCCACAGACCACTGATGGTGCTAAGGATAGGGATATCTAAGACATGGTCGGCAGAGGGAAAGAGAATGGCCCTACACAAGCAAATAGAAGCGGCCTTAGCTATGGCCTCATCCCACCCACATTTGTTCTTACAATGTGCTATCACCCATTGACTAAGGGGTAGTAGATAGATCTGGTGTGGGCCCACTATGATGCGGATGTCCTTGCTACTAGGGATAAACTCCCCTAAGATGAGGGCAGGATCCACAGGGGCAACAGTATGGTAGACTATGTCCTCCTCACTCACTTTGGACCTAGGGAAAGACAAGTAGGTCTCTACCTCCTCTAGAAGGATGGTGGCTTCAAAAGATGGGAAGATAAAGGTGTGGGTCTGAGGGTGCCATATCTCTACCAAGATTGAAATGCTATACCAATCCAGGGACAGCTTGGGGTAGTTCTTGTCCAATACTAGGAGAGGATGTAGGGAAGACTGCTATGTCTTTAAGGACATCATTGAAGGAATGGTGAAGAAAGATGAAATAGAGTTGGGGGAGTACAAGGTGGACCTTCCCCAACCACATGAAGCCCCTCTGAGGAGGGCAGGAGTCAACAAGATCTCCCTATACTAGGCATTGCCTGAGGAGATCTCTAAAGCAAGTACACGGCGCACCTATGAAACTCACTTCCTAGAGCCCGTGAAAGAGTAATAGGGATGGCAGTAGGCCCCTGCAAAGAGCAAGAAGAAGAGGGCACCTCGCCCGAAAGTGGGGGCACATGTGCGTGGCGTCATTCCACAACCCGCTCCACCAATAGCAACACCAGTGTGGGCCACTCCACCTACAGTAATCAGAATAACCACTCATAATCGGAGGAGGCAAATTCCATTGCCAATGATGAAAGAAGTCAGCCCCAGGGCTCGGAAGCTACAGAATTATATAGATGGGCTAGATGACTATGTACAGCCCGAACTGAAGCCCTTGCTGATACGGGACCATGTCCCATGGCAAGAATTGGAGCAGCTCTCTCTCGAGCAGAAGGAAGAAGCTGATGCAGCATCTGCTAAGGATGGCAGCCTGTTCTGGGGGTAGACGCTTGCTGAAGCAAAAAAGAAGAAACGAAAGGCCCCTAAGGCCAATAAGGTGTAGGTTGTTTCCTGCAACACCCTGTCAGCACTCTTTAACCTGCCCGGTGATGAGGACGAAGAGGAAATCTGCTTCACACCCCCTGCCAAGGGAGGCAAGGCCGAAGCTGCAACTGCTACACATGCGACCCGGTCAGGCCGAAAATGGGGGTGCCAGCTGCCTCCCAACCACAATATCATATTCAGGGGAGAGTAACCCTACAAGACACCTCCCTCGGAGGTCAAGGGAGTCCAAATCCCTCCTCCGTTGGGCCTCTACAGCAAGAGTGGGGGCAAGACAGCCCCTTCCTTTTTGGAATTTGTCAAAATGTCCAAGGGGAAGCAACTATGCCAGGAGCCTAACCCTGCACCCGGGAACGCTCACCCGCAGCCATTGCAGTCTTTTGAAGCCCTGGATCCAGAGGAAGCTTGCCCTACAGCAACTGATGATGGGCAACAAGAGTCTAGCACCAAGCAGAAAGGCACCGAATTTGAGCCGGATGAGGCAGGTCCATCAGGGGCCGCAGTTCAGGACTCTCTCAAGCCCAGATGGGCGGAAGAAATGAAACTTTCAAATGTCCGAGCTGGGAGCTGAATAATGAAGCTACTCAAGAAGCTCCCTGCTAGATTTACAATTTGGGAGATCCTCTCTTTGAGTGAAGAGACCAGGCAGGCGATCATCACTGCTCTGCAGACGCCTGCCCACTTCGAGATGTGTTTGGCCGAAGTGCTGCCAGAAGCCAGCATGACCTTCACTCAAGAAGACATCCTGCTCCCTACTATCAGCCACAACAGGCCACTGTACATGAAGGGGCACCTGAATGGACGGGAGCTGAATAGGATTCTAATTGACCCTGGTGCAGTAGTCAATATTCTGCCATACAGAATATACGGGAGGCACCACTTCAACATGCATCTTAAGAAGGTTGGAGATATGCGTATTGCCGGCTTCAATAAAAAATGAAAGGTGTCACTCGGAGTAGCAGAATTCACGCTCACTCTGGCAGATTTTACTACGAAGGTGCAGTTCCATGTCATTGACTTCTGCACTTCATATAAGGCGCTGCTCGATCGCCCGTGGCTGCATGAAAACATGGTGGTGCCCTCCACGCTCCACCAATGCATCAAATACAGTCTCGAAGGGAAGGAGGATCCGGTAGTTGGATCTATTCACCCCCCTCTAGATCCACGTTCTACAAGGAAGACCGCGTCCATCTAACTCTAACAGGTTTTTGCTCTCATCAGCATGTGCTGGAGAGTGCTTTTTGTCATGATGTTGGTCTCAGTTGTGATGCACTAGGCATAGTTTACCAGTAGGTGTGAATCTGTGGTGCAACATTTGCATTTTTTCGTGGTTTGCTCAGGTGGCTGATGGAAATTATCATTAGTGTGATGGCCGTGCATGTTCTCCAGAGGAGATTAATGTTGTTTTGGCCGTTCCAACTTGAGGTTTGATCAGCCCCTAAGTTGTTAAGGTTGTGTTTTGAGGTGGTTGTTTAGATGCCTTGTTTGAGAGAGTGCTCAGGCGAACCTAGGATTTCCTTCCTGGTGAGCTGTTGTTAGGCGACCTTGATCTTTCTCATCTTGTCTTGACACGTCATTCTGAGTTGAACCTTGGAAGTGCTATCTCAGTAAGGCCTTCGTCCTGTGTCGGCTTATGTGTGGATTGTGTTAATTTTGAACCTGATATGCTCTTGTTTCTACGATGGCCTGGCTTTAGACCCAGTTTGTGAGTTAGGGGCCATTGTGCACCGTGTTCGGCGTGCCGTATTTGGCTACTGTTGTGCTGTGAAGGTTCAATAATTATTTTGGGATGTGAGGATAAGTTGAGATTGGTGTTCCTTTTGGCTTGTGTTGTGGCTCTTGACATGATGGTTTGCACTATGGCGACTTGTGATCGATTGTTAGTACAATCAGTACTCGAGGTATTGTACATTGTAGTTTCATGAGTTGTGATGGCGCCGAGCGGTGTGCTGAGATGCGAACGCTGAAGTGTTCATTTTGCCTGTGTGCGTTGTGTTAAGTGCGCCGCAGAAGCGTGCAGGATCATAACCCACAGGTCAAGGATCGAGGTTGGAAGATTCTGACCAGCCGAGAGGATTGTTTCCTCGGTATGAGTTCATCTTGGCTATGTTTGCCTTGATGTATTTAGTTATCGTGCCGTTGCTTGAGGCATTGTGGTTGTAGGCACTGGCAGGTTTTGAGAATTGGGGAAATCTATCAGCGAATGTACTGATTGAGTACCCTTTTCTTTGTCTGCTTTTCTTGGAAGTTATGCTCTCGAGACGTGATCATGGTCCTGGAGATGCATTTTTGAGAGGTTGCTTGTGGGTCCTTGTTGGTAAACTGTGCATAGCTAGTCCCTTTTTAGCTACGTTCAGTTGTAATTGTGTCTTGAAGTGACCCAGCTTGTAGTTGTGTCACATGGTTCTTTGTTGAGAACGGAGCCAGGGATTTTGCAGGTGTTGTTGAGGTTGTGTGTTGGTTTGTTGCTTATGGTCAACATGGGAGAAGTTCCCTGTGAGTCTGAGTTTGGCATTGTGTGAATCGTAATCTTGTCAGTTGGTTGTGCTGTACTCTTCTGCCATGGTAGGGTTAGCATGCAACTCGAATCAGATGTAATGTCTGAGTGAGAACTGACTTGATTGTGCTTATGGTCCAGTGTTGTCATTAGCGTTCACATGCCAATTTCGCTTGTTGTTATGGTGCAAAAGCCGATGGTTGGAGCTGTCAGTTGAGATGGGTGTTTTCCTCATGAGAGCTGATGCTTGTGTTATCTATCGAGTATGAGTTATCGATGGCTATTTTCGTGGCATGGGTCATGTCTCCTTGATATGTGAGACGATAGCGATAATGCCCTATTTGATGTGACACCACCTTGGGGGTGATAGCCACAAGACCGAAGATCCCTCGGACCTAGCAAGCAAGCGATGCGTGGGAATTTCATCTTCAAAATTAAGAACGATGCACAAAACTCACAGGGAAGAACACACCCCCACGGGCAAACCATCGAAGCGCAACACAACCACCTTACCTCCACACGAGTCCTCTGGGGAACAACGCTAGACCAACTCAACCTATAAGGTTCTCTCGCAATCCTGTGCCAATCCAAACCAATCCTCGGACCGCCCGAGGTCCACACAGATAGACAAGTTTGGCATCACCTCAGATTCTCAAGGCTTCCTAGTGCCATAACACGCAATGCACCCCACACAAGGTGAAAACCATCCGACTCCAGCCACGACTCCACTTAACACTGGGGAAGACCTCACCTAGTAGTCCACTCAGGACAACAGCCTCCTTACTCACCAAATGTCGAGCACCCCTCTCAGGGAGCACAATCACATCTCGACCACGAGCACAACTCTACCATCTATCACTACTAACCGCGACAAATCAGACTACTCCACATGGTCAACAATTGGCATCTCAAGAGCCGAGATTCACTCAGCTAACACCACTGAACACCACGTTCCTTATGGCTCTACATAATCAATGGCTCTCACCTTGAAAGCCGAACACATCCAATGCTCATCGGTCATCACCGATCCCACTGCCAAGTCCAATTCTCACTGGTCTCGACTAATGCTCGTGGGACACCAATCATTAACCATTCGAAATCTCACCAACTACAATCACAACATGCCCGGACCAACTCGAGGAACAACACAGTGGTTAAGGAAGCCATCCACCTGACATTGGTCTCATGCCAACCAAGAATCAGTCCTTCCATCAGGTCCTTCATAGATCTAACAATCCAAACTCTGGATGTCTGACTACATTCATCGGCCCATACACTTGCTATCTCTGCACCTGGGCCACACACCGATCAACCACCAATCGCATCTCCTCTGGCTAACCTGCCAATCTAGCTTCTCATGAGAGAAGAAGGAGAATCAACAGGGTCACCCGTACGAACCTTGAACTCCATAATCTCACAAGCCCTAGCACAACACCTCGAAAACCTATCTTGCTAGCAGAACCCCGATCTCACAGACACACTTCAGGGGATTCTTTGGCCAAGGAGACGGTTGTTCCACCTCACAGTTGTCCTATACACACTCGGCAACTCTACAATTCCCATGAACTGCTAACCTACAGAAACCAACACCAAGGGCCCACTTGAATACAACACCGCTCAGGTGAAATAATTACTCACCTCGCACACCAGCCCCATGGACAGCTCCTCTTGAGCCAGGGGAAACCACTGAACTCGGCACAACGATTCAAACAAAGACACCATGAGAAACACCGAGTTCCAAACTCTCCTAAATCACGGCAAGGCCAAGGTCACAATCCACATCCACCACATCACTCACCTAGACCCGAGCATCGGCCCATCGGATGACCAGCACACCAACCACCCATTCTCCGGGTTCCAAGACAACTCAAATAGCTCCTTCAACCATACATGACTACCCTACGAAATCTCTTTCATAACCAAGACAATACTCCCGGCCCTTCCGGGTCGGTTAAAATGCCATCGCGACTCCGAGCAACATCCGCTGGCGTCTCGCGCTAATGGAAACCACTTAAAACTGAGGGCAACGCCTCGCCCGACAATATCAAACCTTAAATACATCTGACCAAGGTCACAGTCCAAGTCCTGATCCACGACCTTATCTTAGTTTCCAACGGGTCCCCAACTGACATCTCTGCCACACACCCAACACGTGGATCCACACAACTGCTGGGTGCAAGGGTGTAACACCCTGGATTTTAGGATGTTCACCCTACATATAGGTAGGCAAAAATTGTTGCCAACAAATGCCCCCCCACGGAGCGCTCGTCGAAGCCGAAGGCGGAGGGGGACGGTCCGTGCTCTCCGTCATTTTTTATTTCTCTTGAGTCTTCGTGACATGGGGAGATCATTACAGGACTACACATCACTGCTCGATTGCTTTTCGGAAGGCTGAGAGTTAGTGCAGGCTTGTCTCAGTGAGACCCACCAGTCTAGGACTGATATAGGCCTATCTTGGTGAGGCACTTTGACATGAAGTTGATGTTGACCAACCCTTAGGGTATATTGGCCAAAGCTAATGTACACCGTCCCCTAGGACATTTTTTTATTGGCCTGAAATTGGATGCTGGCCAATCTTTAGGGGTGCACTAGCAAAAGTTGATATGGACCGGCCCTTATGGCATATTGATTCGAAGTTGATGCAAGCCTGCCTCGGAGAGGCTTGTTGGCCTACAGTTAATGTAGACCTGCCTCGGCGTGGTTTGCTGGCCCAATGTTGCTACGGACCTGCCTCGGCGAGGCTTGTTGGCCCGGAATTGGTGCAGGCCTGCTTCGGAGAGACTTGTTGGCCTAGAGTTGATGTGGACCCGCCCTTAGGACATATTGATCCGAAGTTGAGGCGGCCTGCCTCGGTGAGGCTTGTTGGCCCGGAGTGGATGTAGGCCTGTCTTGAACAGGTGCATCCATCTGAGTTGTTGTCAATTGACTGTTAAGTTGTAATAGCTGGCGACTGACATTGGCTGACCCTTGGGGGTGCGTTGACCAAAAGTCATTGTGTCGGCTGACCGCTGAAGTATCATTGAAGATGTGTCGGCTGACCACTGAGGTGCGTAGCCAAACATGTTGATATGTCGGCTGACCGCTGAGGTATCTCGCCGAATGTTGAAGCTGGCTAATTGCTGACTTGTGATAGCTAGAATTGACGTAGACCAGCCCTTAGGGCGTGCTCGTCTAGGTTGATGTTGGCCGTGCACGGGCAGAGGCAAATACCATCTAGCGCAGACTTGAACACAGTACCACCCTGGGCAAGGGTTTCGTAACTTGCACATCAAAATTTTGTACATTTCATTTTGTTTGGAAAGGGCACTCATTAGCTTCTGTCTCCTTTCCTTGTTTTAGCTTCAACTGGTGAGGCTTCATAGTTGCCTCAGAGTTTCCTAACTTTTGGGATGAAGTGGCCAAATGGTCCTCAACTTGGTGTAGTATTGCCAGATGCATGCATTTGGACTCCTTCAAGACGCCTGGATGACTGAGTTTGCATCTTTATGGGAGGAGTTCGCCCGCCTTCACGCTATTCAGGAGTGCAGGCCGGGGACTCAGTTGATGATTCAGCAGGAGGAGCAGTAGTTTTGCAGACTTCGGGCGACCCAGGCTGAGGTGAGTGCCCAGGTCGAGGACGCTCATAAGCGCGAGCAGGTGGTCTCCCGAAGAGTGGAGGAGCTTTTACGAGGGTCCGGAAGACCGAAGAGCGCAATCTTGCGCGTGCCGATGTAGATTCTCCACCATAGGCTTGAGGGGCTCCAAGAGCTCTTGCGAGAGGTCCGAGAGATCGAGGAGCGCAGTCTTGCGCTTGCCGATGTAGACTCTTCGTCGTAGACTTGAGAGGAAGCTCTTCAGGTGAGACTCGCCTTGTTGACCTAAGGAGGAACGAGTCTAGTGCTTGATGGGTTTTGATACATTCTTGTACACAGGGCTTTTGCGCTTTGCCCGTTCTTGTCTGAGTTAGCCCCAGAGATTGTCTCGGACTCCTTTCTTTGATGACGTCAATGAATTGATTGACATGATTGATAATAGACATCGTCACGCCACATCCGGGTTCTATCTTCCGCTGGCTCGGGGCGTGACACATGGTGGTGAGTTTATTGTGCGGTAGGACTACTTTGAAATTGAAGAACATAGCAGACATTAGATTTCTAGGACCCTGATTTGGGTAGAACAAATCGGACAACTTACTCTGATACCAAATCTGATGTGGGACAAACCTGGTCGAGACACGGGACCCTAAGCCAGCAATCAACAAGCGCAAGTCGTCTAAGCGACAAGGCAAACATGCACGTGAGTCATAGACTCCATCGGACTAGAAGTGATGGTTCGACGAGCTATGGCTCGCGAGGAAGCTGGACACGGTCCGAGCAACGAGGAGAGTGGTAGCTAACCACCCGGGGAATAATGTAGTGGGCACTGGATTTAGCCGGGTGGACCAATACCGAGGGCATCGGTTCAGATGTACACTCACTCACCGGCAGCAAGAACTCACAGAACGGTGGAAAATATGGATCAGGCACTCCTCACACGGTGCTGCAATTGGAACTAATACTAGTCGAGCAAGGTGGAGTGGCAGTCGCACGTACCTAGCCCGTCCGAAGGACCGGCTCCGGTTAGAGACGAGGGCGAGCCCGGGAGCGTACGCACCCAGCGAACATGCTACGTCGAGGAAGCTTGGCGACGATCCCTGCTAGTACAATGACTACACTCCGCGCAGGGAGGGGTTCATGGGGAGGGGAAAATAGTTACATGCACTACCCTCACGTAGGAGGGGGGATTGCAGGGAGGAGAAACAAGTTATCCATCGTACACCAAGCTCGGACGTCCAATCGAGCTGTAGTCAATGCCTGGACGAAGCCCGAGGGATGCTGAAGGATGCCTGAGGGTCTGGCGCAAGCTGATGTCACTGGATGGAGACGGCAGCCACAGCTGTAGGCATGTGTAATTCTATCGCGTAGGACTAGTTAGCACGGTCGTGGTGCGTCGGTCGGTACGAGCGCTGTACAACCCCAAACATGACGGGACCAAGTCATGGACAGTTCTGACAAGGAGATCTACGAACCCTCAGAAGATGGCAGCCGTCTGATCACCTCGCTGGACATGGTCGCAGGAATGGTTGGCATCAGGTTCCTGGGTGAACAATAGGATAGGACGCTGATGGTCATGGGGAACTTCTAGTGCTGACATCGGAACGAGACGAAACCACTTGCGTTGGTTTTGTTTCATCAACAGACACAACTTTGCTGAAGACTACATGACCTGAAATAGAGAGGAGGAGGGGGTGTCGGTGCCGACATGGCAGCAATCTGCCCTAGGTGAATAGGGGACTCCAGGTCTGGCGCGACTGAGGGAGATTAGATGCCTTGGACGGAGGTGTTGTCTAAACCAAGCAAGACCACCTCTAGTTTGTTGGCACTTGGGAGAAGAAGAACTCTCGTGAAGAGAGTTCTGATTGATTCACGCAGGGGTAGGCGGTGGAGCTGCTACCAAATGGTACTCAGGTTCAGACTCGAATCTCACGTAGTTGCACAAGAATGGACGACGCGAATGGAGCCGAGGTTAGATCATAGCGGGACCACCTCTAGAGCGAAGCTGGCTCGATGAAGAATGAATCCACAGAAGACAACTTTGTCTAGTTTGCACTATGGATGCCAGGGTAGCCTCTACAAATCAAGCTTCACAATCTGCCTCGAATCTCTGAGTAGCAGATCAAGGTTCCAATGATGAGAAGGGGTGGGCGACGTCAGGGGAATTCCCGGCCGCCGTGGACAAATGTGGGAGAGGAGAGGCGCGTTGTGTGTTATTAATGTTATTTATTTATTGCTGGCTCCTTTTTTACTGACGTTGTGTTCTTGTTTTCTTCCTTGTGGTGTACAGGGTGTGATGAGGACCGGGATCAGTTGGTACCTAGTGGTGTCGACTTACAGGGGCCTATTGGACTTTCAGAGGGCCTGGGTGGACATGATGGGATTCGGGGCATTCCTACAGATTGAGCCCATCCAGCTCGACCTGCCCCTTAGTCAGACGTTGTAGGAGAGATGGGACCCAGTGAGCAGGGCATTTCTGATGCCATGGGGGCATATGGTGCCTAGTTTGGAGGACGTAGTCCAGATCACTAGACTACGGGTGGATGGTGAGGCGGTCAACAAGGTCACCTACCCCGACTATAGAGAGAGTGCCCTAGAGCTACTGGGGCTGGAGGCTAGCACCACGGAGAGAGAGAGCAAGACAGTTACTGGGATAGACATCATGGAGGCATTGGGGTTCGTCAATGCTCGTCAACGCGTCGGTGAGAGTATAGTTGAATTCTTGGCGCGGCTGGTGGGAGCTACTCGCGGCGTGTTTTGCCAAGATGCCAGTGATCGGGGGTGAGCGGATCGTGACCTCCAAAGGTTCCTTTTCTTCCTTCTAGGTCGTTTACTGTTGGGCACGAAGAGAGATGACATTCATTGTCGCTTCCTCAAGAGTTTGGCAGACCTAGACTGAGTAGGTCACTATGCATGGGGCTCAGCCCTACTTGCCCACCTGATCGTCGACCAATCTCAGGGGACAGATCAAGAGATGACTGTCTGTGGCTTCGCACCATTCCTCTAGGTAAATGTATTTTATTTATTTATTTATTTATAGTTACCTCTATTTTGTATTTATGCAATTGATTATGCTGATGACATGCGATGGATGCAAGTGTGGAGCTATTACTACTTTCCGATGGGAAGAGCTAGGCAGTGGAACCCGACGGTCGTGCCACTAGCCAGACGGTGGAGGCCGATCATGATTGCGGCGCCACACTCCTACCAGCTTACGTCGCTTTGACGTGAGCTGTCAACGTCTCTCGAGGCCAGGGTATGATGATTTTTTTCTTTTTTTGTATATCTATTTTATTTGCAAAATGTGGAAACTGACACGTGTGATAATACAGGTGGTGTGGAGGCCCTACCTGGGCATGGTCGACACAGGCCAGCCTTGGGTCGAGGCCGGCCGACCTCGCTTCGTGCAAGACATTTGGGTCCACTGCCTGAACAAGATCGAGCCACTCTGGCTAAGCCTGGCCATGAGGACCTTGGGCCTAACCCAGGAGTGGATAGACGTGGACGAGTCGGGCCGCATTGGGCAGAAGGCTCGAGGTAAGGCAAACCTCGTGGATTGGCATACGTGTTTCCCTGCCTAGTTCTAGGACTGGCAACAGGGTGGTGTCCCAGTAGCGTCACAGGCACACGACAGCGCCGACTACCTGCGGCACTACCGGGAGAGCCACGCGGAGCATCTCTAGCTCGGGAGGCCAACATGGGTAAGTATGAAATGAGAATTTTTTTTGTTTATGAATGTATGCATATGTATGACATTAATCTACATGGTAATGAATGCAAGATGCCCGTGATGCATCACCGACCTACGGGCCCAATTGGCAGATGCCAGACAGCAGCTCATTGTCACTCGACAGGGGCTCACTATCATGGATGTCAGTATCGGCCGAAATCGATACGTTTCGGCCGAAACGTATCGGCGGTTTCGGCCATAACCGATACCGTTTTAGCCCATTTCACTGTAGCTAAAACGGTATCGGGTACGGTAGCGGTTTCGAATTACTTCCACACTTTAATTTAATTTCCTGCTCTAATTAATATTACGCGCGATGTAATTTTAATTGTTTATACCCCTCCTCAACAACCCCCACTAGCCCTTCAGGGGCCTCATCAGCCTCTTAGGTGGCGTCTCCAGTTCTTGATAGCGGTAGTCCGATACTTGTGTCGGGTTATCGGTATCCTGAGCTCTAGGTCATTACAGTTTGTATCAGAGCGACGTTGGGGAATCATGTAAGGAATTGAAATTACATGTGATTGTCCAGAACAAGTCCAGTCGAGTCATCTGTTGCTGGCTTAGGATGTTTTCTGTGATTATTAATGTGTTTTCTGTTGTCGTATGTTTTAGATGCCGCCCCGTAAAAGAAGAGCTCCTATTCCCCCAGAAGACAGTGGCAGCGTTCCTCCTCCTGTCGTGCCTGCTCCTTGTCCGATTGTGCCAGTCCCTGCTCCTATCGCGCCTGTTCTAGCTCCGCAAGATGACTTACCCGGTGGCCATGGCAGAGCACTCAAGGAGTTTCTGCTGTTCCACCCGCCGACTTATGATGGTCAGTCAGATCCAGATGCTGCCAGGATTTGGATTGAGGCGACTGAGTGTGTGTTCTGATCAATGGAATGTGTAGAGGATGAGAAGGTCATGCTTGCTACTTTTCAACTTCAGGGTGCAACATAGATATGGTGGAGTTCGGAGTGGGAAGGTGCTTTCCATTCCCGACCACTTCGTGAGATCACCTGGACAGAGTTCGTGACTACCTTCGAGCACACTTATAGTCCGGCCTGTCTTCGTATGGATAAGATACACCAATTCCTAGATTTGGTTCAAGGTGAGATGACCGTGGTATAGTATCGGAACAAGTTCATCGAGTTGGGTCGGTATGCGCCGCATATTATTGCTGATGAAGCCTTAAAGATTGAATAATTTCTCTATGGTTTGAAAGTCAATTTGAGAGTACCACTGCTTGCTACCCGTGTGAGTGTCATGGACGATGCATATCAGGCAGCAGTCGCTGTTGAGCTCGATTTGGCGAGGTCTACAAGGTTTTCTCAGTCCAGTGTTGCTCAGTCGGTTGTGCCATTTCAGCAGTCTTTTCAGCCATCAGCACCTGGAGTTCCATCTGTCGCGCCTACTTCTAGTGGCCCTTCGAGGCAGATGTTTAGAAAGTCTAAGAAGTAATTTAACCGTCAAGCATCTTCGGGTTTTGTGCAGCAGTAATCGGCATCTTCTGATTCTGTCCAGTAGTCTGTTCCTCCTTTTCTGTAGTGTCGAGAGTTTCTCGTGAGTCAACTGAGACCGTGTCCGAGGTGTGGTGGTAGCCATCCCGGTGTACCATGTTCCTTACCGATAGTCTGTTATCGCTGTGATCAGCTGGGACATGTTGTTCGAGATTGCTCGATGAAGTCCATGCCGGCGCAATTCTCGTAGGTTACCCAGCCGCAGCAGTCTCAATTTCATCTTCCTGCACCACCTCTACCTCAGCCATCATATTTGCAAGTTCCAACTTCTTCCCAACAATCTTCTGTAGTCTCTAGCCAGAAGCCGAGGAGCCAGATTACTCACATCACTCGTGCAGAAGCCATTGCGTCCAATCTTGTAGAAGGTACAGTTTTGATTTTTGGTCGTTCAGCTCGCGTTCTATTCGATTCAGGTGCTACATATTCATTTGTTTCTAAGGATTTCCTTGCTCGTCTCAAGGAGCTGGTAACCGAGTCACCCTGTGAATTGCTCATTGAGTTACCATCTGGAGATTTCATGTCCACTCCATTTTGCCTGGAAGATTCTCCTGTTATGGTCCCTTCCCTATCCTGCGGAAGATTGGCTCCAATGCTTATGTTGTGGACTTACCTCCCGAATATGGGATTAGCTCAACTTTTAATGTGGCAGACCTAGTGGCCTATAAGGAACCCACAGCGATTCCTAGTGACCCTTTCGAGCCTTCTCCCCCCATTGAGAATGAGCCCACCCCTGTGCATCCCACAGCCTCGAGCGCACCGCGTGAGAAACTTGAGAGGATACTGGATGAGTAGGTGACAGCTACATGGAGCAGGGTGTACCAGCGCTACCTTGTCTGCTGGTGGGACCGTCCACCTTCTGATGATTCCTGGATCAGTCCGGAGGATTTTCAGCGCATCGATCTAGACCTGCTGGAGCACTACCAGAGCAGTGTCCCACCTTACTCAATGGAGTCGAGTTCCAACTACCCCGAGAGGGTTGGTGGGGATACCAGACCCACTACTCGGAGCCGACGCCGCACTGCCCTGACATCACCGAGCTTGTGGCTCGGAGACTCACTTGAAGACTAGGCTTCCTGAAGACTCGGCATCCTGCGTATGTATCTTTGAGTACGTATTATTGAGTATGTATTTTGGATTGTGGTATTGCATTATTAAACCACTAGTCAAAGTATTTTATTTTATTTTGGTCATTAGTCAAAAGTTGGTTGTTGGGTTTTGTTTTATTAGGGTAGGATATGATAATCTTTAGTTGAAAAGGCTAGGGGTATTCTTGTCCTAGTGGGATATGGCCTTTCCTATATAAAGGGGGCAAGTGTACTGGTTTAAGGCATTGAAAGCTTTTAAAAGGAAATCACGTAAGGTGCTTTGTCCCTTTGTTGCTTCCCTCCCTCCAACTCCTTTGTGAGAAAGAGTGTTGCCAGGTGAGAGACCGTCCGGTGTGAGGCCAAGCTGCGCAAGGTAGTGGTTATCCCATCATGTTCGTGATTTCAGAGTGCCGACGATCCTTTTCACGACACCGCCGCGTCAGATAGTGTCTCCAGATCTTTAAAGCAAATACTACCACGGTCAACTCAAGGTCGTGCACCGGGTAGTTCTCCTCATGCTTCTTTAGTTGCCGGGAAGAGTAAGCAATGACTCTCCTTTGCTGCATTAATACACATCCGGGCCAATGCCAGATGCATCGGTATACACCTTGAATTTCTCTCCTTCGATAGGTAGTGTTAAGACAAGGGTAGTAGTTAGATGATTCTTCAAGACTTGGAAGCTTCTTTCACAATCTTCATTCCACTTATAAGACATCTCCTTGCGTGCTAGTCTAGTAAGAGGAACGACAATCTTGGAAAAGTCCTTTATAAATCACCGGTGATAACTAGTTAGACCCAAGAAGCTACGGATCTCAGTTGCATTAGTAGGTCTTTCACAATTCTTCACAGCCTCAACTTTTTCTAGATCAACAGAAATTCCATTCTTCGAAATCACATGCCCTAAGAAAGAGACTTCCTCGAGCCAGAAATCACATTTACTAAGCTTGGCATAGAGTTGGTTGTCCCTTAATATCTGTAATGCAATCCTCAAGTGCTCTTTATGATCTTCCTCAGACTTTGAATATATCAAAATATCATCAATGAAAATCACAACGAACTGATCTAGATGAGGCCTGAATATGCTGTTCATTAACTGCATAAAGGCTGCAGGGGTATTTGTTAGTCCAAAAGGCATAATAACAAATTCATAGTGCCCATACCTGCTCCGAAACACAGTCTTATGAATGTCCTCATCCTTGATCCTCAATTGGTGATATCCCGACCTGAGATTAATCTTCGAGAAATACTTAGATCCAGATAAATTTAAACCTTTAATCTCACAAATAACTAATACACTTATTAAGCACTAAATTACATATTTTTATTTTATTTTATTATAATATTATTTATTAAATAATTATCTATTCTTAATAGATAGCGGTATCCTACGGTCAAAATAGATACGGAGTCGTCGAACATTGCCCGAAACATACTTCCTTCTGCTACTTGTAAATTAGCAATATTGGAGTCGCTGTCATCAGGTGCTTAAATCGAGCTGCCGTGAAGACGGAGGGGGACACCAACCCAGACGGCTCCCTGGCGAAGCCATGGCGCCTGTGCACGGTGCAGCAGGTGGAGGACCTCAAGACCATCCTCCGCATCCTCCCCCTCTGGTCCACCTCCATCTTCCTCAGCGTCTCCATCGGCATCCAGGGCAGCCTCACCGTCCTCCAGGCCCTCACCGTCGACCGCTCCCTCGGCCACCACTTCTCCGTCCCCGCCGGCTCCCTCATGGTCTCCAGCCTCGTCGCCACCGCCGTCTCCCTCTGCCTCCTTGACCGCTGCGTCTTCCCCGCGTGGCGGACGCTGCTCAGCGGGAAGAACCCCACCCCCCTCCAGCGCGTGGGGCTGGGCCACGTCCTCAACGCGGCGGCCATGGCCGCCTCGGCCCTGGTCGAGCGGCGCCGCATGGAGGCCGTGCGGTCCCACCACCTGGCCGGCGCGCCAGGGTCCGTCGTGCCCATGTCCGTCCTCTGGCTCGTGCCACCGCTGGTGGTGGTGGGCGTGGGGGAGGCCATGCACTTCCCCGGGCAGGTGGCGCTGTACTACCAGGAGTTCCCGGCGGCCCTCCGGAGCTCCGCAACGGGGATGATCGCGCTGATCGTGGCGCTGGGGTTCTACCTGAGCACGGCCGTGGTCGACCTAGTGAGGAAGGTGACGGACTGGTTGCCGGACGACGTGAACGCCTCCAAGCTGGACCGGGTGTTCTGGATGCTGGCGGTGGGCGGGGTCCTCAACTTCGGGGTCTACGTCGTGTTCGCGCGGATGTACAAGTACCAGAGCGTGGCGGAGGAGGAGGAGGCGAGCAAGGAGGGGTTGCCGGCCGGGGACTGAGGCTCGATCTACGTTTACCGCATGAATGTAGTTTAAGAATTATGTGTGTGCCATCATTATCCGTTAAGATATTCTATTATGCTCTGTTTATGTACTAATTAACTTTAATTAGTCCTCCTAGGATCTACCGGGGCCCATGGCTATACGATCCAATTTAAGATGCGACGGCTCAAAATTTTCAAAAAACTAATAATAAACGTTAGACCAGTTTGGAAAAAAATAAGAGCATCCGATCTTTATTTTTTTCTTTTGAACTATCTAATCTCAAATCAGACTATACAATCATCACGGACTTTTTATTTTTTTGTGAAAGAAAACCTACTGTTGAACAGATGATGCAACAATTCAGCTGTTGCAATAGGTATTACGCTTCTTTAATTAAGTGCTAAGTGGGCCGCCCAAGACTTCGACTGTGGATGTCCAAGGGAGAACCGCATGGCATGTGTTAAGTGTAGCCCTTAACTTAAGTTTCAGTAACTTGGCCCCCGTCCCCAGTTCTATTCAAGGCACATTCTATCGTATCGTATCCCAATTCTTACCCTAATATCCCTGGTTCCTTATTCCCATCGGTACCCTATCCCTTATTACATAATTTTGTCTTTGAGAGTTTCAATACTCTCTTTCTTTTCTCTTTCCCACCCCTACGCCCGTTTCTACGCTTTGACCACCTTCTTTTGTATTCTTGTAATATCAATTTCAATATTAATGATAATTTTAGTTCTTATAAGGTTAAAATGTAATTTGAGGGTAAAAATAAAAAAAATAAATATATGTATAAAATTTTAACACACACTCTCTCTCATACTCGATCTCACTCTCTCTCTCTCATCCTCTCTCTCTCTCAGTTTTAGCGCCGTCAGCTGCAGATCGAGGCGCGAGAGGTACTAATGGGACCGGCTTGTCGCGAGGAACATGTGGATGCTAACCTCGTCTCGATCCGTGGAACGTGGAGGCACGTGGGGCCGTGAGGATGTCATAGCTCCCATTGTCCGTTCGGCACTGAATCGCTGTCTTCGTCGCGTGATAGGTAGGGGGATGGAATCCTCTCCTCGCTAGGAACTCGCCGGTACCACATGCGCCATGGTCCAACTCCATATTTCTCATTTTCTATGCATGTTTCCATATTAGTATAATTTTGCCCTATTTTCTAAAAATCAATTCCATGGCCATCATTTTATGTTTTAATAGCATGTATGGGTGTGGAATGATGGTATAAGCATGGCAGGTTAGGTTAAAAATTGAAATCCCCTCGTTTTGAGCCGACCGAGAGGGGTTTTGGCCCAGGCCAACCCTTTCCCGCCGTCACGGTAGCATTACGGCCACCATGTGACCGTTCATGCTTGGGCGGCCCATTCGGGACCGCCTATGACCCTTGAGTGGTCCAACTCGGACCGCACAAGACCCTGACCTATAGGAAGGTTCACACTAGAGCGGCTCAAACCCGTCCGTTCAAGCCCGATGAACAGCGTGTAGACCGACCGCCCATGGGACTCTTCATCTCTTCGAGTGGCCGACCTTTAACCGCCCATGCCTTCAGTGGCATACCTCTAGCCGCCTGTCCCTTAGGACCCCTGGTGGACGAGCGGGCACTCCCTAGCCGTCCATCCTCGAGTGGCCTTGCCTTAGCTGCTTGTGCCCTGTGTGTTGGCGTCAGTGTAGATGGTAAGCGGCTGAAATCCAGCCGTGTATACCTGGATGAGCGGCGGACCCCAGACCGCCCATCTGATGAGCAGCCAGAGCATAACTGCCCATCCTTACAGAGTTTCCATTTTAGCATATTTATCCCATTTATGAATTAAATGCTACATTATCGCCATGTTTGAAAATATTTTATAAACTGTGGCATTATTTTAGATCCCAGTAGACTTACTTCCAGTTTCTTTGTGATGAAACCACTAGTCGTAGCCCAGTGACCCCTAGTGTCAGCCCACGTGGAAGAGGTGGAAGGGCATTCCCAATATACGGTTTCTAAGCTAGTTCCGTGGGCCCTGGGTCAACAGTAGCGTCCTATTGAGAAGGAAAACTAGCTAGAGGGCCTGGCTCAGGCAGGAGTCAGTGTGTGCACATGTGGTCAGAGGTTTGGACTGACACTGACGAGTGTTACTCTGACTAGTTACTTGGTTTGGTACAGTTACGCCTCTTACATGTTGTGTCATTCTGACATGCGAGTTGCTTAAGACGCAGTGTAAGCCGTCAGTGGACGCATCTAGTTTCTACCTTCTAGTGGGTTTCCTTTCCTTTTTCTTGTCACTCGGTTACCTAAAGTTTATTCTATTGGTAGATTTAGCTCCTAACGCTAATATTTATATTAAATTGGCATATAGTTGCTGTTGTGACTGCTTAGATAGGTTTTATAGCATTGCTATAATTGTATCCATATTATGCCAGTGCATGTTTACTGCTTTAAATGCATGTTCTAGTTGTCTTATAATTGCATGTCTGCATGTTTAGTCGCGAGGTAGGGATCCATGTGACCCCTACTGAGTCTGGTTGTGACGTTTCCTCTGTGTGGCACTGAAGGCGTGGGTCCGTCACTTCTACAATGGGCCCTTCTGCTTTTATAACGAGTTTGCAAAGGACCAGATTGCATGGGAGGAGTACTCAGAGGTGGAGTTGAGGTTTAGGACTTAACTCGTGCTATATTTATGCACCAAGAGAGGGGTGGAAACCCCATGAGCTCCCAGACATGACATACTTGGCTGCCTACCTGGCGTATTGGTTAGCGACGTTTGTGATTCCTCATGGCAAGGATGGCCTTCTGTGAGCGGAGTTACTATGGCCCATGTGTTTGCTGGTAGAGGGACGAAGACTGGCATTGGCCCCAGTAGCTTTGGCCAACATCTACCATGGGCTGGGGGCACTAGCAGCACAAGCAGTGCCCAGGGAGAGGAGCATTGTACTGCTGACCCATTATGTGAGTGTGTGGGCTTGTATACTTTTCATGGGGTTTGTCACGAGGACAGAGGTGGCAAACTAAGTAGCTCCACTGCTATTTGCTTTCATCAGATAGCAAGATGGTGATGCACTAGATCAGTTGGAGAAGGCTCGGATGGCGTTGTTGTACTTGCCAGGCCAAGGTGACGACGACCTTCCATTTGACTATGGATCGAGGGGCTTCAAGCCCGTACTAGTGCTAATGAGTACAGGGGCAACCTGCGCCCTGCCGTTTCAGAGGGAGCCGGACGTGCCAGTGTACACGGAGTAGGTGATCAGTACTCGGCCCACTGTTTGCACTAGTCCAGTACTAGTGTCCTGGAGCCTTACCCACACTGGTTTTCTAGGAACTTTAGGTACGATCAGGTGATTCCACCTAACCATGACTTTCCTTTGGCAGGCTAGTTGTACAAGGGCAAGGACACCCACTTGGTTGCAGCTTCCTGGTGGGACTACACTTGCAGATGCGAGCCAGAGAGACTACCGACGCTGGGGTTGGATGGTCGAGGGAGGTTCGATATCCACTACCCCCGGTGGTGGTTCTAGTACAGCCGCTTGTACTGCCAGAAGTCCGCAGCAGTGAAGAAGGCTAAGGAGAGCAAGCTACTGCGGGAGGATCTGCCTCCCCTTTTGCTAGGCGAGGACTTCTTATGGACCCGCTTCTCCTAGATTTGTCAAGAAGTGGAGTCGATCACAAGCTAGTGGCCCCGGGATGGCTAGCCTTCCTTGTCAATGAGGTGAGGTTACAACGGGGTGATCAAGCCCCTGAGGCTGATGTAGGCGGTGCCTGTAGCTACTACTGGAGCAAGGACATCGAGTTCAGGACATCTGAGGACCTGGTGGACATTGTTGCTGGCTGACTATGGCTTTAGGAGGAGTAGCCCTCTTAGTAGCGTGCTACCGGAGGGGAGTTTTGTAGACACCGCCATTCCTAATTGAAGGCAGCACATCACGCATGCAATCAGATCAGCTGGACCGGTGGAGTTTGTCTCTTACATAGAGTGAGCTTACACATTGATGGACAACAAGGACACCGCTGCAAAGTCTACTTGTATGTTGGGGGCAAAGTCGGACCAACTAGTCCTTTTGCCACCAACTCCCTTCGGACCTTCAGGTAAGAAGTGTTCTACATCACATTGTCTTTATCATTCCTCCCTATTTATTTTGCTGAGATATGGCTTTTGACACATGTATTTTGTAGGTTCCGCTGGGACTAGTCCTTTGACGGGGGCACCTGTCAGTAGCAATGACGAAGCTTCTTAATCCCGACTGAAGTGTCCTCGAGTGGATGTTGGTGTGACAAAGATCGAGAAGTCCTCTCATGGGCGTAAGGAGGGTGCACATATTGAAAATGAAATCCTCAGAAATGAAGGAGTGAGAAGCACCTGAATCAAATAAAACACGGGCTACACAACCAAAATCAGTAATAGTACCTTCGACAAGATTTGAAGCCACAGCCTCAACCCACGAAATATGAGTCACCTTGCCTTTTAGCTTTCTACTGGCAGCTGCAGAGGACTGGAAAGAAGATGCTGCTGAAGCCTGGGGGTGAATCTGCTGGAACTACTGAGATGGAGGCGGTGGTGGAAGTGGAGGCCTGAATTACGATTGAGATGGCTGGGACGGAGCTGCCGGAGTGAATTGCACTGGAATCGCTCGCAAGGGATAGTCTCTCACCATGTGACCTAGCTGGTCACACCGAAAACATACCACTGGCAAGGAGCATGGTTTGCCTAGGTGGCTGCCATGACACTGCGCATAACCCTTGAATTAGCTTTTAGCGGAACTCTGATGCTACTGGAAGGAAGGGGCTGACTGTTGTGTTGCACCAAACGATGCCTACTGGTCAAATCACTTCTTGAACCTCTTCATATTCTTGAATCTTCTAAACTGGGACTTGCCCGAAGAAGCAACACCACTAGCAACTAGAGTGGCTGAAGAAAAACCTGGAACTGGAGGCGGATAACCAGATGGAAGCTGAATTGTCGGCTGGACCGACACTGCCTGAGAAGAAGCCTGGGATCTCGCCAAATCCAACTCCAATGCTGCCGCAGCCTGATATACTTCATTCATATTAGTTACACAGGCAATGATCAATGGCTGCCTCAATTTAGCATGGAGGCCACGAAGAAACTACTCCATCTTCAATGCTTCATTTGCTAGCACATGGGGCGGATAACGGCCTAATTCCATGAACCTGTTTCGATATTCTAGCACCGACATTCCTCCCTGGACGAGCTGCATAAACTAGTGCATTTTATACATCCTGAGGTAAGCCGAGCTGAAGGTGTGTTCGAAGGTGGCAATGAACTAAGCCAACGAAATCTGTCGGAGCGGGCGAGATTGGAAAGAAATCTCCCATTCCGTATTCCACCACGTCAGTGTCACGCCCTAGAGCTGAAAAGTGCCAAGCATCACCATCTCATCTTCCGCACATTCCATAGAGCGGAATATGTGCTCGGTCATGTCCAGCCATACCCTAGCGGCATCTAGATCAGTCTGGCCTTCAAAAGACGGTAGATGAAATAGCAAAAATTCCTTTAAAGCACGTCTGTGACTGCCAGGCGGATCCTCTTGAGCCAGAATGATGGGAGCCGGAGCAGGAACATCTTGAGGGACACTGCTCACTTCCTGAGGGACTGGGACTCTCCGACGTCGAGGCGGCATCTTGAAACGACTAGCAAAATGGATAACGAACAGGAAAAGTTCATTAATCACACGAAAAATATCCTAAGCCAGTAGTAGACAGCGCAAATGGACTAATTCTGGACAATAGCTGTGTGATTTCGATTCCTTACACGATTCCTCAACACCACTCTGATACCAACTGTAACGACCCAGAGCTCCGGATACTGATAACCTGGTGTAGCATCGGATTACCACTACCAGGAACTTGGGAAGTCACCCAAGAGGCTGATGAGGCCCCTGAAGAGTTGGGAGAGTTTGTCGAGGGAGCATATAACAAATTGGAATCACACTACGCGTAATTTAAATTAGAATAATATTTTAAACTGAAATGCAGAAGCAATTAAAATATATCAGAGTGACAGTCAATATAAATTAGCCTAGAATTGCCAAAAGAACAAGTCCACAACTATAAAAAAAGTCTAAATGTACAACTACACGGGACATACCCCCTCATACGCCAACGACCCGACTGGCGACCCCGCCCACCGTGGAGGGGCAACCCCTTTCTGGAAGCGTAGACCCCCTCCAAACCCTCAACGTAAAACCGGATAGCCTTATTGCTCTAATGAGGACCCAAGCGGCCAGGGAGGAGCATTCTCGACTTCCTTTGGAAAGCCCCCCTCATGGAGATGCTTCCCTTCAAACCGCAGGGGGCCGTTTCACCCTCCAAGGACGGTGGATAATCTGCAATCAGTCAGGTGGACCATCGCAAGCCCCTCCCCTGGAGCAAGAAGCCTCCTCCATCCCGAGGAGAGAGAAATTCAGAGTACGTTGGCCATCTCTGGAGACCGAGGCCTTCGAGGGGCATCAAGGCAGCATGCAGGAGCGCTCCCACAACCCCTCGACCCAGCGACGACCGGAGCTATCCCTCCGGCTATGAGACTTTGAGAGATATTTTACAGAGCAAGAGCACACCCTTCGCGCCCTACAAAAGACCTCCACTACAGAGGACGAGGAGCAATCCCCATTCTCCGACCTCATCTTGAAGGCCGAGATCTCCCCCAGGATCTCGCTCCTGACCTACAAAGCATACGACGGCCAGGGAGACCCGGTCGACCATTATGACAGTTACGACGCCCTCATGACCCTGCATGGGGCATCCAATGCCATCAAGTACCAAGCATTCACAACCACCTTGGTCCAGGGTGCTCAGGCATGGTTCGGAGCACTCACCCCGGGCAGCATTCGTGATTTCCAGCAGTTCGGGCCAGTATTCAAGGAGAGCTTCGCTGGCAGCGGTCCTCCATGGTCAGTAGCAGGGTTGTTGCCTCTCAAGCAGGAATAGGGGGAAAGGCTCCGGGCCTATATTAACCAATTTAAATCGGAGGCCCTGCGTATCCCCCGCCTGGATGTTGCCTCAGCCATAACTGCTCTGACCGGGGGCACCCGTGATGAGAACCTGCGGTGTAAGTTGGTCCTTCATCCTCCCACCTCCCTCGCCGAGCTTGTGACCCTGGCCCTACGCCATGTCGAATGCGAAGAAGTCCTCACCGCCTGCCTCAGCGCAATGGGCCCAGGTCGGGAGGGGGACAAGAAGCGACAGTCTGAGCAAGGCTCCGGACAAGGAAAAAGGTAGAACTGGGACGGAGACCACAAAGAGCCCTCTCAGAGGTATGAGTGGTACACCCCCCCTGAGCGCCCCCATCTACGAAATTTATGAAGATTTCAAGGGCTCGGCTCTTCTCCGCCAACCCGAGCCCATGAAGGCAAAGCACCGCAACTGCCAAAAGCACTGTCTATTCCACGGTGACCACGGACACCACACCGACGATTGTCATCAACTACAAGATGAGATCGAGCGCCTGGTCCACCAGGGGCACTTATCTCGGTACGTGTCCGAGAACAAGAAGGGCGCTGCCGCCCCCGAGGATATCGACAATATCCCCCGCGGGGTCCACATCAATGTCATTGCTGGCGGCGCAGCATCAGGTGGAGACAGTAGCTGAGGAAGGAAGTGTCACACCGAACGGGCAAGCTGGGCCTCCGAGCCCCCTAAGGCCCCACAGGCGAGCGAACAGCAGGCCTTGGTGTTCTCCAACCAAGACCTGGAAGGGTTGACAACCCCGTACGACGATGCCCTAGTTGTATCAGCCACAATAAACCATTGTAATGTAGATAGAATATTCGTTGATAATCGTAGTACCCCTGATGTACTTTCTTATGATTGTTTCCTCAAGATGGGTGAGAATCCATCTAGCCTCCGCCCGATCTGAACCCAGCTCTGTGGGTTCAATGATGCTTGCGTGTTGCATATTCCTATATTACTTATTTGCCTTCATTAATTACAGGCTTGGCCCCTTGACCCATCATCAAGGTCAGAATATTGACAACCTCTTGCTTATTGAGCAAGGGGCTAAGCCGAACAGATGGATTAATTTGTTTGTTTAAAGCGTGAACTACAAGTACAGAAAAGGAAGAAAAGGAGGAAAAATGACACAAATACACAAGTGCCCAAACTCAGGGAACATCATCATTTTCATATATATATAAATATCTGAGTAGAAGATGTGCAGGTGGAGGAGTACAAGTCTCTCCCTAGCTCCCGCCTCCACCCTCCTATCTCCTACTCTCTGCCTCATCCTGATGGCGTGTCTATGGAGGGGGCATGGAGCCCCGAGAAGCTGCTAGAGCTGGAGCCCGCTCCTCTGCCCCGTTCCTCAGTCGAGTTGAGGAACCGGCCATGTAAGAAGTGCTGGCGAAGGTGCTCGAGTGAGCCGCAGCTCGTGCATGCTCTCGGCCCCTCTGGAGGCGCTCCTCGGTCACTCGGAGTCGCTCTTGCACCATGCCCAGCTGCATCCTCAGGTCTGCAAGCTCGCGCTCACGTGCTGTCCGCTCCTCCCGCTCTTGAGCACGCTCTTTCTGCTCCATCTTGAGGAGGACTCTTAGCTCAGACACCCCATCTAGAAAGGTAGGCCTTCATGTTTGAAGAAAGCTTGGAGAGGAGAAGGGATAGCCACTTGTTCATGAGAAAACTTCTTGCCCCCGGGATACTTGGATGTTCCGAAAATAAATAAGAAAGAAGAGGAAGAGAGAGGAGTTTGGTCAAAAGAGAGGAATAGAAAGGGGTAAGTAGAGGTTCAAATCAAATCTTCAATTCACTTACTTGGTTCATGCCAATTCTCCCACTAATATGACCAGCAATCTCAGAAATTCTAGGGAACGCCATCTTGGCCTTCTTCAAGGGTCTCTGCATCATACGATCCATCTTCTATCTTCAGTGGAGAAACCCTGTGTTGAAGTATCTGTTCTCTGCTGTTGCTCTCCGTTAGCTGTTGGTGTTCGTAGCAGGAAGTAGCGTTGATGGAATTTGTAGTAGCAAAACCCACCCTTTTATAGGGGATTTGTGCCTTGGTAGCCGTTTGAGCAGAGTAGTCCAAGTTTGAGTAGAAGTGGTCCTTGGGGTTACGTTTACGAACCGTAAACAGAATAGCAAAATTTAAAGTCAATTGACGACCAGGCCTTTGGCATCATTTCTTTGAATAGCGACCCAGGTGATGGCGTCATTTATCTAACGCCCTTGTTGAAGGCGCCATTTGATGTTCGATTCCAAGTTAAACATTGAAGTGAATTGGCGACCTTCAGGCTGTCGTTATTTACATTTATAGCGCCTCTTCGCAGGGTCATCATTCATGATTTATGCTTTATGCTGATTTTTCTTACTAGATCTTTATGCTTGAGTTAATGGCCTTCACTGAATTGATGCATTTTTAATGAGCTTATAATTATGGTTTATTGAGCTAATGGTCTTTGAGTACAGGGAAGAGCAGGTTATGCAGATCTCAAAGTGGTTGGGTCTCTTCCTCGACAACATCATCCCATCTTTTATATCATTTCCATGTATGCATTGTTACTATATACTATCTACGCTATTATAGCATATCAAGGACCTTGTGGTTTTAATGACCCTAGAATTTGAGTTCCCCTTCATCAAAAACAGTGATGATTCCAGGGAAGTCATGATCGCACGGATAGGCCATTAGGTTATCTAAGGTTTGGGATGATGGTTCCTATTTTTAAGTTGATGGAGTTCACGTCGAAGTGTTGCTGCATCCTGGAGATAGAACCAATCAAGGACTCCTCACGCTACAACATGCAGCACACGGGGATGACCCCCAAAAGAAAAGGAAAGACCAAAAACACATGTTGCAACATGCAGCTCTCACGGGGATGACACCCCACACACAAAGGAGTTCTGAGAGTAATAGAAAAAAATTAGAAGAAACAAGAATCAAACTTCAGCACAAAAGAGAAAAGCCAACAAGACTACGAAGCAGATCAAGACTGAAAAACATGGCTGACTGGTGTTCTTAGCTGCACGTTTTCTCCTCCTTCCTTTCTCTCAAATCTTCTTCTAGAGCCTCTGGATGTGCATTCCTTCTACCTCTCTTCTCTCTATATCTCACATCCAACCCTTCTTCAGGCACCACCAACAGTAATGGCAGCGACCTTCCTTCATGCAGGAGGCCTGATATTTGTAGACAAAGAGGGTGGAAAGATTTCCCACTTAAAGTCTGTATTCTGATTGGTCAGGATAAAATAGTCTTCTTGGAGCCAAGCCTTTTTCAAATGCAGTTCTCTGATTGGTCCGAGCAGGCTTGAGAGCATAGAGAGAATTTGTTTTTTCAGGCTTGTATTTCTCTGGGTCCCCTTTTTGATGGGAGAAAGTTCTTTCCTTCTTCAGGCCTTCATTTGATTGGTCCTAGATAAAATAAGTTCCTTGGTCAAGGACCTTTTTAGGTTTTGTCTCCTTATTGGCTCAGGACAGAAAGGACAGATCTCTGTCCTAGGTACTTTTTTAGAGAAGGATTCTGATTGGTTGACTGCAAGACCAAGGATAGTGTAAAAAGAGACTTTTCCCAAATCTGGTTTGTTCTTGTAGTCCTTCTTCAAAAGGTGGACTTGGCTGTCATGATGATAGAGGACAGTTCTGTCCTAGGATCCTCTTTTCAGACCTTGAGGCACGTGCCTAGAGATGTGAGCCATTGACTTGAATAAAGAACGAGCAGACTGGTTCGTCTCGAAAGTAGAGTACCGTTTTTTTCATGTGTGTCGACGCAGGAAGGAAGCGGTGTCGACGCAGTTGAGGTTTGCTTTAGAAGTTGTCTGCTGGAGAAAGCATTGTGTCGACGCAGTTGAGGTTTGCTTTAGAAGTTGTCTGCTGGAGAAAGCATTGTGTCGACGCACTGAGATGGTTGCGTCGACGCACCTTCGTAAGTAAGCCTCTTGAACGGCTTCTGTGAAGACGCTTGGAGTTGACGCCCTGAGGTTGTGGGGTTGACACAGCTATTGACAATTGCTTGTCAGACTGCTGCTGGATCTGATGAGGTCGATGCAGCCTGTGAAGAAGCTTTTGATGGAGTCGACGCGGCTTAGAACCATTTGGGTTTTTCTCCCTTTTTGTGAACAAGAGTTTCGATGCAGCCTCAATATGGGGTCGATGCATCTTAGAAGAATGCTAGAAACTGTTTAAACAGGCCATCTGGAGTCGACACATAGTACCATGGGGTCGACACAGCCTTCTTGAAATTGCAGTTCTCATGCTGAATTCTGCTGCATTTTGCTTGAGGTTCTGGGCAGCTCTTTACATCTTCAATTGATCAAATTGCTGATCCTTGGCATCCTGAAGTTCTTTCAACCTTGGATTATCATATGAAAACTTATCTTGTTTGGGATAGATCTTGACTTGCTGGTTGTTGTTTTCCATAGTCTTGCCGAAATTGTTGCTAGCTGCAGTTGCTTGGTGCGTCGACGCCATAAGCTTGTTGCGTCGACGTAGTCCTTGAAAACTACCCATCTGCTGTGTTGCTGCTATTGTGCCACACTCTTCTGTCTGAGAGCTTCTTCTACTGGCTTTCAAGGAGTTTGTTTACTTAAGTCATAGGGGATTAAGACTCATTTAGAATGGTATGAATTGCATGACTTCTATTAAGAATAGATGAAGCATGAGTCTTTCCATGAAGAGCATTGCATGTAAGCATCAAGAACATTGTTATGCACGTTCAAACATAGTTGAATCATTTCCAAAAGAACAATAATGATTCATAGTTGGACATCATCAAAACAATAGAATCAAACATGTTTCACACATGCACAACATTCTCCCCTTTTTTGATGATGGCGAACTGTGAGTCATTATTTCGATAAAAGGATAATTATGATTAACTCAATCAGTGACATGCTACATGCAATTTGGCAAACACTCCCTTTTAGCATACTCTCCCCCTTAACAAGCATCTCCCCTTTTGACAGAACCCTCTCCCCCTTGACAAAGCTCTCTCCCCTTGACAATACTAAAATATTGGCTCATAGACTCTCTCCCCCTTTGACATCATCAAAACGGGAAGGCAGGAGAGAAGACATGAACAGCTCAAAAGTGTGGGAGGTGATCAGAGCATGGGGTGAGATAAAGGGTAGAGTGAGCATACTGATACCAAATGACGGAAGGCAGCAAAGGTGTGAATTATTGAATTCTCAGCACAAGACTCAGAGTAGATTGAGAACAGTAGAATGATGAAAGTCAGATTGCCAGATTCCGACCAAAGTAGCCAGTGTGCATATCATAAAAAGATCTAACATGAGCATGAATGCTCAAAACAGTGCAAGGAGCAGCCAATCAAGTAAATACAATATGCAGACCAAAATGCAGCCATTGACCTGACACAATTTTTTAATATGCTTTTATGGTCTTGAAATTTTTGTGTTTTCTATGCAATACATGAAGTGCTAGGAAATGATCCACTAGTATGCAAGATGAAAATGGGTAGAAATGCAGTGGAGATCAGAATGACTAGCAGACAGAAACAGAAAAGCTGACAGAGCTCATATTTCAGGGGTTCTTCAAATCTGAAAGATCAACATTCTCTTTTCAGAACACCATTTATCAAGACCATTGTTTGCACTAATGGTTCAAAGGTTATTAGCCCAAAATCTAAATGTAAGAACCCTAAAAATATGTTCTAGTATATTTAATAGAGCTAAAACAGATTTCTTAAGATTACAGTCCTTGTTCTCATTCCATTCCATCCTATCCATTGTTTTCACGAGGCAGCCCTGGAGGAAGTTTAGACTAGTATTGAAGATAAACAGAACGAGGTGCAGAATTCCTTTTAGGGTTAGTCTTCTGAATTACATTCCAACTGATACCATCAATTAAATATCAACTGTTAAACACAAATTTGATACTAATTAATAACTGCATTTCGTTTTTCATAGATTTTGCATTTTGCTCAATTTTTCAAGGACATTCAATTTTAGTTCATTCCTTTGGCACGAGGAGACACATTGATTAGATGCCAGACTCCCCGGTTACTCAGAATTTCACTAACTGTCGTGTCTCAATTTGAACAGAGGTGGCTTGTTATATCATGACACAGTCCCCGTCACTTCTTGGGTGAAGGGGCATAGTTTCTCAATCAGTCTTAGCCATTGTTCTGCCTTAGGTTTTATCTGTCTGAATTCTTTAAACAGAGTTAACTGGATGTTGGCAACATTTTTTGCCCACCTACATATGAGCAGCAAAGCCCACAGTAGGAGCAGCAGTCCAGCAGGCCTGCTCCAATCTCGCCCAGCAGGTACCTCCTCAGAGTGGTACAACACCCCAGCAGTGGCGCAGCAAAGCAGCCCAGCAGAGGACCTCTCCAGGGTGGACTGCTCTACCCGGACTTCTCCCAGGTGGGTAGCATCCCAGCAGGTGTAGCAGCGACGCAGCAAACTAGCCCAGCAAGACCTTCCCGGGGTGAGACCTCCAGCAGGCTGGCGCACACCTCCCCGGGGCGAAAGCATGCGGCAGGGACAACAATCCTCACCTGTTCGGGGTGGGGAACCTCCCCGGGGTGAACTGCTCCAATAGGGACCTCCACGGGGTGAACTACAAGTTGGGTGTGGTCACCCCATTCTTCTCCCCCCCGGGGGGTTCCGGTTATCTTCTTGGCTGTTGGTGACTATAAGCTGGCTCTCACCTCCTCTTTTATTGAATTAGAGTAAAAAATGGAGTAGAAATGGGCCAGCAGGGAGAAGAAAAGACCCGTTCGGGGTCGGGCCAACCCGTACGGGGTCGTTCGACCACGGATGGGTCCGCGTGCAGGTGGGGCACCTGCCCGGGGTCGTGTGGCCCCCGAGGTAGACCTCCCCGGGGTCAAATGACCCCGGGAGGGCCTGCCCGAGGTCAGCAGGCCCGAGTAGGACCTGCTCGGGGTCATTTGACCCCGGACGGGTCCGGGGACCTCCCACCCCGGGCAGGTCCCATCTCCGGCGCATGGAAGCCAAAAAAGAAGGAAAAAAGGAGGGAACATGACCTCCCCGGGGTCATGTTCACAATATTAAAAAGTTGGGCCTGCGCTGGGTTTAGGTCAGCCCGGACAGGACCCGATCCATTGACAGCCCTAATGGGGATCCACTTGACCCCGAACGGGTCCCGCCAGAGTCAATTAACCCCGCTAGGGTCAGTTTGACCCCTCCCAAATCTTGGCGGGGTCCAACAGACCCCTCGTGGGTTTGTTTGACCCCAGTCGCGCCCTAAAGGGGGTCCGTGCCTCTTAAACCTTGCTCTGCCCACCCTTTGTGCTACAGTCGGGACACATGGAGAGGAGAAAAGGGGCTACCTTCTTGTTCATTTGTCACCTTCTTTGCGCCGTCGGCCAAAGGGAGATGCTTGCATCCGCCTGGACCGTGTGATACTGGTCTCTCCATAGGTACCCCCGATGTGCTTCTTTGCTGCGATGTTGCCTTTTTTTGATCCCGCATGTCCGACGGGGGTTTTCGAAATTCGGGAGCTTGCACGGAACCACAAGACACTTGGCTCTAGGCCGTTTAACAATCGTTGTGGATTTTGTTTGGGTCTCAATCACCTTGGTTGCTACGAGAGATTTGTAATTTGTGATGATATTAGGTCTGTGGATCCCAACGTGTGGAGCTACTCCACGGAGCGACAATATTGGCTTTATTCCGTATTCCACCTGTCGCCGAATGTAGATTACCTCGATTAACTCGAGGAAGCATGTTTTGATTAAATCGAGAAAAATGAAGGGTGCAATAGCTCAGTTCCTGTTAAAGTCACCAATGAGCCTTTTGGGACTGGATAAAACCTTGTAACTACCTCTCGAGTTCTATAAATATCCGCAGTGGGACCCAAGGCAGGGGACATTGGAGACACACACAAACAGAGCAAAGCTTGGAACTTTGAAGACTAAGACTTGTGCTTGTGCTTTGGAAGACCCGTGCTTTGTATTTATGCGCTCGGAGCGAGGGTATGTTACATAGTTACCCTTCTTCGAGTTTGCACACATGTTCTTGTGCTTTTGATTGAATGTAATCTCCTTGTAAATATTTGTGGGGAAAAATAGTGTGATTCTCTGAAATAATTAGAAATCACAGAAGCACCCCAACTTTTACAAAAGGTCCTGAGAAGTCTTGTAATTGTGTAAAAGTCCTGGACATTTTTGAAAACTGTGTACAAGTCTTGCATATTTGCAGAAAGGTCTTGTAAAATTCAAAATTTGCTGAAAAGATCTTGTAATTGCATGACATAGCAATGCCTTGTGCTTTTTTGAAGAATTTATAGAAACACCCTGGGGCTACAAAAACACCCTGGATTTTCAGCAATTGTACAAATGTTCTCATTACAGACTTATCATTTGGTTCAATTAAACAAGGATGAAGTTTGGAAGTAAGTCTGTAATGCCCACTGAGGATAAACCTTCCAACTTACCCTGAGTATGACGGGTAGGTTGAGGGTCAAAGTTAAAAAAAAATCAAGCCCTAGATAGCACTGCCAAACCTTAGTCAGTACTGAACTCTGATTCAACTCCTAGTCAGCAAGCAATTAAGCCTTGACAAGAGGTCAAATAAACCCTAAGGTTATGTTTGGTATCGGGTTAGAGCGGGGATATTCCCGTTTCAACCCCATTCTTCATTTGGTATGGCAAAAATTGACGGGGATATACGAGGTTAAGAAAAATAAGGATAACCCCAAATATGGGGTTAATACGGGGATAACGCATTCCAACAAAAAGTTGGAATGAGTTATCCCTCATCTCTAACCCCATTCTCTCTCCCTCTCCCTATCACCGCCCTCTCTCTCTCCTCCCTCCCTCTACATCCCACACAGAGAAATGCAAAGAATGATCGAAACACATAAGAAAGAATGGCATATGGTTAATCAGTCTAGAAGACTAGGTCGGGGATGGCTAGATGGAATGTGAGCGTGCCAGTCGATTTCTCGACGATCATCTGAAGAACCAACTTTTTGACTGAAGAAGTGCCACTAGGGCACAACACGTGGGCTTAGGATGTCATGCGACACGTGGAGAGAAGAAGGTCCCACTGGTATGAGTGGAGGCGATTGTGAGGACATGTGTACTGGACATCTTTCCCATCCACTGCAAGCAATCTGTGTTTATTTTACAGGGGTGGAACCCGAACAACTTTGTTTCTACTGCTGAAGGAAAGAGTCAGGGACCCTGGGAGCCACAATGTTGGAATATCTTGGTCCATGCAATAATGACAGAGCAACAACAACATGATAGGGGTAAGTAGACCTAGAGAGACTAGTCTCGATGTGGGCACTAAAGAGGGTACGAACTCTGGGTTTATGAGAATGAGGCATTGACTCGAAAGGAGGAGTAGTGGACACTGGCTCAGGCGCAGAGTGGCTGACACTGGCTTAGCAAGGAGTAGGCAGGTACTAGCTCGGGAATAGGGTCCGTGTGGCTAGAGGAGTTAGGACAGAGTTGGGAGACAGATGATAGTCTGCTTGACGGCATTGAGATTGCCAACTGGCAAGGATGGGAATCAATTCCCTAACATCACTATATGTCGTGAAAGGTGTTATATGGCAGCGTGATAGTCTGATTACAAGTGTGTTCAAGTCACAAGATAATTCTGTCATCTGTGATGGTCCCCAAGTCATTGCGTTGCTATGCGGGTATTTCTGCTCTTATACATAATGTTCGTTAAAGGACTCGTGACTCGATAGAGTGCCTCATGAGAGGGTTGCAAGTCCCTTGACATTCACCTCTCGAGTGTTGTTCTTTGTTGTCGCATGTTTTACATAAGTGAAGAGCTAACGGGCACAGCTCATGCAGTGCAGTCGGGCGTGGGTTGGAGTGAGCAATCGAGCACGGCTATGATTGGAGAAACTGGACACTGTTGATATTGGAGAAGTTGGGTGTCAAGGGAACCACCATGATCAGGGCATTCGGGCACTATTAAGACTGAGGTGGCTAGGCGCTGTTGAGGCTGGGGCCAGTCGGGAGTTGTTGAGGTTGGTAGTCGGGTGGCGTTGAGGCTAGGGTAGCTAGGAGTCGTTGAGGCTGGAGTACCTAGGAGCTATTGAGGCTATGATAGTTGTTGGATGTCGTCGAGGTTTATAATAGTTAGGTGCCGTGGGCACCACCGTGATTGGAGTAACTGAGGGCCATTGAGGCCGAAGTAGCTGGGCACAGTTGAGACTTTGGTAGGTGGGTGCTGTTGAAACTGGCAGTCGAGTGTCAGGGCACTATTGTGGGTGCCGTGAGACCCTGGAAGTCAGATGCTATTAAGACTAGCAGTCAGTACCAGGGCACCATTGTGACTGAAAGAGCTAGGAGCCGTGAGACCTTGGCAGTCGGGCATGGTTGAGACTAGCGATCAAGTGCTGCTAAGATTGACGGTCGGGTGTCGGGGGCACTGTTATGACTGGAGGAGCTGGACGTCGTGAGGCCTTGGTGGTCGAGCGCTGTTGAGACTGGCAGTCGAGTACTGAAGGCACCTGTGAACGTCACAAAGATGAAAAAGAAAGACAGAAACAAATTAATTATTGATTAACTATTGGGAATAAAATAAAGTAAAAAGGTGGTGGGGAAGGGAACATGTAGATGCTATAGGAGTGTGATCGCCAGAGGTAAGTATCTGATAGGGGACTTGGGCGTCGATGTCCTTGCGTTTTCCCCTCCGTGGGGCTTGTATGGGGTCGAAAATGGGGTTTTTCGATGGGTTTGCCATTTTTGCGCCAGTGAGTGATAAACGGTCGAATCAGGGCCCGTTTATCACTTGAGCAGCCCATACAAGACTGCCCTTCTGCTTGGCGCGTAGTAGGCACCCCCTTGTGCGGCCATGGTCTGACTGCCCGATGGCTTGGCACGCATTGGGTATGTGCAGCTAGTCGTGGGACCGCACATCTATGAGTGGCGCCATGTCAACTGCCCAACCCCTGAGTTTTGACAGTTCTTTGTGACCGTTGCATAGTGCACTGGGATTTGCAGCCAGGGTCTGGCCGCATGACCCTTCGTGCGGCCAGGGGCAGGCCGCATGTCACCTAGTGCCGTTGGCAGTGGTGCAGCCAGAGTTGGACCGCACATGCCTTGTGTGGTGGGGTCCTAGCCGCTCGTCCCCCGTGCAGCTAGGGGCTAGCCACACATGTGTTTCACCGTTGGAGGAAGTATGGCTGTGTTAGACCGTACATCCCTCTGGTGCGACTGAGGGTCAGCCGTCCTTCAGTGGTGCGGTTAGGATCGGGCCGCTCATGTTTCGTTTGAACTAGGAGAAGGACGGTCTGTGGATGGTCGTATATCCCCTGGTGCGGCCCCAGTTCGACCGCATGTCCCTGAGCGGCCCAAAGTGGACCGTTCAAGGGTACCAGCTTGACCGGTGTTTTGATCTTGGTCGATTCGAGTCTCAGGTGCGTGGGCCTTGGTTCACGTGCTGACCGGTGGTCTGACAGATGTTGGGCATCGTGTTGAGGCCCGGTGTCGTGGCACTGTGTGGTCCTGGGAGGTGTTGTTTTCAGCTCGTGTCACCGTGTGACGGTGCTGGTACGAGGAGCATTCCTTGTACTGTCGGTTGTGACGTTGCTTTTTGTGACTTGAGAGTCTACTCCTTCAGTGACACTCTACTAGTCGTAGCCTTCGATACGCTTGTACTGGCCCACATAGAGTGGTGGAGGGGCTACCCTGAGGATGATTTTTAGACTGGTTTTCATCGAGCCCCACGTGTAGCAGCCAAAGTCCAGTTGAGGGGAAAACCAATTAGAGGCCAGACCTAGTGCGTATGGTCTGTGTGTGCGCACGTGGTTGAGGGCAGTTGGACAGGCGCGATGCTAGCTAGTCACTTGCTTTGTGGTTACTTGAGTGTGTCTGAGTCTCGCGCCCGGGGCGTGGTAGCTAGACACTTGTGACACAGTATAAGACGTCAGTGAATGCTTCTGGTCATTCTTCTAGTGGGAGAAACTCCTGTTCTGAACAGGGAGTGACAGACTGTCAGTTTTAGTGACCCTAACCTTGAGTTTTGGTCATGTTGACCGGTGAGTTCCGGTTGTTTCGTCATGGCATGTGTGAGTGGTTTTCACACCGTGAGACTGGTGTTGTAGTTGCAGGGCTTTACCTTGTAGTACTCGCTTAGCTGCTAGCGTAACTATTTTCCCGTGTTGGCGAGGTGGGGTTCGAGTGATCCCTACTGAGTCTTATTTTAAGACTCATTCTCTACGTGTTTTCACCGTGTTTCAGGTGAGGTGGGGCTTCAGAGGAGTGCACCTGAGGCTCAGTGTGGTTCTGGTGCCCAGCGTTAGTTGCCAGTGGTGAGTACCGAGGTATGCCTCGTGTAGCTGTACTTTTCTTTCTGTCTCTGTACTAGTTGTAGACTACTATTGTTATTTATTGTTATATTGTGGACCATATAAATTGTAAAATGTTAATTTAATTTCCCCTGTAATACACTGTCTACCTTGCCCAGCACGAGCCAGGCTGCTGAAGAAGAAATTGAAGAAACACACTCCCTCCAGCCTGGTCACGCCATGGTTGCAGAGCTGTATCACAAGCTTCAAGAGGCTGAAGTGCCGAGACGAGAGCTAAACAAAATGGGTTTATACCTTGCTATACCCAGGGCGGTCGAGACGCCATCCGAGGCTTCGTGTAGCGGCATTGACCCGGTTAGAACCTCACCACGGCCAACTTGGTCCAAAATAACGCATGATCATGTAGGGGGCACCCCCTCTCAGCAGCTTCCTCTTGCACCTTCTGCGTGCATCCCAGTTCCCCAGGCATGTCAGGGGGCAACTACCATACCTTGTGCCATTCCATTCATGGCCCTGCTTCCACGGCCAACTGACTTGGACCTCAGCTTCACAACCTCAGTAGTGATAAATGCGTCAAAGGTGGGACATGCCACCAAAATGAAGCTAGCCGAAGGGGAGATCACTGAGGTGGCACTATACGAGACCGAGCAGAGGAATGACGAGTCCGCTTCGGAATATATTCGACGATGGAGGAATCTCAGTGCGAGATGTATACACCCGCCCAACCATGGGGGTTCTATCCAAATATGCAAATGCAGTATGAAGATGCACAACCTGCTGAGAGTAATTGGCGTCGAAATAAAATCTTTCGAGTAATTGGATGATCTCGCAACCGATGTTGAAGCCCTCCTGGCGAAGCATTGCTCGACTATTGTTACCCCAAGTCATGAGAATGAGCTTGTTGGTGAACCACTGGTACATGAGGAAATAAACCCCGCTGACTGCAAAGTCTTTGAGCAACTATGGAAGAAACTAAAAGAGCAGACTGGTTCCTCCTCTGCTAAGCCCCTCGAGTGGCGCTCTTCACTAAGGGGTAAGATGATGAAGCCGTACTCCTTTTCAAGGGACAAGACTCGGATCCTCTTCGAATGGGCCCGCAAATATGGCAAGTTGGTGCTCCCACAGCCCAAGAGACCAAATGAAACTGGAAGAAAAGGTGACCCCCAGTTCTGCCTTTATCATAGAGGGGTCGGGCACTCTATTGAAGACTACTTCACAGTCAAAGATATCATAGAAGGCCTGATCAACAGACAAATTGCAGATGGGTGAATATAAGGTGGATCCGCCGTGACATCATCAAATGCTTGTCTTCAAGACGGCGGTCAGTAGGGCCTCCCCACATCAGCCAGAGCAACGTCGGCACTGAAGGGCATTTCTTGCCCCTCTACTTATTCACCCCAGTCTAGGGGAATTGAAGCAAGAAATGGCACCCCGGTCTGGGGGCATCTCAAGCTACAAAGTTATCTCGGCATATCTGAGCCCTACTGAACCTGGAAAGCTGTTTAGAGCTTGACAAGGGCCCCCTGGAGCTGTGGAGGAAGACATCTTCGCCCTTTACGGCCTACTTCATTTATATCTTCGACCCTCACAGCTTGCTTCCAATATCCCTTGGCTTTTGTAGCCCCCTGTCCAATACCCTTGGCCTTTACGACTTGCTTCCATTATAGCTTCGACCTTCATAGCTTGCTTCCAACAACCCTTTGGCTTACTCAGCCTGCTTCCGACCTCTTTGGCTCTCACCGCCCGCCCTCGACATTCCTTGGCGCTCATAGCTTGCTACCTCGGTTGTCCCTCAGCCCCTGTGGCTCGCTTCCCTAATTGCCATTTGGCTCTTACAGTAGTTGGCTGTCAACAATTTCTGGCAAGTGTTGAATATTGTGAGCTGTCACCTTCGCTGCGGCTTAACAACAACCTGCTGCCGGATAGATCCGGCGGGGATAGAGAGAGATGATGGGAGAGACGGTGAGGGAAAGAGAGCGACGGTGGGTGAGACGGTGAGGGAGAAAAAGAGAGAGACGATGGGAGAGACGGTGGGAGAAAGAGAGAGATGGTGGGAGAGACGTGATGGAGAAAGAGAGAGAGACGATGGGAGAGATGGTGAGGGAGAAAGAGAGAGAGATGATGGGAGAGACGATGAGAAAAAGAGAGACAGTGGGAGGGACGGTGAGGGAGAAAGAGAGAGACGGTGACGGAGAGATGGTGAGGGGGAAAGAGAGTGTGTCGGGCTGGGATGGCCAGGGGCGTGCCGACAAAGGGAGCTGACAGGGTGTGCCGGCGAAGGGGCGCACCATTGAAGGTGCCAGGCGAAGTGTGCCGACGAAGGGGTGAGGAGACGCACCGGGGAAGGCTAAACTGGGATATGCCGGTGAAGGGCAAGGGCGGACCGCACCAGCGAAGGATTGTGAGAGGCCCACTCCTCCTCTATCTTCTTAAGGCCTTTCTTTTCTTCCTTTCTAATGTTGTGTAGTCCACATGGTTTTTTTCTTTTCCCTTCTCTAAAGTATCTTCCCCTCTTTCTTCTATGCAGGACGGGTGTTTGAGTTGCTTCGTCGTCATTCGGTCCCGTTCTCTTCATGTATGCAGTCCCTTGGCTCTGATTGAGGCCCTTTTGCCATCGTTTATTCCATTTATTTGTTGCTCCCTTTGGTACCTTAGCATGTTATTGTCTCATTTTTTTGTTGCTCCCTCTTGCCTTCGTCATATTATTATTTTTGACAAAAATTTGGCCGCATCTCCCCTTGGGCCGGGCGTAAGGGAGATACGGGGAACGCACCCACATGGAGTGGTGAGACTGGACAATTGGAGGTGGGCGTCCGAAGACGGCAACACCTTGGATAAAACCTCAGAAAACTCGGAGGGGATGGCGAGAGGAAGAACTCTAAGGCTACCTATGGGTGCTAGGGGTAGAGGGCAGGGACTAGTGTGCTGGCAAAGGGGCCCAAAGGTGTGCCGAACTAGGCCAGTTGGAGGAAGTCAGGCTGTACCGGCGAGGGGCTATGCCGGTGAAGGGCTAGCCAAAGGGCTGCGTTGGGGAACAGGTTGTACCGGTAGAGGAGTGTACCGGTGGGAGGCTTCAGGAGTGTACCGGGGAAGACTCAGGCGATGTGTTGGAGCGTGTACTGCTGAGGAGCTGGGGAGTTGAGGGTGTACCGATCAGGGGCTGTATCGGTGAAAAGAGGCCAGGTGTGCCGTTGAGCCAGGGGCTGAGAGTGTGCCACTGAAAGAGGGGCTAGGGGTGTCGCTGAAGGGCGAGCTGAGGGGTTTAAGGCCAGTGGGAAGAAGAAGACCGTGAGGCATTTGGATTTGGTCTAACTGGAGGAGAAACCTCAGTTAGGGGAAGGAGAGATGGGGGGTTGGATGCTTGAGGAGGTTGGGGAGGCACTATTACGGCCACGAGGAGGACAAAGCTGGAAGGGCCACTACCCATGATCAAGGGACCATTGACGGGGGAAGAAGACATTGCCAAAAAAAAAAGGGAAAGAAACCATCAAACACACACACAAATCCAAACGAACGAAGGCAGTGGAGAGACCCAAGGAGCAAAGATTCTTTTATTCACGAGGAAGAGGGGCCAGAAAGGGGTCACGATGGGCCATGTACATTGCAAACACATGGGTTGGAAATTACAACGATGGGAGGGGGAAGAAAAGAAAGGAGAAGAAGAAAAGGGAGGAGCTGGGGTTGAGCAGGGGCGACGGCTCCCCTCAATGAAGTTTTGTTTCTAGAGGTGCCTCATGAAATTGATTAGTAAGATTGAAAGAAAAGGGTAGACAATTGTTTTAAGAATTGTTTTAACTCTATTAAATGTGCATGTTTGACATTTTCTTTAAGGTTGTTATGTTCAGATTTGGGCTTATAAACTTTGAACCAGAAAAATTAATATGGGTTATCTTTCAATTGACTCGATTAAGAGAATAAATGTTTTAAAGATCCCTGAAATCTGAACATCAGATATTTTGGTTTAAAACCTCCCTAACAATTCACAAATTGATTGATTCCATGCTTCTTTTTAAGAAATTGAGAGAGTTCTCTCTGTCTCACTTTTGGATTTCTTTGGATCTTATTGACTGCCACCTCTCTCTGGTTCTTGATGATGTCTAAGGAGTGATTTTTTTTAGAAGCATCTTTTCACCTATCTCATAAATTGATTCCCTCCAGGTTTTACTCAAGTCCTCTATCCTTTTGTTGATGTCAAAGGGGGAGAGGAAGAAAGCCATTGTTGTCAATCATTGTTGTCAATCATTGTATCTAGTCACTCGTCAAGTCCATGCATAAGGGGGAGAGGAAGTCATGTTCGTATTGAGAAAGTCATGGTTGCTTTCTTGCATAAGGGGGAGAGGAAGTCCTATGGAATGGTAGTTTATATGAATTTACTAATTAATAATGACTTACAGTTGCCATCATCAAAAAGGGGGAGAAAATTATATATCCTTGATTTTGATGATGTATAACTATAATCCATTGTGTAATATATTTTTAGTTCTAAATTATGCAAGTGAATAGGTCAATGAAGTCAAGTCAATTCAAGCACTCAAGCCAAGAAGCAAGTCAACTTAAATCCCAAGTGAAAACATGTCAAAAGCTCAAGAACAGGTCCTTAAGTCGACTTGGCCAAGGGACAACTCGAGTTGAAGCAACTTCCAGCAAGTAGGTAGTTCTGCAGTCTTTAACCAACTCGACTTGGCCAAGGGACAACTCGAGTTGGAGCAGGTTCCAGCAAGCAGTCTGTTCTACAGACTCTTAGAAACTCGAGTTGAGCAAGATTTAAGTCAACTTGAGAATTTTCCCAGAATCTCCGTTCAAAGCAGATTCAAGGCTAAGCCAAGTTAAAGGTTCCTCAACTCGACTTAAACTGGAAGCATGTAAAATGAGCCCATTTTGGAGCCTAGTTTGGGCACATGATTCTAGGTTATGATTGGGGGGATCCGTGCACACGAGGAAGAAGCCTCCAGAGAATCTTTTTGGAGGGAAAACCCCCTCATCCTAACAACTTATGTTGCTAGGGTCCCACATGATTCTTCTATAAGAAGATACATCGTAAATTTATTTGAAGCTCTTCTGAGTGAGCGGGAAAAAGGGGATCATCGAGAGAGTGAGTGCAGAAAGAGTCATAGAGCATGAAAGAAGAAAAAATGGAGAGGTGAGAGCACGGGAAGATCTAGGGAGTGAGCAGAGCATAGCAAAACGATCTGAGGGAAAAAGAGAAGAAGCAATCTGCGAGCAAGAAGAAGACAAGGAGTAAAATGAGAAATCAATAGAGTGAAGAGCACTCAACAGCGGCCAAGAAAAGAGCATCATCTTCCTCCACCTTGTAGTAGAGGTGAAGATTGCGAAGTAGTAGGGTAAAGCCCATTGGTGATCAGATTTGCAGAATCTGAGTTGCAAGCGATCTTCCTTTCAGATCGAGACGTCTTGAGACTAGAGGATTTCTTCTATTCGATCTGCATTCTACTTCAGTTCAATTTTCCTTATTTCATTCCATTTTGTTCAAGTCTTTGAGACCCAATAAGGGAGTTGGACCTCTTACTTGAAGCTTTAGCCCAATTGTACAATTCTTGGCCCAGTACACTCATAAAGCTCACAAATACAAATACACACTCAAATACACCCCAAATTAATATGGAAAAACATCTAAACAAAAGTAAATGAGGTGGCTCGTTCTGATGCCCCATCAGACAGACACCCTAGCATGTATGGGTAGAGGAATGAGATCTGTAGGTTTTCTAGGTTTGTACTCGTGCACAGCTTCGAAGGGGCTCATCCCTATAGACCTATTTACCGAGTTGTTGTATGCAAACTCGGCCTGGGGTAGAATAAGATCCCAAATCCCTAGACGGTCCTCGACAAGACACCGTAGGAGATTCCCTAGGCTCCGATTGACGACCTCTATTTGGCCATCAGTTTGGGGGTGATAGACTGTGGAAAATTTGAGAAGGGTCCCCATCAAGTGCCAAAGGTTTTTCCAAAAATAACTGGTGAACTTAATGTCCCTGTCAGAAATTATGGTTTTGGGAAGTCCATGGAGGTGAACTACCTCATCGAAAAATAGGCGGGCCACATGGGACGCATCGGAGGTTTTAGAACAGGGGATGAAATGCGTCATTTTAGAAAACCTGTCCACTATGACAAAGATTGAATCATGCTTCCTCTGGGTTCTGGGTAGGCCCAAGATAAAGTCCATGCTCAAATCCTACCATGGACGATCGGGGACGAGGAGAGGGGTGCATAGGCCGGTGTTTTACTTCACTTGTTTGGCCGATGTGCATGTGCAGCATTTACCCACAATCTTGGCCACGTCTCTCTTGAGAGTTGGCCAATAGAACTGACCCTCAACTAAAGCAATGGTCTTATGTACCCCAAAGTGGCAAGCCAGGCCGCCCGCATGCAACTCCCAGACTAAGAAGTCACGAAGTGAGGTTCGTGGTATGCAAAGCTTATGGCCTTTGAAGAGGAATCCGTCCTCTAGGATGAAACCATGGTGTTCCTTTTGTGATTGGGTGGTCAGGGTGGTATGGATATGTCCAAAATTTGGGCAATCTGGGTATTCATCCTTGACTCTCTCGAATCCTATGACTTCCACTTGTATGGTAGTCAGCAGCGAGATCCTCCTACTGAGTGCATCCGCAACACGGTTCTCACTCCCAGCCTTATGCTTAATCACGAAGGTGTAGGACTGGATGTACTCGACCCAGTGGGCATGACGGGCATTCAGTTTCTGCTGAGAGTTGAGGTATTTTAGGGCCTCATGGTCAGAGAAGATGACGAATTCCTTGGGCAAGAGGTAGTGCCTCCAATGCCGGAGAGACTGAACCACAGCATAAAATTCTTTGTCGTATGTGGAATACTTCATCTTGGCATCATATAGTTTCTCACTAAAGTATGCCACCGGGTGTCCCTCTTGACTAAGGATCCCGCCAATACCCACCCCGGAGGCGTCATAAGTAACCTCGAAGACTTTGGAAAAGTCAGGGAGGCATAAGATCGGGGCTTGGGTCATTCTTTCCTTGAGTTCTTGGAAGGCCATAGAAGCTGACTTGGTCCACACAAAAGTCCCCCTTTTGAGGCAATCTATGATGGGGGCTGTGACAGTGCTAAATCTCTGAATAAATCTCTGATAGAATGTGGCCAATCCATGAAAACTCCAGACCTCATGAAGGGAGCGGGGCTCCGGCCACCTCCTCTCTGGTCCACACCTCTTCATCTTCAGACAAGACATAGGGTCCTTTGTTGACCACTTTCCATATTTCATAATCCTTAGCCCTCAAAAACACTTCCATCCTCTCCTTATCTCCCCACTATCGCCCCCTTCCACCACTATACCCTATCTAGTTCGCAGGCAGCAGCAAAGGCCTGAGTTGCAGATCCTGTCTCGGACTCATTCGGCATCATCTGAAGGCGTACCATATATCGACAGAAAGCCCGTCGAGATAGCTTCGCAGCTATATGGTCTCGCTGGCATCCGACATCCTTTCTGCCCTGAGGAGTCATTCTCCCCCGACTGCACAGATCAGGCCTAGGTTTGACCTGAGTCAACTTCCTGGAGCTCCCACGGCCACATCCCATAGCTTTTGGAGGCGCCGCATCGCTGAGAGTTTCTACTACCAGTCTACGTCCATCAACAAAAAGTGACATCCCGTTCGGCATCCGTAGGAGCATTTCCCAAATTTTCTTCCCCAGGTGCGCAGAACAGGCCACTCAGGACCTGAGCTGACACCCCTTCACTCAACAAGCTCGCTCTCTCTGCCCCGACCTCGTCTGGTTTTCTTTCTAGTTGCTGCTTGAAGAGGACTTGACTACGGATGCACTCATCTTGATCCCATCTCGTCTGGACTTCAGGAGTGGCTGTGGGGACATCGTCAATCTGCTACAGTACCCTAGGTCCAGCCCGAGCCATAGCACAGAGGTCCAGATTCAGAGTCTGTCCCAGCCGGCGATGAAGTTCGGAGCACCCACAAAAATTAAGGAGCCTCCTCGGGTCATTCAGCGACGATTTGGCACTGGTCTCGGCAACATTCGCATCTGGAAAAGCTCGTGGTGGCGTCAACAATGACTACCTATCATGTTGATCCAGAAGCGGGCAGGACCGGCGGAGTATTCAATCAGCACCCTCTCTCGCTTTCCTCCCTATCCCGCCTGGCCGGCTAACCACCCCTCCCTGCGTGGAGGTAGTTTTGGTTGTAATTTGATTTTCCCTACCCTTAGTCCACCCCCTCTGCGAGGGCGTAGTGCATGTATTAGTAGGTTAGCGATCCAAGCTTCACTAGCGCAGTGTGCGGGCGCGTACCCATGCTTCCTCGCTCGCCTCGTCTCCGACTGGGATCGGCGTCTTCAAGCCGATCAGGTGAGCTCCTGACCGCGCTTCTCTGCTGGTTTACTTTGCCTGCTTACTATTGAATCTTGGTGCCATTAGTCAGTGAGTGAGTGCTCAGCCCATATTGCAAATTACGTGAGTAACCTCAGCGGGTGAGATACGAGAGAAACCTTACATCCCATGCCCTTGGCAAGCTGGCCACCCGTGACTTGGATGTCCATTGCCCATTGGGGTCCTCCCCGAGCCAGCCATACACCTGGAACCCCAAGGTCCAACCTCGGACCCTTACCACCATCGCCGGTCCACCAACTGACCTGAGTGTGCGCGACGCGGGTGAACCCGCTTGAGTGAGTCTGCCGTTCGACTCGTGCTTGCTTGCTAGGTCCAAGGAGGGTGTGTTACATCAACAAGTATCTGTTGCCGTGAATTGATGACTTCTTCGATCAGCTTCAGGCTGCTCGAGTGTTCTCACAGATAGATTTGAGATCCGGTTACTATCAGCTATGGATTCGTGAGTCCGATGTGGAGAAGACTATGTTCAGTACGAGGTACAGGCATTATGAGTTCTTGGTGATGTCGTTTGGACTCACTAATGTCCCCGCAGCCTTCATGGATTTGATGCATAGGGTGTTTCATCCTTACTTGGATCAGTTTGTGGTGGTGTTTGTGGACGATATGATGGGAATCGACTCCGAACATTTGTATTTTTATTTTACCTTTGTGTCCTTTAGGTTTGCATTTATATCCTTGCATCATGGACTTTTTGCAAAGAAACCCACTAAATCCTAAGGACTCACACATTGACTCATAGTTGTCATACAATTGCAAACCCATTTCACACAAGGGTATAAATGTAAACAACGAAAAATAAAAATAATGGCCTTACTGTAATGTCCCCATCAATTCTCCCCGGGTGGAAGAAACTTGACCCCATCGAGTAAGGGGTGCGACTACTCACGTGGCTCCAGCGGATCCGTCACCGTACCAGGTAGCACGGGTATGCTCCACTCCTAGTATTCGACGCCTACTCATCCCGTATATATTCCATATGCTAACGCTACTGGGGAATGAGGCTAGTGGTGGACACTCCGGGGTGGGGTCACTCTCAAAGGAAGGATATGGCTCAATGACTCACTAGGAATCACCGCCGAGTCCCTATAGGTGACTGGATCCGAGATTTTGAAATGTAGAGCTGGTCCCAAATTCTAGTAAGTTTACAACGTATGCATGAGATTCGACTTGCCTTACACCCAAAAGGGACTGACATCGTGAGCTTACATAAGACCGACTCAACGTTGACACATGCAGACTCTGACTCAACTAGACACATGCTCCCAACAGACTTGACAAAACAAAAGACCCACACTTGACCCTAGACTCACACCCAATGCAATGATATTACCCCTAGGTGTACATCATCCGGGGACTGGATCCTGGGTGTCGATAAGTTCCTTCGGGTCATCCTCAAAGAATTCGTCAGCTAATCCTTGCTCGACCTCATAGTTGACAGACACAAGCCCGAAAGGTGAAGCTTCTCCAACTCGTGTGTCCCCAATGACCAGAGATGTATGGGTGGGACACAGGCCTGCAAAGTTGCCAAACCCTTGACAGCGAAAACACTACTGATGGGACCCACTAGCCTCCCCGATAAGTGGTCCCTTACCCTTATCCTCCCGACGGACTGGGGGTGTAGGCAACATGGGAGGAGGTGTGGGTGCCGGAGGATGGGCAATGGGTGCCGGGGGGCGGGCAATGGGTGCCAGTGGTTGGGGTTGAGGGGGAACGTCCCTCGGTGGGGGAGGGCTAGGCCTTGGAGCCGGTGGCTCTTGACGGGTGGGCTCCGGGGGCCGAGCCATGGGAGCCCTATGATATGGGCCTGACGAGGTACGAGGCTCAACCCTATGATGAGGAAAGGGTCCCAATAATTGGGCAAGCTCAAACTCGGTCTCAAACTACTCCAATTCTAGAGCCACCTGATACGCGTCTTCCAGGGTGGTCACATTGCGGCGAAAAAGCTCATATTGAAAGTAGGGCCGCAGACCACGACGGAAGCAGGAAATAGGCATGGAGCTCTCCTCCGTGACACCGCATTGTAGAAAATACTCATCAAATTCAGTGATGTACTCAGAGACCGATCGATCTCCCTAGCAGAGATTTTGCCACCTATCGATGAGTCACTGACGATATGTGATAGGAAGGTACTTTTGCCGAAGCTTGACCTTCATCTCATCCCATGTATCAACCTGGGGCTCCATACGCTGAAATAACAGGCTCTCTACATTCTTCCAATAAGTCTGTGCCTGTCCTATCAGCTTCATGGTCACGAATCAGACTCTTCGACAGTCCGTCATGTCGAACCAGTCAAAGTACCGATCCATGTCGGCCTCCCAATCTAAATAGACCTTCGGTTCCATAGCCATGGATCCATCAAATGTGGGAGGATCCGTACGAATGGTCTTGAGGGTCCGCTCGTCCTCATCATAATCACTGTTCCATCGTGGAACACGACGGTCATGACCATATCCCCCATTCTCATTGTCCAAACTCGATGCCTTTTCCCTCCCGAGAGCAGGCTTGACGCTGGCGCAAAATGCTTAGTCCTAAGGCCAAACTGACTCATCGGCCCATGTCCCAAAATTACGATTACGACGTGCTGGTTATCGGAGGCGGCCCGGCGGGCAGCTCCGCCGCCTGCCGCACCCAGGCCGCCGGACTCAAGACCCTCGTCGTCGAACGCGCCGCCTTCCCCCGCTTCCGCATCGGCGAATCCCTCCTCCCCAACGGCAACGCCCTCCTCCGTGAAATCGGCGCGTGGCCGAAAATCGAAAAAGCCGGCTTCATCGACAAATTCGGCGCCAGTTTCCATCTCTCCAACGGCCTCGCCGACAAGGAGGTCATCTTCTCCACCGGCGCCGTTCCCGGCCTCGACCGCACCTACCAGGTCGAACGCGCCCGCTTCGACGCCCTCCTCCTCGAACACGCCGCCGAGGTCGGCGCCGAGGTCCGCGAACGCACCACCGTCCGCAAAGTCGATGCCCTGCCCGACGGCCACCGCGTCTCCCTCGAAACCGCCGCCGGCTCCACGGCCGAAGTCACCGCCCGCTGGATCATCGACGCCAGCGGCCGCGACCGCTTCTTCGCCGACGCCGCCCAGCCCGCCCTCGACCCCGCGCGCTTCCCCAAACGCGTCGCCATCTACAACCACTTCACCGGCGTGCGCCGCCCCGAAGGCATCGCCGCCGGCCACACCGTCATCGTCCGCCTGCCCGACGGCTGGTTCTGGCTCATCCCGATCAGCGCCGAACGCACCTCCGTCGGCCTCGTCACCACCGTCGATGCCATGCGCCAGGCCCGCGCCGAGCCCGGCGAACTCTTCGACCGCGCCGTCGCCGACTCCCCCAAGCTCCGCGAACTCATGGCCGGCTCCGCGCCCGTCCTGGAAAAATTCCACGTCACCTCCGACTACAGCTATTTCCGCAGCCGCCTCGCGACCAGCCGCGCCGTCCTCGTCGGCGACGCCGCGGGCTTCTTCGACCCCGTGTTTTCCTCGGGCGTTTACATGGGCCTCTACTGCGCCAAACACGCCGCCGAGCTGATCGTGCGCGCCCACCGCCGGGGCCACGCGCTCACCGAAAGTCAGTGCCTCGCCTACACGCGACGCATCAAGAAACACGCCGGCGTGTTCCAGCGCCTCATCGAGATTTTTTATGACAACGACAGCTTCTCCGTCTTCATGACGCAGCACCCGCCGTTCACGCTCGCGCCCGCGCTCACGTCCATCGTCGCCGGCCACGCGCGGCTCACCTGGCCGCTCTGGTGGCGCTACCA